>CM029018.1:46082723-46641474 GCA_016801055.1 Panax notoginseng | reverse complement strand
GGTATGGAATGATGGTTCTAGAAGTTATTACTCCTCACCATTTTTGTGAAATAATGTATCAATAATTGTAATGAGGACTTATTTGAGTGTGGATATTGTCTAGATGATAATATTTGTATTTAAACTCACAGTTCTTATGTTGTAATAGTAAGGTGTAGTTGTTTCTGTACCATGTTATTGACGACTCAGAATGGGTGTTGTATACCTGTTTTGGGGGCGTCACAGTTGGTATCAGAGCTTAGGGATATGATCTTTGGCGGAGATCAGGAAATAGAACTAGGAGGGAGAGACGAGTAAATCCTTCGTTAGTGTGTCCTACCTAAGCTTATTTGTTGGTCGGTCATAATATATGGATATTATGTGATATGTTAATTTGTTAAATTAACCTTTGTTTTATGGCAGTATTTGAGAATGTCGACTGAGAATGTTAACAGTGGAGTAAATGAGACGGTGGAGATGCCTATACTCACCAACGAGGAGAACGTGCAACAAGCTGGCAATGTTCCTCCTCTGAACAACACCACTGAGCAGACGGTGAACGATGAGATGTTTAGAAGCTTTTTGCGATACATGCAAAACCAGACGAAGGAGATTCCTGTTCAAAATATAGGAAGAAACAATGGCAACACACAGCTAGTCACAGCCAACAGTTCAAAGAGTTGGGACCACCAGAATTCTTGGGAAAGCCGGATCTGATTAAGGCGGAGACATGGGTCAAGAAAATTACCAAGATATTTGATGTCTTGGGATGCACGGAGGAACAGAAGGTTCCATTCGCCACCTTTATGTTCCGTGGCGAGGTAGACTACTGGTGGGAATCTGTGAAGCGTACCCATTCAGCCGCACTCAGCATGTCTTGGGAGACATTTCAAAAACTATTCAATGACAAGTACTTTCCTGAAAGTATTCGTCATATAAAGGAGGTAGAGTTTATTAGATTGGAGCAGAATAACATGACGGTGTCCCAGTACGTGGCGAAGTTTGCAGAGTTGTCCAGGTTTGCACCTCATTTGGTGGAGAATGAGGAAAGTATGACGCGGATGTTTCTGAGAGGTTTGAAACCGGCATACGTCAATATCTCATTTCTCATAAATTTTCTCTCTATTCAGATGTTGTCAACAGGGCTCAATTATTAGAGCGAGATAACGAGTACGGTCAACCGAGGGACCACAACCAGGATCATATCGGTGACAACAGTCATCAGAACAATGATAACCAGCGAAGAAAGAAAAATACAGACAAGAACGGCAACCACTCTGGTGGTAATCGTGGCTATGAAAATAGAAGAAGCGAGTCGGGAGGAGATTTTAAAAAGAGGAGATTCAACAATGACAATATGAAGACGTCAGCACCATCAGCAACTGGTTCCAAGGGAGGAGAACGACCACCGGTCATATACTATAAATGTGGAAATGAGGGACATATCAGCGCAAACTGTCCACAACAGTTCAAGGTATGCTATGATTGTGGAAAGGAAGGACATATCTCGAGATTATACGGTAGCGAAACCAAGTTCAGCGGGGACGGTGACTCAAAAGGCTGCCCCAGAAAAGTCTAAGTCAACGGTTCCTGGAAGAGCGTTTGTCGTGACTGGTCAACATGCGAGGAACCCAAACGAGGTGATCACGGGTAAGCTAATCATAAATTCATGTGAAGTTTATACCTTACTAGATACCGGTGCTACCCATTCATTTATTTTCCTGCTTGTGCTCAACGTTTAAACTTGACTCCGGAGAAATTAGACTTTGATTTATCTGTGGAGACTTCGTTAGGGGAAACTTTCATCACATCCACTGTTTATAAATCTTATTTGATCCAAGTTGGAACCATCACCTTACCTGTTGACCTTATCTCTTTAAAGATGCTTGCATTTGACGTGATTTTAGGAATTGATTGGTTAACTACTCATCATGCCAAAATTGATTGTTTTCGTAAGGTGGTTAGTTTTCATATTCCTAATCAACCTGTTGTGCGAATTCAAGCAACTAAGCCATTAAAATCAATCACTGTTATATCAAGCCATAAAGCCATTCGTTTATTAAAAACGGATGTCAAGCTTTCTTAGCCCATGTTATGGATTTGAATAAAGACACGTCATATTTGAATAATATTCCTGTTGTTAGTAACTTTCCTGACGTATTTCCTGAAGAACTTTCCGGTCTACCCCCGGAACGTGAAGTTGAATTCTTTATTGATCTTGAACCTGGTACAAAGCCTATTTCTAAAACCCCATATCGAATGGCTCCTATTGTACTTCAGGAGTTGAAGGTCCAACTACAAGAGTTATTGGACATCGGTTTCATTCGTCATAGTACATCTCCTTGGGGTGCTCCTATTTTATTTGTAAAGAAGAAAGACGGGAGTATGCGACTTTGTATCGATTACCGGGAATTAAACCATGTCACTATCAAGAATAGGTATCCGCTACCTCGTATTGATGACCTGTTTGACCAGTTACAAGGAGCACAATTTTTTTCAAAAATCGATCTTCGTTCTGGATATCATCAGCTGAAGGTTAAAACTGAGGATATTCCGAAGACTGCCTTTAGAACTCGGTACGGGCATTATGAATTCTTAGTCATGTCTTTTGGATTGACTAATGCTCCTGTGGCTTTCATGGATATGATGAACCGAGTATTCAAGGATTATTTGGATCAGTTCGTTCTTGTCTTTATTGATGACATCCTCATATATTCCAAAAGCCGTGAAGATCATGAGCACCATTTGAAGCTGGTACTCCAAAGGCTACGTGAAAATAAGTTATATGCTAAGTTGAAGAAATGCGAGTTCTGGCTTGAGGAATTAGCATTCCTAGGGCACGTGGTGTCAAAACATGGAGTATCTGTGGACCCGACAAAGATTAAAGCAATACAAAGCTGGGAGCAACCGAAGACGGTGACCGATGTACGTAGCTTTCTGGGCTTAGCTGGTTATTATCGGAGATTTGTAGAAGGGTTTTCTCGAATCGCTACCCCGTTAACTCAGCTGACTCGGAAGGATATCAAATTCGTATGGAGCAAAGAATGCGAGAAGAGTTTCCAAGAGCTTAAGAGGAGACTCATTTCGGCACCTGTTCTGACAATACCATCTGGTTCGGATGGATTTGTTATCTACAGTGATGCTTCAGGAAAAGGGTTAGGATGTGTTCTCATGCAACGTGAGAAAGTTATAGCCTATGCCTCGCGACAACTTAAAGAATATGAGAGGAATTATCCTACTCATGATCTAGAGTTGGCAGCAGTCGTTTTCGCGCTAAAGATCTGGAGGCACTATCTATATGGGGAGAAAGTGGAGATATATTCAGACCATAAAAGCCTCAAATATTTCTTCACTCAAAAAGAACTCAACATGCGACAACGACGTTGGCTTGAGCTGTTGAAAGATTACGACCACACTATTTAATACCATCCTGGAAAAACAAACGTGGTAGCTGACGCGTTGAGTAGAAGATCATATGCAGGAACGAGTGCGATGATGTCAAGTATACGCGTAGAACCAACTTTAATCGATAAAGTTAAAGTTGCTCAAGCTACAGACCCAGAGCTGATGCGTATGAAGAAGAAAGTACAAGAAGGTGCTATTCCAGAAGCAAGAATCAATGAAGAAGAAATTCTTCGAGTCAACTCCAGACTTTGTGTTCCTAACGATTCTGATTTGAAGTACAAGATCATGATGGAGGCACACATACACCATTTGCAATCCATCCTGGAAGTACTAAAATGTATCGTGATCTTCGACATACATTTTGGTGGAACAATATGAAGAGAGAGATTACAAAGTTTATCTCGAGGTGTTTAACTTGTCAACGTGTAAGGCGGATCATCAAGTACCAAAGGGTCCATTGCAACCACTTGAGATTCCGAAATAGAAGTGGGAACACATTACCATAGATTTTGTTACGGGTCTTCCCACGGTTTCTCAAGGCATAAATGCTATTTGGGTTATAGTTGATAGATTAACCAAGTCTGCTCATTTCTTGTCGATACGGGAGACTTATTCCCTTGAACGTCTTGCTAGTATATACGTAAATGAGATTGTAAGGTTGCATGGCATGCCAGTATCCATAGTTTCGGATCGTGACCCAAGATTTACTTCAAGATTTTGGGTTAGCTTGCAAAAAGCTATGGGCACGGATTTACGATTCAGTTCGGCATACCATTCTCAAACGGATGGGCAATCAGAGAGGACTATTTAAACTCTTGAAGATCTATTAAGACTTTGTGTTCTAGATTTCAAAGGAAGTTGGGATATGTACCTACCATTGGTGGAATTCTCCTACAACAACAGTTATCAGGCAAATATAGGTGTGGCTCCCTTTGAAGCATTATATGGAAGAAAGTATCGCTCTCCAGTATGTTGGGATGAGGTGGGAGAAGCAACGTTGTTGGGACCAGAGTTGGTACGAATGACTACAGAGAAGATCCAAACGATTCGACAACGTATACAAATGGCACAGGATCGACAAAAGAGTTATGTGAATCTTCATCGAAAGGACATGGAATTTGACATTGGGGATCATGTATTATTACGTGTAGCTGCATGGAAAGGAGTTACAAGATTTTGGAAGAGAGGAAAGTTCAATCCACGATTTATTGGTCCATTTCAGATTCTTGACCGAGTAGGAAATGTGGGTTATAGACTCGCGTTACCTCCAAGTATGTCTCGTGTTCATAATGTTTTTCATATATCTGTGCTTCGTAAATATGTGAAAGATCCGAACCACGTTATTGAGTTAGAATCGGATGAGATAGCCGAAGACTTAACGTGTGAGGAGGTACCTGTCAAGATCTTGGATAGGAAGGAGCATGTCCTACGCACGAAGGTCATACCACAAGTTAAAGTTTTGTGGAGAAACTATGCTATTGAGGAAATGACCTGGGAGTTGTAAACGGAAATGGAAGCGAGGTATCCTCATCTTTTCGAAACACCAGGTACGTATGTCAATTTCGAGGACGAAATTTCATAAGGAGGGGAGGTTGTAAAACCCCAAATTATTAATAAATGAAATTTAATTTCCTCTATTTATTATTCTGAAATAGTAAGGGTTGATTTGATTAATGTGGTTAGTTATGGGTAAAATGCGCAAATATTTTAAATAAGCAAGTGGTTATAAAATATTCATTATTGTCGGGGAATATTCGCTTGGTCGTGGAATATTCTTACTGTCGGAGAATATTCGTACAACGGCGCAGTCTTTTGTGGACCCCATAACGGAAAGCGATTAGATGAAGAAAACAACAAAAATAAGTTGTTTATAAATAACGGCGTAGTTGTTACCGTTAATACTGTTGGAATACCCGGTGGTTAAAGCACGGTAATACGCGTTGTTGCACAGTAGCACACGGTATTGCACTAATTATTGATTCTTACGTAAGAAGGCACTACTCATTAATGGTTACAGTAATTACTGTTCAATATTTTATTTTATTGATTAAATAATTGCTACGTTGATATTTTATAATTGCCACTACACATTATTTTTTATTATCGGAGTAATAATTCATATTATCTAAATAATATTATTAGATAACATTATTGGCAATGTCTAGAAAGTTCTGTCTAAGGAGAGGTTTGGTCATCTAATTACGCGACAGTAAGGAGAAATCCTTATTGGAAAGCCCCCTCTTTCCTGGGAACGGCCTGGTTGCTAGTACTGTGATTCTGTAATATTATTTGTGTATAATTAATTATTGATTTATATGATGAGGAAAATATTGATTTTATGTGGATATAGATGGAGAAAATTTTTAATGTGACAATTGTTGAAAATTAATATTTTATCTTTTTTGATAAAATAATTCATTTAAATATATTATTTTAATAATATATTGATGGTGATATTTTTATAATGAATGTGAGATATATGAGTATATGAGGAGGAAGAGTATTTTTGTGGTATTAAATGATTAACACATGTTTTGTGTGTTGGTGGACACAATTTTTGACCGAAAATTTATTATTGACTGTAAAATCGCCCGTTTGTGGATTTCGGTCAATTTCTGTTTGGAATTTGGAAAAACTTTCTTCTGGAAAGTTGTAGAGAATTGAATTTCCTATAAAAACTCTTAAAATTCGTATTTTTTAATAAAAAGGCTATTTATTATGAATTATTGAAGTTCTGAAGTTTCGAAATAATTGATTTTTGGAAGTTTTATTTATTATTTTGAAGAAAAATGTTTTTTAGCATTTAAGTGGGCTAACATGTGATATAAATGGGCTGAGATCAGATGTCTAGAGGTGGGCTAAGGAAAATTTGATAAATATATTAATATTATATTAAATTTTCTGCTTTGGTGTTCTAAGCATTTTCCTATAAATATGGTGCTTATGTTAGAATTGAAAATCACACCAGAAACACAAGTTTCTCTCTGTTTCTCTCTCTATATCAAGCGTATTCTTGTGAGTATTTGATACTTTGAGTGTTGCTATGCGGTGCAAGTTTTCTTCAGCACTATATCTAGTATTCCAGTCAGAAGTACCGTCTTTCCGAGGTAAGGGATGTTATTTTATTCGAAAATGATATTATTTCTTCACTATCATTATATTGGTTGGAAATTTTTATCAAATTTAGAACTTTTCATGTCGGGGTTACTATTCACGAGTTACTATTCACGAGTTACTATTCACCGAAAAATGAAATTTTTTTTCTTTTCGTCCAAAATATCTATTTTAGATACTAGTTTTGATTATATCCATGTTTTGATCATTCTTGAATTTTAATCCACTATGATTATTTATGAGGTATTTTTGGACATGGAATAGCTGAAATACGAATCCTTAATATTTATTATTTTGTTTCACTGGATTCGTTTCCTTTAAAATATTTTTCATCATCCTCAGTCCTAAATGATGATATAATTGAATATCTTTGGCCTGTAGTGCAAAGATTAATAATTTATGATGAATATCTTTGGCCCGTAGTGCAAAGATGAATAGGTGTTTAGATGAACATGACCAACTGGTGAATATCTTTGGCCTGTAGTGCGAAGATGAATATTGATTGATGTTACAGGGATAAAATGCTGATAATGGACTTTTAAATTCATAGATAATAGTAGATTTCATTCTCTACGTAACTCTTCTATGAATTATTATTTTTCGCTGCGAATATTGATTTAAAACTTGTTGTCTATTGTATTCTATTATATTTTTCCTGTTGAAGACTAACGATAATTTGTTCTATGTTATCTTAGTCATAATGTTCTTTATTGGGCTAGATGTGCTCACCCTTTTCCTTTTTGTTCCATTTTTCTCAGGAAGCGAGAATGTAGCGAGTACTAGTCGGGGTATGGAATGATGGTTCTAGAAGTTATTAGTCCTCACCATTTTTGTGAAATAATGTATCAATAATTTTAATGAGGACTTATTTGAGTGTGGATATTGTCTAGATAATAATATTTGTATTTAAACTCACAGTTCTTATGTTGTAATAGTAAAGATGTAGTTGTTTATGTACCATGTTATTGACGACTCAGAATGGGTGTTGTATACCTGTTTTGGGGGCGTCACAAGCTTGAACCGTGATCGTGTAGATGTTATGTAACACTACAATATCCAACCATCATCTTGGTCATATCATACCACAACATGAAGATCTGGCCATTCAAAACCACTGTCAGACTCAATCTGGGTTTTCTGGGTAACCCAGAAACCCAGACAGTGTCGACTAGGCACTTTCTAGCTTGATTTTATATAAGTTCTGGTCGTCGAATCAGTGTTATTAAGGTTCAAATATATTGTCCTTATGTCAAGGAACAGTACCATAACAACAAATCAGTCCATCTATATAATAATTGCTAGATGTCATCCGGTTAAAGTATGTCAGAAACAATGTTCTTACGGTTTTTGGAAATTCCATAAAACAGACATTCAGGTCGAGTAAGCTAGTTTGACCAGCCACTCCGTTCGCTATGTTGAAGGTTTGAAGGATCTAAGGACATACATTTATAGTAGATCTAGCAGGCTACAACTTGGTTACAAACACAACATCAAACAACATCATACCTGACAGATCTGTGGCTAACAAAAAGTTGTCAGACACTGAAAACGAGTTTCTGGGTTGCCCATAAACTCTTGTTCATGCTCGGTCAATGTGTTTTGACCGTGAATAACTTACGATCCAGACATGTAATGGCTATGATTTCACTTCCAGATCAAAGGCCACATGACAAGCTATATATTACAACTTTAAAACAACAAAAATCAAAAACATGCAGAGATCTACGGCCACTGACATTAGTTTCTAGGATTTTCTAAATTAGGGTTTTAAAGTAGAAAATTATGATTTCAAAAATATAATTAGGGTTTCCTAATTACATTATAGATTACTAATCACATTAAAGTTTATTAATCACTTTAGGGCTTGCTAATTAAGATTAGGGTTTCCTAATTAGGGTTTAGGATTCTCGAATTTAAAATTAGGGTTTCCCAGCTTTCTATTAGGGTTTCTAACGGTATATTAGGATTTCTAATCTTGAGATTAGGGTTTTTAATCCCTTATTAGGTGTAGACACTCGAAATTTTCTGTACACCTGTTACTGACATTGCAGGAGGGCATATTCGTCTTTCAGACATAACCTTGGAAGACAGCTCACATCCAGTCTGGATACTACCGGAAGCTCAGTCTCAACCCCGTAACACACACCGAGAACCTCAACGATAACCCTAAGTCTTGCAGCTCCAATACCGAAAATTCCACCGGAGAAGACCGATTCATCCCGGAGACAACCTCGAGATATTCAGTCTCAATCCGAACACTGGGAGTAGTAGATTTTAACCTTGGAGATAACCCCAAGGAAGGCAGTTGCAGTTCCGGAGATAACCTCGGAAATACTTATTTCAAATGCATGCAATCAGCTTCAACCTCGATGCTTACACCGAGGCACTTAGTACAAGACCTGGCAATAACACCAAGAAGACAGGCACACCTCAGAGATGACACTGAGGACCTTCAACACTTGCAGCAGTCCAATCTCAAAGATAACCCTGAGAAACGTCTACTTTATCAGCCCAAACTGGAGATAACCCAGTGAGGGACAAAGTCGTCATCTTGCCACCTTGACGCCACATCACACCGTCTCAACATTTCATACATACATTTCTACACAGCAATGTCCCACAAGAACCAAGGAAGTCCAATCTCGAGTGACTATTACGCATGGTAACGGATAGAATTTGAAGCATGAAGACCGGAGGGCATGGTCCCATCTTCATGACTTCGTACAACCTCTAATCCCATGTCATTGTGTAACTCTCAATAATGGCAGTCCGAAATAGGTCTTACATACCTCAGTCGGACGCCAGGATTGCAATTATGAAAGTTCGAGTAGACATCACATTGCACGTGTGCACGTACTTCGAGACGACGAGACCCGCGAAGCCCGGGGCACCCCGGGCAGCCGCAGGTACACCTGCGGCACCCCCTCTATAAATAGAAGGCTTGGAGTGACCATTTTAAAAGAGAAAAAGGCGAGAAAGCCCTATCCAATTTGTTCTGTACACACCCCAAACTAAGTGCTTTCTCATTTTAAGCATTGTAAGCTCATATATAGCTACTTTTTACCAGCGGGAGCCGAGTGTTCATCCATTTCAAGTTATTGAAGTCTTCTTTGGCCGCCCACTGTAAGCCTTCTTACACATTTTAAAGCCTTTCTCTTCATCTTTGCACACACTATACTTCACATTGAGAGTCATGTTGCGTGTGTATGCCCGAACTTCGGTCCGTAGTTTCATTTTAGTTTATATATATATATATATATATATATATATATATATATATACACTTATATTTATATATTTATATATATGGACTAACATTATCGAGTTATGTCTCGATTGAGACTAGACTTACATCTGGTGCGTTTAATTACTTTCGTGTGTGTGTGTGTGTGTGTGTGTATATATATATATATATATATAAACTATGTGTCGAACTTTGTTCGATAAGTCTGGATTTTACATATATATATATATATATATATATATATATATATATATATATATATATGAACTGTTGTCGGACTTTGTTCGATGAGCCTGAATTTTATATTCGGTGCGTTTATATGCTTATATATATATATATATATATATATATATATATATATATATATATATATATATATATATATATATATATATATATATACATTTCGTCCCGCCTGGAGTTCACTTCATGGCGGTTGACTGTTTTTTCAGCTTTTTGTACATTTCGTCCCGCTTGGAGTTTCCTCCATGGCGGTTGATCGCTTTTACAGCTTTATTTACATTTTTGATCCCCCATAGAGGTGCTTCGTGGTGGTTGATCATGTCTGTATATATATATATATATATATATATATATATATATATATATATATATATATATACAGCTTTTATATATATAATTGCTTACTGTTTTCATATAAATTGCGGCATCATGTGAGCCTGGGAATCATGTGATCACAGATTCAGTCCCTTGAATCTAGATTCGGTTCCCGTGATGGACCTTTTTAGCAGTAAGCAGCTTGTAAATTTATTCACGGTGTTCGAATTTCCTCCGATGGTTTCCATGCCCATGAGGAGTTCGACACTGCTTTGTACATTATTTTCTCGAAGATGCTTCGCATCTTGAAAATAAAAGTAACAAAGCCGAACATTTTATAATAAAATGGAAGTATCAAAGGCCTCAATTACTATTGAGCACAGGGTTTGAAAAACCTCTTTTTACAAAACATCACAGCTATATCTTGTTAAAATTGAATTTTTACATAAATTCAAACCCTATGTATATAGGTGCGAACGAGGCCTCATACTACTTCTAAATAATAGCACATTGACCACACACATATTCATATAACAGTTTCTTGAAAAGTGGCGGTCATCGTGGTAACACAGATGTCGGGGGGTGCTTGACACCTTCCCTTCGCATAAGCAAGTCCCCGGACCCTAATGAATCTCGGTTTCACCGACCCGTTTAGCAGTGTCACATCACTGGGTCAATGTGCAAACCTTTTCTCGGTTGTGTTGGAACAACCATATAAAAAACCAATTGGCGACTCTTAACAGTCCATCGTCGACATTATACATATCGGACCTTTTTCACTTGTTTTTTCAAACAAATCTCACCTAACATGAGAACACAAAAGAACAAGAATAGAAAAGGGACAAATAAAAATCCCGACGTCGACAGGTGGCGACTCTACTGGGGACTCCAGTAAGAGGACTTAAGTCGCTATTACAAGCTTTTCAAAACTGCTATATGCTTGTGTGTGAATGTTGCATTTACATTTATGATAAATGTGTACGAATGCATTTTTTTACTGCACTGCAATATATCTATCTGTGATATTAGTGCTTCGCATATGTCATCATTTTGATAAACGGTGAGACACGTTGTATGTGAATGTATGTTGTGTGGTTCCTCCACCAGGAGGCTATCTTGTCGGTGTTTTATTACTGGACTCATAGGAAGACTAATTCTAACGAGGCTCAGGAAAGGCACCACCCAAATTTGCTCCAGTTGAAAGACCGAATTAACTTCCCGTTGAGTAAATTGCGATGATTTGGGAACCTTCATGCCAAAAAGCTGCGAGAGAAACCTAAGATAGGTCAGCCTCTGATAAACCAAACGCGGAGGAAAGTCTCTTCATGCTTTCTCATTTCAAATTACTCGTAAAGTCAATTACTTGTAATTTACATATTCATCTCCATGTAATGAGAAATATGAAGAAATATGTGCATGTACATATTAACATGCTATCCTATATTACAAACAGCTAACATTCGTTTTACAGGATCATAATCCTGAATCAGACATATCACATAGTATGTAAACATTTACACAATCCCTAAAACTAAACTATGCAAGTTTTGTCGCAGGGAAACATTCAGACCTATTACCCGATCAAAGTCCAAAAAGGCCGCATGCCTACAACCAATCATGTCTTCATCTGACCAATCTAATCTAGTTTCTCGCGAAGAATTTGACAGATTAAGTAAACAAATTACAGATTTAGCTGTTCTGCTTAAAGAATAACATCAATCTACTCAGGGTCCAAAGATACCCATACATGCTGAATCCTCTGCACAAGGAGGAACTCAAGGTTCTGATAAAGCCATTATAATACCTGAACTACAGTTGGATACGACCATCAAAAGTCATGATGCCGCCCATCTCACAGGAGATCCAGACACCGGTGACATCAGAAGGAAAGTTCTTCAAATGGAAGAAACCCTTCGTTCTATCAAAGAAATTGGAGCACACGGGAGTGTCTCCTATGTCGATCTTTGTATATTCCCTGGGGTGCATTATCCAAAATTTTAAAACTCCTGACTTTGAAAAGTATGATGGGTTAGGAGATCCGTACACACATTTGAAGGTGTTCATTGGAGAACTTAGATCTTATGCAGAGGATGAGAAGCTCAGAATGCAGCTGTTCCAAAAGAGTCTGACTGGAGAAGCCCGTTCATGGTATACCAGATTAGACAACTCAGAGGTCCATAGCTGGGAAGACCTAGCTCACGCCTTCCTCGCTCAATACAGTTTCCAGTCTTAGATGGCTCCTGACAGGTACCAAATTACCAAGGTCAAGAAACAGTCCAATGAGTCTTTCAGAGAGTATGCTCAAAGGTGGAGGCGCCTTGTTGCTCAAGTGATTCCGTCTATGACAGAGTCAGAAATGGTCACGACCTTCATTGACATACAAGAAGCTCCTTTCTATGAAAGAGTCTTAGCTGGCATTGGTAAACCATTTTTTGAGATGATCAAATATGGAGAAATGGCTGAGATGTGATTGAAGTCAGGAAAGATTCAAGACCTAGCCGATCTCAAAGCTGTTACTGAGCACATCCAATCCAAAAATTATGGAAACAACCCCCGGAGGGTCCATAAAAAGAAAGAGGATGATGTTTCCTTGATACTACAAGGTCAGAAAGGCAATCAGAATATGCCTATTCAACGGAGAAATTACACTCCTTTTCAAGCACAGTCTTCAAACCCTCCATTGCCTAAAGGTAGAGAAGTCAAATGCCCTCAAGTGATCACACCCCTAGGGGATTCACTCGAGAACATTTTAAATCTTCTGACCACTCAGAAGAAAATCACGGATCTTCTTCCACCAGCCAACCCTAATGGGAGGGGTTTTAATGCTGCTCGAAAATATGCTTATCATGCCGGGGCACCTGGACATGATACTCAAGATTATTGGGCCTTGAAACACAAGATCCAAGATTTAATAAACAACGGTGAGATAATGGTCACCAAACCAGATCAACCTCACATACAAGACAATCCTCTTCCTCCACACAAAGAGGAAGAGGCCAACATGATTAACTGGAGCAATGGACAGAGTTCCAATCTTAACTGTGAAGCATCCCATATCATCAAAGACGGTGTTGACAAATGGGATTATGCAAAGTTCAAGTTTATAATGGAAAGAAAGATTAAAGCTCTATGTAAGCAAATTGAGCAATTGGCAGAACTGGTGACCTATCAGCATCAAGTCACACACCAATTAATTAGCCAGGAGCATGCTAGTCTCCTCTCCTTGGTTATGAATACTCCATCATCACCTTCAAAATATGAAACATCGGAGGACAAAGTGACGAAGAGAGCGACTGCCAAAGCCCGTCAGGATTTTGCCAATAGAAGGGAATTTACATACCTGGGCCAACCTATAAAGGAGATACTTCAGATGCTAATCAATAAAGGAAGAATCACTTCTCTTCCACCTCCTATTAATCCCCGTTCAGGATGGTTCAATCCTGATGGAGTATGTCAGTATCACTCCCATTCTCGCGGACACATCACAGAAGAATGCTGGGCACTCCACCACCTTATTCAGAACTTAATTGATAGCGGTGTCTTGCAACTGGCAGACAATGATATTGTGCTGTTTGAGAGTGAAAATACCTATCCCACTAAATGGAAGGGACTGGTAGCAGTTATATCCACTGAGGATGATGGGACTGTTAAACCACTCACAATTCAACTCAAAGGAATTAATAACCCTTTGAAAGTGGCTGCTTCAGAGCCAATCAACCTATCATTCCGACCACAATATCCTGTTGTCAGCTTACAAAAAGACCCTTGGAATTATGGAGAAGCTGAAGGATCCACATCTCATACAACTGCTGTAGTTTCGAAGGAAAATCCACTGTATCTTTCCCAACGGTTGATGAAGCCTGCTATTAAATCAAATGGGAAAATTCCCATGGAGAAGATTGAGAAATTCCTCCGTGCTATGGGTCATAATGAAGCCAAAGTGGTTTTAAGCTTAAGAGAAGCTCCACATCAAATTTCAATATTAGACTTGGTTTTAACTTTCGAAGATCACATGAATATTCTACTCAAGGTTTTGGAGGAAGCCTATCTGCCGAAATCAGTGGATGTGGAAAAATTTCAACTTCTGGTGGATCACATTTTCAACAGCAATGTGATCTCTTTCACTGATGATGACATACCGCCCGAAGTGACCAGTCATTGCAAGCCGTTACACATTTCGGTTTTGTCCTCCAGATACATGTTAGCTGGAGTCTTGGTAGATGGAGGTTTATCTCTAAATGTTTGTCCTTATGCTACGTTGTTGAAAATGAATGTCAATCTCAAGCAGATCCGAAGTAGCCATTCGACCATCAAAGCTTTTGATGGATCCCGACGAAATTCAGTCAGAGAGATTGAGCTGCCAATCGAGATTGGTCCCCATACATTCTGTGTATCTTTTCGTGTGCTCAAAATAGATACAGGATAAAACCTGCTTCTAGGGAGACCATGGATTCATATGGCTGGGGCATTCACCTCCACTCTTCATCAGCAACTTAAATACATTATCAACAATAGCCTAGTCACAGTCAACGCTGAACCGGAAGTCCCTCAACATGGTGACCTTTCACTCATCAATGTCAATTCAGATATTGAGCCGGTCAGTTTTCATGCTTTGGAAGTAAGCAACACTCAATACCATTCTATTAGGACGCCATTTCCCATTCCCAAGATTTTTGTCGAAGTAATGGCAGCTACTCAAGAAATGATGTCATTGGGACACCAGCCGGGACAAAGGCTGGGTAAAAATCATCAGCGTATTAAGCACCCGATTCAAGTGTCCAGTCAAGTTGGGACAGCTGGACTAGGCTATTTTTCCAGTTCCAGGTACAGGAATCCACATAAGCATAAGCAAATTCCTTCAACGTCAGCCACGCGGCTATTATCTCCACCTTTAAATCCAGAGTCCGCACAATCTCCGGTAAAGGTGCCAGCCAACGTAATGGCTATCGGTAAAGGAAGCCTTTGTTCTAGATCCCAAGGTGGAAGAAGAGGAACAAATAATTAAGCAGGACATCGTCCGAATGATGTCGGGCGTAGGCATCATTGTCCATGATGAACATACAAACAGATGCACCCCAGACGATGATTGCCCAGACATAATGGTCATCATTCAGGAGAAGGAGGATGATGACATCCCCTCCATCACTGCAGTCCACCAGGACTTTGCCCTTGCCAATTGGAGCAGCACTCCTTGCATTGGTCGACAAGGGTAAAATGGGCAGGACTTCTTTCTGCCCTGTAGATATCATAACTGCTTACTTTTCTGTACAGTATTAGCAGTTGTTTTATCCGTACATGCTAACACTTTGTATGATTAAACAGTTTCATATATATTAAGTGAAAGCATATTTTATTTCGGGACTCTGAACTTAGATGTGCCTGTACTTGCTGATAAGATGCCTCTTCTCCACAAGAATTGTAACTTTGATGAAAAGTTGAACTCCGACTTGATGGAAATACAAGAGGACATTAAGGTGCCTCCGGAGATCAAAGAATGGGCCGAAGACAAACCTAAACCCAACCTTGATCAAACCACCTCCTTCAATCTCGGAACCTTAGAAAGCCCTAAGTTAATCCAGATTGGTTCAGACCTTACCCCAAACCAGAGAAATGATATGGTTACATTACAAACCCAATTCCAGGATGTGTTTGCATGGTCTCATGAAGACATGGTGGGTTTGTCCACTGATATTGTTCTTCATCGCCTTCCCATCAAAGAGGGATTTAAGCCAGTCAAGAAGAAACTCAGGCGATTGAAACCTGAGTTGAGTTTAAAGGTGAAAGAAGAAATTGTAAAACAATTTCAAGCTGGTATTATCATGGTGTCCACATATCCTGAATGGATATCCAATATCGTTCCCGTACCTAAGCCTGGAGGAAAGGTGTGAGTTTGCGTGGATTATCGGGATCTAAATAAAGCTTGCCTTAAAGATAGCTTTCCCGTGCCATTTATCCACATTCTCGTTTATAATACTACTCAATAGGGCATGTACTCCTTCACTGATTGCTTTGCGGGGTACCATCAGATCATGGTTGCTAAGGAGGATCATGAGAAAATTACTTTCATCACGCCTTGGAGAACCTTTTGCTATAGACAGTTGTCTTTCGGCCTCATCAATGCCGGAGTTACATATCAGAGAGCTATGATGGCTCTTTTCCACGACTTAATACATAAAGAGATAGAGATCTACGTGGATGACATCGTCATCAAGTCCCGAAGGGAGGAAGACCACCTAGACAATCTCAGAAAACTCTTCAACAGGTTGCGTAAGTATAACTTGAAGTTGAATCCTGCCAAGTGCACCTTTGGTGTTAAATCAGGCAAGTTGCTAGGATTTCTAGTCAGCCACAAAGGAATTGAGCTGGATGCCACAAAAATCCAGGCCATTACGGAAATGCCCATTCCTCAGATAGAGAAGGAAATACGGGGGTTTTAGGAACAGTCAACTTCATTAGTAGGTTCATTTCTTAACTTACAGCAACCTGTGAGCCTATCTTCAAGCTGTTAAGGAAAAACTCCTCCGTGAAATGCAATGATGAGTGCCAGAAGGCCTTCCTTACCATAAAAGAGCAGCTAGTCAAAGCCTCTATTTTGGTACCACCCAGGGATGATGTTCCCCTATTCATGTACTTATCCATAAGTGACAATGCCACGGGCTGAATGCTGGGTCAGAAAGACGATAGAGGCCGAGAATGAGCTATCTATTACCTCAGCAAAAAATTCAGCAGTAATGAACACAAGTACACTCTGATTGAGAAGACTTGTTGTGCTTTAGCATGGGCTGCCGTGAGGTTACAACATTACCTCCATGGGCACACAACCCATCTCATATCCCGTGTGGATCCTCTCAAGTATGTGTTCAGTAAGCCCATACTGAATTATCGACTGTCCAGATGGCAGTTGATTCTGCAACAATTTGACATTGTTTACATGACGTAAAAGTCCATTAAAGGTCAGGGAATCGCAGATCAACTGGCCACTGCACCTTCAGGGGATTTCAAACCCTTGGAAACATACTTCCCCGATGAAGGGGTAATGACAATTCAGCAACACCATCAGTACGATACACGCCAAACATGGAACATGTATTTTGATGGAGCTATTAATATGGAAGGTTCTGGGCCTGGAGCAGTTCTAGTATCCGGTACGGGGGAGCAGTATCCCGTCGCTGTCAAATTACAGTTTGGCAGCACCAATAACACAACTGAGTATGACGGCTGTATCATAGGGCTAAAACTTGCCCGTTCAATGGGCATCAGGTGGTTAACTGTATTTGGAGATTCAGAGTTGGTAGTCAAACAATCCACGGGAATCTATCAAACCAAAGAGCTACATTTGCTGCCTTACCATCGGCAAGTTTTACAGATGGTTTCGGAGTTCAAAGAGATCTCCTTTCCACACATTCCTCGTAATAGGAATGACTTTGCAGACGCATTAGCAAGTTTGACCTCCTTAATTCACACACCTGACAAGGAACACATGCCAAGCGTCACATTAGCCCTACAAAAGGAACCAGCCTATGGGAATTATGTTGGATAAGTATCGGATGAGCTACCTCCCATCTAACAACCTTGGTATCAACATATTAAGGAGTACTTGCTAGATAGATCTACACCCGCTGAGGTAAACCTGACTGGACAAAGGCGGATTCATCGAATAGCTATGAAATTCTACCTGAGCAGAGATGCACTCTACAAGAGAGATGCAGGACTAGGTTTTCTCAGATGCCTGGACAAGGATCAAGCTCAGAGACGCATAGATGAGATCCATGGTGGAATATGTGGCCCACACATGAGCGGCCCTTAACTTGTAAAGAAGATCCTCAGAACATGACATTATTGGCTTTCTCTCAAGGCTGACTACAATGACCACGTCAAGAGATGTTATCAGTGCCAAATTCATGGGAATGCTATCCGTGCCCCTCCACAGGAGCTCCATAATATGAGTTCACCTTGGCCCTTCTCAATGTGGGGAATGGACGTGATCGAGCCCATTGAGGCCAAAGCCAATAATGGACATCACTTTATCTTTACCATGATCGACTACGTTACCAAGTGGGTAGAAGCAGCCTCCTTCCCCAGGGTTACTAAAGAAGTCATCATTACTTTCATCAGAAATAATGTCATTTGTCGATATGGACAACCAGAGGTAATTGTATCAGACAATGCTAAGAACCTCAACAACAAAATGATGAAGGAGTTATGTAGTAAATTCCACATCAAACACCTTAACTCCGTCATCTACCATCCAAAGATGAATGGTGCTGTTGAAGTGGCTAACAAAAATATCAAGAAGATCATCCAAAAGATGTCCTCCAACCACAGAGAATGGCCTGACCTATTGCCTCTTACTCTGTTAGCCTACAGAACATCAATGCGTACTTCAACTGGGGTAACCCCATACGCATTAACCTATGGTATGGAAGCAGTACTCCCCAAAGAAGTAAAAATGGAATCCCTCAGAGTGTTGATAGACACTCAGCTGAATGAAGATCAATGGGTACAAGACAGGTATCACCAATTGTCTCTAATAGATGATGGCGAACCGCGACTATCTTCCATGGTCAGTTATATCAACAAAGGATCGCCAGATCCTGCAACAGAAAAGTCTGGCTATGACAGTTTAAACAACATGATTTGGTTTTGAAGAAGATCATTGACAACCAAGATCAGTCTAAGGGAAAATTCGCTCCTAACTGGGAAGGCCCGTTTATTGTCAAGGAAATATTGACAGGAGGTGCTTTCAGATTGTAAGAAATGGACGACGATGAATTTCAGTAAATAATCAACTCGGACACCGTTAAACGGTACTATGTCTGAAGTTACCATCAAGCAAACATCCTGGTGTTAGATCATCAGATCACCAGTCATTTCGGTTCTTTAACCCTTCATTACATACAACTTTGCTCCACAATTGCACCTCTCAGGGAACACACTTTTCAAGCCAGCAGCCTGGTTTTTGGATCTTCAGATCCCTTCCTCTCCGCTTTGTTTTTAATCCTTACTCAACTCTGGTTATCCCACCTGGGATTGAACCTTTCGTACCTGCAGTTTATCCTGAACTTAGGATTAAACTTTCTTCCCTGCAGTTTATCTTGCACATGGGATTAAACTTTCTTCCCCACAGTTTGACCTTTACATGGAATTAATCTTTCTTCCCCGTAGTTTACCCTGCACATGGGATCCTCACTTTTTCGGTCACCACTCGTCTTGAGGGGAAAACTACGTCGACCTGATCTCCTTGATACACGAGAATACGTAGGCAACCATATTTTATATGGCCCGGTCGTAATAAAATAAAAAATATAAAAACACTTCTACTCCCTTTTCCTTACAAAAACAAAAACAATAAAAAATATTTCTACACCCTTTCTGCCACATACAGCGTTGAACCTTTTACACCAGGTTCGAACTACGCATACCTGATCTCCTCTTCAACAGGAGTACGTAGGCAGCCATTCATGGTTCGGTCTAACCCCCTACTAAAACATAAATACTTGTCAACGATACTGGGATCAAACTTTAATCCATCACATTTCATTGGGCTTCAAACCAAAGGGATGGAATTACCTGAACTCCTCCTAAATAGGAGATTCGGCGACCATCTAAGCTGCAGTTGTTCCTTAAAGAGCAACACCAATCCATAAGAGATGGAATTAACTAGGCTCTTCCTAAATAGGAGTACTGGTGACCATCTGTGGTGCGGTCAATCTCAGAGAGGAAAGCCATATTCCTCTCCACATTTCTATACAGAAACCAGTCCCAAGACACCAAAGATGGTAGGGATATACACAGATCCATGATCTATTCTGAACTATCCAGAGACAATTCAATGTCAATCCAGCAAAGAGGAGATCAGAATACATCAAGATCACAAGCCATGAAGAAGCAGGCAAATATCAAGCAAGTATTCAAGCATATCTAAAAGGGAAGTGATCAAAAATATATTTCCCTGCAATATATAATACTGTTTGATATACACAATGTAAACTATACATGACAAAATGGCTAAGCTAGTCTGTGCAGGAAAATACAAGGCTATTTACAGATCGGTATGCATACGAGCTAGCAAATCTAACATAACATCTCTCTTAAAAGAAGGATGTAATGCTGTGGTCTCTTGTACAAGGATATCTACACGAGCCAGCAATTCCGAGGCCATCTGCATGGTGACGCGATGCTCATCAATGTATGCACTCATCTCGATAAGAATGCCACTGGTAAGGGACCTCACTGTAGAACTATCTGTGACGGCTACGTCCCGGGAAGATATGGCTCTATCCCGCTCAACTATCACTGCATCTCTGGCTGATCTGGCCTCATCCCGCTCAACAACAGCGGCATCTCTATGAGCTAATGCCTCGTCTCTCTCTAACAGAGCTGCGTCTCTCCCATCAAGAGCTGACAACATCAGGGCTCTAGCCTAATCTCTCTCAAAGGTCATCCAATGAAGGCTCTGCTCAAAATACTGTGCTGAATGCTGAATCACGATAGTGCTAGTACTGGGAGAATCTAAGAGAGATGTTGGCAACCAAGTAAATGACTCCTCCTCGGTGTGAGAATCAATGTCCTCCATGGGTTCTCCACCATCTGAAATAATGTTCGGCACTGTGGATGCTACCGCAGCCAATGAAGCCTCTGTCTCCATCCACGTAGAATACTCTAGCGAATAACCTGGATGGCTAACAGAAAAAGCAGCTATCTCATGCTGATCCCAACAAGCATAGACACGGGATCGGTCCTCTGCTGATAGATAGTGAGAAGCTAAGTGCTGACCTAATGCCCCATCAAAAGGATGAAAGTCCTGGAACTGGTCAAACTACGATATCACGGCCATTGGGTGGTAGGTAGTCATGCCCCTTAAACCAGCTAGAGGGAGATAATCCATGCCCGTAGCATGAATAATGAAACTGTATGGTGAGTTAAGCCCTGAACATAATAAGATAGCAAATTGATCTACAATATCAGCTAGGAAAGCGGACCAAGATGCAGGATCTGTACACTCCGTAGGCTAGAAGGAATAAGACATAGCTATCTCATGTGTGAAACAATACCCGTGTCGGTGGAAGGTCCCAATCGGTCTCAAGTGTGACATAAACCACACGTATAGTATGACCAAATTGCCTGTGAATACCCCTGCAGGGTAAGTACTGCAAAATGTGGCCGACCTCAGTGTCTCTGCCATGATCATCAGAATAAGGGCGCGACCCTCTATGAGAGCTCTCACTGCAATATTACCGCCGATGTCCAACTCATCCATGTATCGTGGCATATACACATATGATAATACGCACAACATCAATACATCCACTATGGACAAATGCCACTGCTCCTCCAGTATGGTAAAATCCCCAGAATACCGAGCATAGCTGTCCTCATAGCCAAATCTGTCAATCAAAAAACGCTGAGATATCACGTGGCCAGATGTGATCTCATCCTGTACAACTCTCCGCCTCAACCCGGTGAGAGTCATAAATTGCCGGCTCATGTCACCAGTGGCCATATGCACGCAAGGTCTGTCAAGTGGAAGCATCGTCAAACGTCCATACTCCTCCAAAGTCAGAGTCAACTCCTGGGTCCCAAACTGAAAAACCTGCCTCTCCGGTACCCAGCGCTCTAGCATGCCCTCCACAAATCCCGCTGGAACCTGAAACATCAAAAGGGTCATGGTATGCTACAACAGCTGATCTACGGTCACCCTATCTGGGGGTAACATACTACCATATTAATATCTCAGACGGGATGCCACCAATAATGGCGGGGTATGATCTATGTGGCTGACTGTCGAAGAAGACATCTGTGTGGGCCGTATCATAATACCATCTAGGGGTCAATGCTGAATATCTCTGGACATACATACATATGCATAACATGATACATGCATAATAGATAATAAATGGCAATATGATATAGGGAATAGAAAACTGTACATACATTCCTAAGTATATCATCATCTAATGCATCATCTTTGTACAACTAAAAATACAGGAAAATGGGGCACAAGCGTCCTATAACTAATAGAGGCACCCCTACCTAGGTCCCACCCCTCCGGCTCGGTCCAGTTTGAGTTGCAAAGGAGTTTGCACAAGCTGAAAAGGCCAAATCAAGGATAAAAATGCTACGCGATTGAGCGAAATAGCCTGAAATCCTGCTTTTTCTGGGCCCGACTGTGGCTTTCATATCATTCATTGGTATTTGCCCAAACATAGGGTATACTATATCGATGATCCAAGTCATTGCAGATCACATTCGGCAATACCGTACAGAGGTCTAATGCCGTCAATGCAGGGTCGTTGCCCTAATATCCACCAACAGATCCCCGGTGGGGGTTACAACGCATGGTTATCTGTCCACAAATAGATCCCTGGCGGGGGTTACAACGCTTGTTCCGCTGATACACACATCAGCGATGATCCAACAGATCGCCAGCGGGGGTTACAACGTATGGTTATCTGTCCACAAATAGATCCCCGGTGGGGGTTACAACGCCTGTTCCGTTGATATACACATCAGCGATGATCCAACAAATCCCCCGCGGGGGTTACAATGCATGGTTATCTATCCACAAATAGATCCCCGGCGGGGGTTACAACACATGTTCCACTGATACACACATCAACGATGATCCAACAGATCCCCGGCGGGGGTTACAACGCATGGTCATCTTTCCACAAGTAGATCCCCGACGGGGGTTACAACGTATATTATCCATTGATTTACACGTCAACGAAGGTCGGGCAGCCCTAACAACACATATTGTTGGCAGTAAATCCAACAGAACATTGATATGTCCTGGCGATACAAACCAGGGAAGATCAACATCATCGGGGAGGATCGATGATGGAATATGTTATACACATCCTCAAACAGACGAAGTTTTATCCCCGCAAATCTCTTGCACACGAGAGACACATCTTTGGAGTAAAGTTTGTATCCAGGATTAAGGACTTTGGTGATAGCCCCAACGTCAACATCCTAATAGGTTTGGATCATACATCCAAGCTTGCCGTCATTCCATCACCGGTAGAAATAATAGGGAGCCGACAATCATCCCCAGCATGTGGGAAACTGATCCATATGCATCATACATTTGCATCATATTGCTTCATATACTGTAAGACCCCGAATTTTATGAAATAAAAGTATTCAATTTTTCTTATATTTACTATTTAGTAAATGGTTAAATTGATAAATGTTAAAGTTAAGGGTGATATATAAATTTTTTTTTCGAAATACACAAGTGGTTATAAAATATTCATTGTTGTCGGGGAATATTCGCTTGGTCATGGAATATTCTTACCGTCGGAGAATATTCGTACGACGACGCAGCCTTTTGTGGGCCCCATAACGGAAAGCGATTGGATGAAGAAAACGGCAAAAATAAGTTATTTATAAATAACGGCATAGTTGTTACCATTAATATTGTTGAAATACCCGGTGGTTAAAACACAGTAATACGCGTTGTTGCACAGTAGCTCACGGTATTGCACCAATTATTGATTTTGACGTAAGAAAGCATTACTCAATAATTGTTACAGTAATTACTGTTCAGTATTTTATTTTATTGATTCAATAATTGCTGCGTTGATATTTTATATTACTGTTGTTTTAATAATTGTCACTACACAATATTTTCTATTATCGGAGCAATAATTCATATTATCTGAATAATATTATTAGATAACATTATTGGCAATGTCTAGAAAGTTTTGTCTAAGGAGAGGTTTGGTCATCTAATTGCGCGCCAGTAAGGAAGAGATCCTTATTGGAAAGCCCCCTCTTTCCTGGGAACGGCCGGGTTGCCAGTACTGTGGTTCTGTAATATTATTTGTGTATAATTAATTATTAATTTATATGATGAGAAAAATATTGATTTTATGTGGATATAGATGGAGAAAATTTTTAATGTGACAATTGTTGTAAATTAATACTTTATCTTTTTCTGGTAAAATAATTCATTTAAATATATTATTTTAATAATATATTAATGGTGATATTTTTACAATGAATGTGGGATATATGAATAAATGAGGAGGAACAGTATTTTTGTTAGATTAAATGTTTAACACATGTTTTGTGTGTTGGTGGACACAATTCTTGACCGAAAATTTATTATAGACTGTAAAATCGTCCGTTTATGGATTTCAGTCAATTTCTGTTTGGAATTTAGAAAAACTTTCTTCTGCAAAGTTGTAGAGAATTGAATTTCCTATAAAAACTCGCGAGATTCAAATTTTCTGATAACATGGCTATTTATTATGAATTATTGAAGTTCTGAAGTTCCGAAATAATTGATTTTTGGAAGTTTTAATTATTATTTTAAAGAAAAACGTTTTTTCTTACTTTTTCTAGAAGGTTAGCATGTGTTTATGGCTGAATTCAAGTATCTAGAGGTGGGCTTGAATATTTTGTAATTATATTAATATTATATTCAATTTTTCTGTTTTGGTGTTCTAAGTATTTTCCTATAAATAGGGTGCTTAGGGTAGAATTGAAAATCACACCAGAAACTGAAGTTTTCTCTCTATTTCTCTCTCTATATTATCGAGTGTATTCTTGTGAGTATTTTGATATCTTGAGTGTTGCTATACGGTGCAAGTTCGTTCAGCGTTATTCCAGTCAGAAGTACTGCTCTTTTGAGGTAAGGGATTGTAAGGGATTGTAAGGGATAATAAGGGATGTTATTTTTTTAAAAATGATATTATTTCTTTCAATATCATTATACCGGAATATTGGTAAGATTTTTCTTGTGAAATTCTTATCTTTTCATGTCGGGGTTACTATTCTTGAATTACTATTCACGAGTTACTATTTATGAGTTACTATTCACGAGTTACTATTCATGGGTTACTATTCACGAGTTACTATTCATGACAAAATTAGTTTCTTTTTCTAACCAAATTGTAGTTGATTTATGAATATTACTCTTGAGATTAAAACTATATGTTGATCATATTATTTTTTTATCATATATAACATTTTTATAACCCTAATGATGATATTTCTCTTTGACTTGAGTGTAAAGATGGGTAGATTATTGGTATGATCATGACTAGGGTTCTCTTTTTCCAGTAGTGAAAAGTTGAATTGTGACTGGTATGATCATGACCATTGAATTTATAATTGAATATCTTTAGCTTAAGTGCAAAGGTGAAATGATCAACATGGTTATAATTATTGGTTATATAAATTCTGAAATGATTATATATTTCTTTGAGATAATAATATATTTGGCCTGTAGTGCAAATATGAATTATTGAGGAATATCTTTGGCCTGTAGTGCAAAGATGAGTTGTTGATGAATATCTTTGGCCCGTAGTACAAAGATGACTATTTAATTCAAGATATTTACACTATGAGTTGTTGATGAATATCTTTGGCCCGTAGTGCAAAGATGACTTGTTGTTGAATATCTTTGGCATGTAGTGTAAAGATGAACTGTTGATGAATATCTTTGGCCCGTGGTGCAAAGATGAATTTATTAGTATGATTATGAACAGGAACTGTGATTTGGTATAACCATGATCTTATATGTTTCAGGTAAAGACAGGTGATGAAAATTATCTTCGTCTTGGATGCGAAATTTAGAATCACAATTATGATTATGAATTATTCATATGATTGTGGAAAGGAACTGTTGATTGATGTTACAGGGATAAAACATTGTTGGTGGACTTTTAACGTGGAGAAGATAATAGACTTTATAGTCTATTTGACTCTTCTAATGGATTGCTCGTTCCGCTGCAACTATGGTTGAAAAATTTTATCATCTACCATATGTTCTAAATCTCTGATTTAATTCTGTTGAAGGCTATTGATAATTTAATTATCTTTAGTCATGATATTCTTTACTGAGCTAGTTGTGCTCACCCTTCTGTTTCACAATTCCTTTCAGGTAATAAGAGTGTAGCTGGGTCGAGCGAGGGTAACAGAAAAATAGAACGGTGGTCTCTAGCTGTGGAGGTTCTCCCGAAACAGTATAGAAAAGTTCATTTAGTAGTTATATTTGGTGAATCATCTAGGGTGAGGCGAACCCAACGTTGGAAGGGTGTTTTGCCACTATCATACCAGATGTCTAATGGCATACAACCTCGTGTCATCATAAGACAGGGTTGTGCTCATCCACTTGCTGAGTATATTTACGAGCACTACCTATATAATCTTGGTGTTTGTTTGAAGTATATTTCTCAATTAGAGACAGTGGAGATAATGATAAGTCAAGAGAAGACTCACCATTGGGAAGAATATGATAGTAATCTTCTCGTTTTTCTTTGGGGTATATTGGGTCAACCAAGGATAATTCTGTGGCCATATGATATCTATCACAACCCAGAAGCATGGCCTCACATGTACAAAGGTTTTCTTGAGCACTTCCCAAAGATTCTAGTTTCTAAAACAGTTTTTGACTATACCTTTATGTAAGGTGTCATTGTGAAGTGCTATCCAAGGTTGGGAGATGAGTCACAGTTGGTATATATTTGTATCCAAACTCACAGCATATGTGTTGTTGTATTTTGCACGACAATTGTTGTAATAAAGTTGTAGTTGTTATCTGTACCATGTTTTTGGCGACTCAAAATGGGTTGGATGGAATGGACCTATTTTGGGGGCGTTACATATACCATCATGTTTATCTGTTGCATTTCAAGTGTCTAGGATTCTTTATCCTATCTATGCCATTGCATTGCATGAATATGATAAATAGGGGCATCTGTAGACACTCAAAATATTTTGCACACCTGTTACTGACATTGCAGGAAGGTAGATTTGTCTTTCAGACATAACCCTAGAAGACAGCTCACATCCAGTCTGGATACTACCTGAAGCTCTGTCTCAACCCCGAAACACACACCGGGAACCTCAGCTATAACCCCGAGGCCTGTAGTTCCAATACCAAAAATTCTACCAGAGAAGACCGATTCATCCCAGAGATAACTTTGAGATATTCAGTCTCAGTCCTAACACTGGGAGTAGCTGATTCCAACCTTGGAGATAACCCCAAGGAAGGCAATTATAATTTCGGAGATAACCCCGGAAATGCTTGTTTCAAATGCATACAACTAGCTTCAACCTCGGTGTTTACACCGAGGCACTCAGTACAAGACCTGACAATAACACCAGGAAGACAGACACACCTCAGAGATGACATTGAGGACCTTCAACACTTGCAGCAGTCCAATCTCAAAGATAATCTTGAGCAACGTCTACTTTATCAGCCCAAACTAGAGATAACCCCGGTGAGGGGCAAAGTCGTCATCTTGCCACCTTGACGCCACAACACACCGTCTCAACATTTCATACATACATTTCGACGCAACAATGTCCCACAAGAACTAAGGAAGTCCAATCCCGAGTGACTATAATGCATGGTAACGGATAGAATTTGAAGCATGAAGACCGGAGGGCATGGTCCCATCTTCCTGACTTCGTACAACCTCTAATCCTATGTCATTGTGTAACTCTCGACAACGGCGGTCCGAAGTAGGCCTTACATACCTCAGTCGGATGCCCAAATTATAATTCTAAAAGTTTGAGCGGACATTACGTTGCACGCGTGCACGTACTTTGAGATGGCAGGACCCGCGAAGCCCGGGGCACCCCGGGCAGTCGCAGGTACACCTGCGGCCTAGCCGCAGGTACATCTGTGGCTCACCCCTCTATAAATAGAAGACTTGGGGTGGCCATTTTAAAAGAGAAAAAGGCGAGGAAGCCCTGTCCAATTTGCTTTATACACACCCCAAACTAGGTGCTTTCTCATTTTAAACACTTGTAAGCTCACATATAGCTACTTTTTACCGGCGGGAGCCGAGTGTTCATCCATTTCAAGTTATTGAAGTCTTCTTTGGCAGCCCACTGTGAGCCTTCTTACACATTTTAAAGCCTTTTTCTTCATCTTTGTACACACTATTCTTCACATTGAGAGTCGTGTTATGTGTGTATGCCCAGACTTCAGTCCGTGGTTTCATTTCAGTTTATATATATATATATATATATATATATATATATACATATACATATATATATATATACATATATTTATATGTATAGACTAACATTATCGAGTTATGCCCCGATTGAGCCTAGACTTACGTCTGGTGCGTTTAATTGCTTTCGTATATATATATATATATATATATATATATATATATATATATATATATATATATATATATATAAAAGTGTATAAACGCACCAGATATAAAATCCAGGCTCATCGAACAAAGTTCGACAACAGTTCATATATATATATATATATATATATATATATATATATTTACATTTCGTCCCGCCTGGAGTTTCCTCCGTGGCAGTTGATCGCTTTTACAGCTTTATTTATATTTTTGATCCCCCATGGAGGTACTTCTTGGTGGTTGATCATGTCTATATATATATATATATATATATATATATATATATATATATATATTTATTGCTTTTTTATATATAATTGCTTACTACTTTCATATAAATTGCGGCATCATGTGAGCCTAGGAATCATGTGATCACAGATTCAGTCTCTTGAATCTAGATTCGGTTCCCGTGATGGACCTTTTCAGCTGTAAGCAGCTTGTAAATTTATTCATGGTGTTCGGATTTCCTCCGATGGTTTCCATGCCCATGAGGAGTTCGACACTGCTTTGTACATTATTTTCTCGAAGATGCTTCGCATCTAGAAAATAAAAGCAATCAAGCCGAACATTTTATAATAAAATGGAAGTATCAAAGGCCTCAATTACTATTGAGCACAGGGTTTGAAAAACCTCTTTTTACAAAACATCGCTACTATATCTTGTTAAAACTGAATTTTTACATAAATTCAAACCCTATGTATATAGGTGCGAACGAGGCCTCGCACTACTTCCAAATAACTGCACATTGACCCACACACACACACACATATTTATATAACAGTTTCTTGAAAAGTGGTGGTCACCGTGGTAACACGGATGTCGGGGGGTGCCTAACACCTTCCCTCCGCATAAGCAAGTCCTCGGACCCTAATGAATCTCAGTTTCACCGACCCGTTTAGCAGTGTCACATCACTGGGTCACTGTGCAAACCTTTTCTCGGTTGTGTTGGTACAACCATATAAAAACCAACTGGCGACTCTTAACAGGCCATCGTCGACATTATACATGTCGGACCTTTTTCACTTATTTTTTCAAATAAATCTCACGTAACATGAGAACACAAAAGAACAAGAATAGAAAAGGGACAAATAAAAATCCAGACGTCGACATTAGGGTTTACTAATATTGTACCCTACCCGATCAATCCTTGATCAACATTTCTCTACACACTACTACAAAACAGTAAATAGACAACACGAAAAAAATGTTGTGGTTTCATTCAGCAAAACATCGTGGATAATGGTGTCATCTATTTGACACCCTTACACAACGTTTTTAAAACGTTGTAGTTAAGCACATTAGACAACGTTTTTTTTAAAAAAATATTGTAGATTTATTTTCCATAAATTAGCATATGCTTGAAAACGTTGTAGAAGGTATGATTCCACAACATTTTCTGGATAAAAATGTTGTAGTTTAATATATCAGACAACATTTAGGCACATTTACACAACGTTTATATTGTGTCATCTATTTAGAAGGTGTCATTTATTTATACAAATATAAAACATTTTTAAAATGTTGTAGATAAAAAAAAAGAAAAAAAAGTTGTGGTTCACCTATATTACTAATGCACCTGCAATATGCTAATACCATGATATATAGCTAAAAGGTCTAAATTCTCATTTAAATTTAAAGCCAAAATGTATCAACCATTCAAAATGCATCCCAATAATACCATTCGTTTACAGTTTCAAATTACTATATCCACAAAATATATACCAAACTATCCATATATACATCTCAAATTCATTTTTCAATCCACAAAATAAACCACAAAATAAACCAAACTATCCATAAAATTAAGCTACTACCTAAGCATGTGCAAAAAAGCCTAGGTTCTCCCAAAATACGCCAGCCTTGTGCTTGAGGCTCTACATGTAGCCCACATACGCTGCCCACTCAGTCGTTGGATGTTCACCATAAGGCTTTATTTGCCCAGTCTCTGCCATAGCTTTAAGAAACACGTGTGGTTAAAAAAAATGAAAACACCAGTTTCAGAATAGCCAAAGGATCAGGTCTCTGAGGGGAAGATGATGAAGTAACTACGCATAGCCAATATGTTTGCCCACTAACAAAACTTTTAATTTATGATGAATATCATGTTAAGTTACAATCAGAAATTGAATATTTAACTACCATAATCCAGTGAACTTTATGATTATATAAAAAGAAAATTATCAATTGCAGTCTTAATTATAAAGTTAAATTATTGTTAGGCATGGGAAGCATTATTTGGAAACAGTTACCAAATTGTGCATCAGCAATGACAGGTATGAATACAATTTAACTGTCCAGTAATAAAATATAACTGGAATGTGCGTAAAGGTAATGTGAAGAAAAGGTATGATGCAGCAAAAAAAATTATTTGGTCTTGGCTTTGAGAAAAATGAGTAAGTCAAAACTTAGCAGCCAGCTAGGTAAATATTACGTAATTTGTGCGTTTATAAAAACTAAGTTCTAAAAAACATGTTCTTTCAATTCCAAGAATCAGAACATGGAAGATATAATAAGTCAACATGAGGATTGTCTTATGATCTTCAACATAGCTCAAACTACACGTCAAATAGAAATTAGCAGCAATGGTGCAACCATATTTTTTCATATTTTCAAAATATAATAAACAAACTAAATATGTCTCCACCAAATCTGTGACGCCCCCAAAATAGGTATACATCACCCATTCTGAGTCGCCAAAAATATGGTACAGAAACAACTACACCTTTATTAATACAATTGTCGTGCAAAATACGACAACACATAAACTATGAGTTAAAATACAAATATTGTCTTCTAGACAATATTCACACTCAAATAAGTCCTCATTACAATTATTGATACGCTATTTTACAAAATAGTGAGGACTATAATAACTACTGCCTTGGAATATCACTCCACACCCCGACTACTTCCCGATATATTCTCGCTTCTTGAGAAGAAAAATGGAACAAAAAGGAAAAAGGGTGAACTCAACTAGCCCAGTAAAGAAAATTACGACTAAGATAATATAGAACAAATTCTCGTTAGTCCTCAATAGGGAAAAATCTGATAGAATATAATAGACAACAAATTTTAGATCAACAACTGCATTGGAAATAACAATCCATTAGAAGAGTTAAGTAGAGAATAAATTCTACTATCTTCTAAGATTTAAAAGTCCATCGTCAATATTTTATCCCTGTAACATCAATCAATATACATCTTGAATCAAATATTCATCTTTGCACTACAGGCCAAAGATATTCATTTGTATCACCAGTTGGTCATGTTTATCTAAACACCTGTTCATCTTTGCACTACGGGCCAAAGATATTCATCAGTTAATCATTCATCTTTGCACTACAGGCCAAAAATATTCAGTAATATCATCATTTAGGACTTAGGATGATGAAAAATATTTTAAAAAAAAAACGAATCCAGTGAGACAAAAGGACAAATATTAGGGATTCGTACTTCGGTTTATTCATGTTCAAAAACCATAGTGGAGTAACATTCAAGAATAAAAATCAAAACATGGATACAATCAAAGATAATAACAAAAATAGACACATGGGACAAAGGAGAGAAAATTTTGTTTTTCAGTGAATAGTGTCGTATTCGTGAATAGTGCCGTATACGTGAATAGTAACTCCGACACAAAAAGACAAGAATTTCATAAGAAAATTTTTATCAATATTCTGACATAATTTTATTGAAAGAAATAATATCATTTAAAAAAAATAACATCCCTTACCTCAAAAGGACAGTACTTCTAGTTGGAATCTCAGATATAACGCTGAAAGGAACTTACACCGTATACCAACACTCAAAATATCAAAATACTCACAAAAATACGCTCGATATATAGAGAGAGAAAACTTCAGTTTTCGGTGTCGACGTCGGGATTTTTAATTGTCCCTTTCCATTACTTGTTCTTTGGTGTTCTCATTATAGGTGAGATTTGTTTGAAAAAATAAGTGAAAAAGGTCCGACATGTATAATGTCGACGATTGGACTATAAGAGTCGCCAGTTGGTTTTTTAACTGGTTGTACCAACACAACCGAGAAAAGATTTGCACATTGACCCAATGATGTGACACTGCTAAACGGGTCGGTGAAATCGAGATTCATTAGGGTCCGGGGACTTGGTTATGCGGAGGAAAGGTGTTAGGCACCCCCCGACTTCCGTGTTACCACGGTGACCGCCTCTTTTCAAGAAACTATTATCTGAATGTGTGTGTATATGGATTAATGTGTTGTTATTTGAAAGTAGTGCGAGGCCTCATTTGCACCTATATACACATGGTTTGAATTTTATGTAGAAATTCAATTTTAAGCAAGATATGGCAGTGATGTTTTATAAAAGAGGTTTTTCAAACCCTGATGCTTAATAGTAATTGAGACCTTTTACACTCCCATTTTTTATTTCGTATTCGGCTGGATTGATTTTATTTGATAGATGCGAAGCATCCATACGAAAATACTGTACAAAAAGGTGTTGAATTCCTCGTGGGTATGAAAACCATCTGAGAAAATCCAAACATCACAGATATATTTACAAGCTGCTTACAGCGGAAAAGGTCCATCACGGGAACCGAATCTAGATTCAGGGGACTGAATCTGTGATCACATGATTCCTAGGCTCCCATGATGTCTCAATTGATATAAACGCAGTAAGCAGGTATATATGTAAAAGCTGTAAATATATATATATATATATATATATATATATATATATATATGATCACCAACCACGAAGCACCTCCATGGGGGATCAGAAATATAAATAGAGCTGTAAAAGCTATCAACCACCACGGAGGAAACTCCAGGCGGGACGAAATATATATATATATATATATATATATATATATATATATATATATATATATATATAAAGCAGTAAACGCACCGGATGTGAAATCCAGGCTCACCGAACAGAGTTCGATAGCAGTTCTTATATATAATTATATATATATAAGAAAGCCATTAAACGCACCAGACATGAGTCTAGGCTCATCGAACAGAGTTCTACATGCAGTTCATATATATATATATATATATATATATATATATATATATATATATATGGACTAACATTATCGAGTTATGCCTCGATTGAGCCTAGACTTCGGTCTGGAGCGTTTAATTGCTTTTGTATATATATATATATATATATATATATATAAATACATGTATATACCAACTAAAAATAAACCACGGACCAAAATTCGGGCAAAAATGTGCAACACGACTCTCAACGTGTAGAAGGGTATGTGCAAAGGTGAAGAGAAAAACTTTAAAGTGTGAAAGAAGGCTTACAGTGGGCTGCCAAAGAAGACTTCAATATCTTTAAAGTGGGTAAACACTTGCTTTTGTAGGTATAAACTAAGCTATATATGAGCTTACAAGTGTTTAAAATGAGAAAGCACTCAGTCTGGGGTGAGTACAGAGCGAATTGGGTAGGGCTTCCTCGCCGTTTTCTCTTGCAAAATGGGCACCCCAAGCCCCGTATTTATAGAGGGGGGAGCCGCAGGTCTACCCGCGGTACCTAGTAGCAGGTGTACCTGCGGCTGCCCGGGGTGCCCCGGGCAGTGTGGGTCCCACCGTGTCGAAGTATGTACGCGCTATTTCCTCGGTCGCTCATAACTTTCAATCTGGGAGTCCGATGGAAGCGTGACATACTATTCCGAAAAGCTCTTTCCGAGAGCTACACAATGATATATGATTTGACCTTTTTTGATTCTAGGAAGATGGGTCCATGATCGAAATGGCATTCCCGAGTTTCCGTCAGGAAGTCCGTTAAGCCGTTTTGCGTAGTTTGCACTCGAAAGTTAAGATATGGTTCTTGTGGGACTTCCTTTGAAGTATTTTGAGTCGAACTGAGTGTATTTGATTTGAAGTGAAATTGAGTTGGCAAAATAACCATTTTGCCCATCCCAGGGTTATCTCTGATTTTTGCGTAGTTATAGCAGTCGTTTCTTAGGGTTATCTCTGAGGTTGACTTGATGCCGACTTTAACTGTCCTAAGGGTTATCTCTAAGGTTGGCTTGACCTCCTGGGGCTATCTCCAGGCTTTGATCTTGATCCTCCGAGGTTATCTCCGAGGTTAAAATTGACTTTCTCGGGATTATCTCCGAGGTTGGAACCTGATTTCCCGGGGCTATCTCCGGGGTTGGAAACTGAATCTCCTGGGGTGATCTCCGGGGTTTGCAGTTGATGTCGTAGTCCTCCAGGGTTATCTTTAGAGTGTGAAAAAGACGCTTTTGCCCTCTTGTATGGTTAGTAACAGGAGAAGAAAATTTTGAGTGTCTATAGATGCCCCTCTTTATCATGTTCATGCAATGCAATGGAATGGACATGATAAAGTTTAGTAGACACTTGAAACATGACAAGATATTTTTAAAGATGCAAATCGCAATGTAGTGAATGTTTATGATGAATGTGACAATGTTTTCGCAAATCGCAGTTCATAAATCGCACATCGCTTTTCGCATTTTGCATTTGGCCAAATCGCATCGCACATCGCACATCGCAACTCACACATCGTATTTCACATATCGCATTTCACATATCGCATTTCGAAAATTGCAATGTTATGATGAATGTTTAAAATGTTTTTACAAATCGCTTTACCTTTACTGATAATTGTTGATGCCTATGCTGGCGTTGACTCCAATGGTTTGGCATTTAATCGCTGATGCTTGTTTGATGAAGATAAGTTGAGATGTTTTCCATATCTCTGATGGGGATGACGTTCTGAAATCACCAGACCCTCCCGATGTATTCGCTGGTAGTTACAACAGTGACTATCCTGCTGATCGCCAAACTTTTTTGGTTCCCACTCGAACGGTGGTATACGAAGCTTTCATCGCTGAACTGTGTTGATGTCGTTCTGTATTGATGGCAATGGTTTAGAATACCAGACCTTTCGATACCTTCACTGAAGTAATATTCCACGGATTACTTCACTAGACTTCGTCTAATGTTACGCTAGATTGATGACAACCACCAGATGTCTCACCCTTTTTGAGGTGATTTGGAGTTTCCTCTCGCTGTTTGGGTGCTTGTGCCCCATTTCCTTGAGCGCTTGATTCGAAATCCGGTTGAAATGATGACTTGAATGCCGCTGACATCCCTAGAGGGTGCAACTCGTTCTTTCACTGCCCAAATTTGAACTTCGGTGTAGAGGCCTCAACTGATGAGGACTTGATGCAAGTTAACATGTTTGATGGTGTAGATTTCCTTTGCTAGACCTTTCGTCGTTGGCCTTCTGCTCCTGAGTTAAGAACTTTCTTGAGAATTTTCCCTTCTTTTGTAGGGGCAAGCTAATGTCGCCATGATTTTCGTTCAATCTTGGAATCGAAAAAATGCCCTAGTCCTTTCGCATGTTGTTACTGGAGATTTATATGAGAAACTCTCTTTGTTTACCAAATCGCGAGTGAATAATATCTGAATCGCCATTGAGATGATGATGGACCATGCTGATGGCGTTGATTGGTGCATTTTCCACTTTAGGATGGTTGATAAATGCCCTAGTGTTGAGTTATTGCTGCTTTCAAGATTGCCCCCAATCTTGTCATAAGAGATCCAATATCCGGTTGTTGCCAATTTTGAAATTGCCCCAGCCTTACTTGTTGCCTGGGGTAGTTGCTTTGACAGATGGGCTGATAAGATGTCAAGATAGCGAGAAGCTTTTACCTATGTACCATATGGTGAACAGGTAGTGAATGTGGGCTTTAATGTTGATAGCTTTTTATGGTAGAGATGTCGCTCTAGTTGAGAGAGATGATGCTCTAACTCATACGGATACCGCTGTTGTTGATCGGGATGAGGCTATGTCTGCCCGAGATGTCGCTATTACAGATAGCACTGCAGTGAGGTCTCATATCATTGGTATCATCGCAGAGATGAGCACATGTGTTGATGAGCATCGCGTCACCATGCAGATGACTGTGGAAATTTTAGGTCACTTTGTTACCATAGGGCAGAAGTTTACAGCATTACACCCTTCTTTTGAGAGGGATGCCATGTTGAATTCGATTGTGCGCATATACATTGATTTGTAGAAGGGCTTGGATTTTCCTGCACAGACTAGCTTAGCCATTTTTGTCCTGTATAGTACACATTGTATATATCAAATAATATTATATATGGCAGGGAAATATATGTTGATTCACTTCCCTTTTAGTTGTGCCTCGTTACTTGTTTGATATTTGCTTGTTTCTCCAGGACTTTATGATCTGGATGTAATCTGAACTCCTCCTTGATGGATGGAAAGTAAGATGTCTCAGGATTTATAGAATGGATCGTCGATCTGTGTGTATTCCCTACCATCTTTGGTGTCTTGGGACTTGTTTCTGTATGTGGTTATGGATAGGAGTATGTTTGCTTTTGTTTTTCTACGGTGAGACCGGACCATAAAGATGGCTACCTACGCACTCCCGTGTATTGGGGAGATCAGGTCGACGTAGTTCGCCCCTTAAGGCGAGATGAAAAGCGTGATCCCATGAGCAGATCAGACTACGGGAAAGAGAAAGTTTGATCCTAGGTTAAGGATAAACTGAAGGTATGAGAAGTTTGATCCCATGTATGGGTAGCCAAACTGCAAACGTAAGAGGTTCAATTCGCGGTGGGATGACCAAAGTGGTATGATCGTAGTGAAGCTAGGCTGCTGGCTTGAAAGGATGTTTCCCTGAGGGGCAAAGTGTCGAAGAGTTGTATGTGGTAAAGGGTTAAAGAATCGGAATGACTGGTAACCTGATGATCCAAAACCAGGATATTCGCTTGATGGTAACCTCAGACATAGTACCGTGTCACGGTGTTCAATTTGATAAGCTATAAAATTTCATCGTCGTCCATTTCTTGTAATCTGAAAATGACTCCTGTCAATACCTCCTTGACAACAAACGGGCCTTCCCAGTTCGGGGAAAATTTTTCTTTAGACTGAGCTTGGTTATCAATGATCTTTTTCAAAACCAAGTCGTGTTGTTTGAACTGCCGTAGTCAGACTTTTCTGTTGTAGGATCTTCTTTACAAGTAGAGGGACGCTCATGTGTGGGCTATATACTCCCCCATGGATTTTATCCATAAGCCTCTGAGCTTGGTCCTCGTCCAGACATCTTAGGAGACCTCGTTCTGCATCTCTTTTCGTATAGTGCATCTCAGTTCAGGTAGAATTTTATAGCAAGTTGATGGATTCGCCTTTTCTCAATCGGGCTCGCCTCAGCGGGTGTAGATCCATCTCATAAGTACTTCTTGATGTGTTGATACCAAGGATGTTGGGTGGGAGGTAGGTCATCCAATATTTTTCAATGGAATTCCCATAGGCTGGAGCTTTTTGTTGCGCAAATGTGAGGGTTGGCATGTCTTCCTTGTCATGTATGTTGATCAAGGAGGCCAAGGTTGCTAGTGCGCCTGCAATGTCATTCCTATTACGAGGAATGTGTAGAAAGGAGATTTCTTCGAACTCTAAAACCATATATAGAACCTGCCGATGGTAAGGAAGCAAATATAGAACCCGTTGAAGAGTTTTTTTTCTTTTTTTTTTCTTTTTTTTATGCATTAGATCGTGGAAAAGAGTCGTATGGCTCACTGATATGTAACTCCGGCATTGATGAGGCCGAATGACAATCGTCCGTAGCAAAAGGTTCCCCAAGGAGTGATGAAAACAATTTGCTCACGATCTTCCTCAGCAACCACGATTTGATGGTACCTCGTAAAGCAATCAGCAAAGGAGTACATGTCGTATCGAGCTGTATTGTCAACAAGTATGTGGATGAATGGCACGGGAAAGCTGTCTTTGAGGCAAGCTTTATTCAAATCTCTGTAATCCACATAACCTCGCACATTCCTTCCTGATTTTGGAACGGGGACTATGTTGGATAGCCATTCAGGGTATGTTGACACCATGATGATGCCGGCTTGAAATTATTTCACAATTTCTTCTTTAATTTTTAACCTCCACTCAGGTTTTAATCGCCTGAGCTTCTGCCTGAGTGGCTTGAATCCCCCTTTGATGGGAAGGCGATGAATGATAATGTCCGTGTATAAATCGACCATGTCTTTGTAAGACCATGCAAACATATCTTGGAATAGAGTCAATAGAGTAACCATGTCATTCCTTTGGTTTGGAGTGAGGTCCGTATCCATCTGGATTTGTTTGGAGTTTTTCGCGGTTCAAAAGAGGTGGTTTGATCAAGATTTGGCTTCGGTTTGTCTTCGACCCATTATTTGATCTCCTAAGGTATCTCATAGTCCTCTTATATTTTCATCAAGTCTGAGTCCTACTTTACATCAAAGTTACAGTTCTTGTGGAGAATAGGCACCTCATCAGCAAGTACAGGCACATCTAAATTCAGAGTCCTGAAATAAAATATGCTTTCACTTAGTATATAACACTGTTCAATCACACAAAGTGTTTGCCTGTAATGACAAAAGTAACTACTAATACTATACAAAAAAAGTAAGCAGTTATTGCTATCTACAAGGTAGAGAGAGTTTCTTCCCTTTTTACCCTCGTCGACAAATGCAAGGAGTGGTACTCCAATTGTCGAGGGCAAAGTCTTGGTGGTCTGCAGTGATGGAGGGGCTATCATCAACCTCCTTCTCTCGAATGATGACCATTACGTCTGGGCCATCATCGTCTGGGGTGTATATGTTTGAGAAGTGTTTGTTTGGATTTTTGTTTGGTTTGACCGCACCATTGATGGCTGCCTACGTACTCCTATAGTAGAGGAGATCTGGTCTTTCATAGTTCAGGGTTTGGTTTAAAAAGGTTCAAAGGGGTGAGTGGTAAGAAGAGTGTAGAGATATTTTTTGTTTTGTTTATTTATTTACATGCATGGAAATAAAAGGCATACTACAAAGAAAGTGATACCGTTCCAACATTTTCTGGAACTCGCAACTTTATCCCCTGGATCTACATCTTCTTAGCTAGTTAAGGCCTGATAGTCCAGTTGTCAGTGGTTATGTTGCCTTCAGGGCTCGTAATAGAGGTTACCCCTTGATTCTAAATGTCTTCGCTTGTGGCCATAACTTGATCGCTTCCTGATTCAGTACACTCCTCAAGGACGCTTGAAATGGACGCATCGCAAAAAGGGATGAACTCTAGATTCTTTAATGGGTTGGATTCCCTCTTCATCTATTCCTTCGCCTTCTTCATGGGTTTCAAAGGATTCAACCATGAAATCTCCCTCGAACTGTTATTCCATATCCTGCAAAGAACTTTCCTTTTTAGCTTTTTCTTCCTTGGAAAGGATTAGTATTTCCTCCGCATCATCCAACGTGATAAAATCAGGAACGTGGTTGATATCTTGGAACCATAGGACGTTTGATGTTGGTGGGGAAATCTCCTTTGGGGATGCCTTTGTCTCTTCTGTCATTTCTTACATTAGGATCAGTCCACCTTGTGTGCTGGCAGAATTGTCGCTCATAGCCTTCACCTCATTTGAACTGCCTGTCTCAAATGGACATCTTAAGCTTTTTATTTCCTTTTCGCCTTTTTTGGTCATGGGAAATTCTATATCCAGCTCTCTATTTTCAATGAGATCCTGGATTTTATGTCGCAAAGACCAGCATTCTTCAGTCGTATGTCCAAGTGAGTTAGAATGATAGAGACATATCTTGGTGGAGTCATAACTCTTTATCTTGGGATTTATAGGAGGCAGCAACTCAGTAATCCTTCCTTCGCTTATCAGAAGGTGTAGCATTTCTTCATTGGATTTGCTCAGAGGGGTGAATTTTTGAACTCTTTTGGAGGTTGTTTAATCTTTTATCTTTGAGAATTCGCATTCCCTCAATCGGTTCTTTTGCTGGCGAGATATTCTAGCCTGCTTTGATCTTCTTCATTTAGCTGGCTCATCGTGGAGTCATTTTTCTCTTGGCTTTCTGATAGTTGAGTGAAAAATTGCTTTATTTCCTGATGTTAGCGCACTATCAGCCTAGCCAGCAGGTTTACTTGATTCTGGATCGCATCTAATTTTTGCATTATTGGCATACCCTCCTCCGAGTTTTCCCACTCTAGGACATTTGTTATGTGCCTTTGGGGGTATTCCTCCATCCTTCGTATGTACTTACGAATTGGATACCTTTTAGCACTTCCTGACCCGATCATGTTTACTTCTTCCGTATCATGTCGCAACGGAAGGTTGGTGTTGCTATTTTGTTGGTCAGGTTGTTCGACCACAATACTGCCACTTTCGATCAGATTTTGAATCTTATGTTTTAAGGACCAATAATCCTGTGTATCGTGTCCTGGAGACCCTGAGTCGTAAGCACATCTCTGGCTTGGATTGTATCTTTTGCTCCCTGGTTCCAGAGATGGGGCTAATTCGGTAATTTTCTTGTGATCCATTAATATCGCCAATACATGTTCAAGGGAATCGCCCAGTGGAGTGAATACCCGATTTTTTGTTCTTTCAAATTTTCTTTTCCTGTCTGGGCATTGGTTTAATGCATCCTGTTGTTGAGATGGCAGATTGTCTTGCATTTTCCAAATGGGGGGACTGTAGTTTGGTCTCCTAGCTTGCCCCTGTACAACAAGGGATACATCTTCATTGCCTTTATCGGGTACCCCCTTGGGATCGCTCGCATACTTTCTAGTCTGTATATGTTTGGCGACTGCTTCCAAGGCAGTGAAGTCTTTTATCTCTGCCATTTCGTCGTGTTTGATCATTTCCGCAAATTGCTTTCCTATGCCTGCTAGGATCCTCTCATAGTAAGGAGCCTCTTGGATATCAATAAATGTCATTACCATCTCAGTTTCTGTCATTGATGGAATGACTTGCGCTGCTAGATGTCTCCACCTTTGGGCATATTCTCTGAAAGACTCATTAGACTGTTTCTTGATCTTGGTAATTTGATACCGATCAAGAGCCATTTGAGATTGAAAGTTGTATTGGGTGAGGAAAGCGTGTGCTAGCTCTTCCCAACTATGGATCTTTGAATTGTCTAATCTTGTGTACCACGAACGGGCTTCTCCAGTTAGACTTTTTTGGAACAGTTGCATTCTGAGTTTTTCATCCTCTGCATAAGATCCCAGTTCTCCAATAAACACCTTTAGATGTGTGTAAGGATCTCCTAACCCGTCATATTTTTCAAAGTCAGGAGTCTTAAACTTTTCTGGATAATGAATACCAGGGAAAATACACAAATCAACATATGAAACACTCCCGTGTGTTCCAATTCCTTTGATAGTGCGAAGAGTCTCTTCCATTTGGAGGACTTTCTTTTTGATGTCACCAGTGTCTGGGTCTCCAGTGGGATGGGCAGCATCATGAGTTTTGTTGGTCGGATCTAACTGCAGTTCAGGTATTGTAACGACCTGGGTTCGTCCTTGTGTGGAGGATTCATCATGTACGGGTATTTTCTGACCCTGTGTAGACGGGTGTCATTCTTTTAGTAGAACATCCAAATTTGTAATCTGTTTGCTTAATCCGTCGAATTATTTGCGAGAAACTGGATTAAGTTCGGTCTGGTCGGATGACGACATGATTGACTGTAGGCCTGTTGCCTTTTTGGACTTTGAACGGGTGGTAGGTCCGATTGATTCCCTGCAAAAGACTTGCATAGTTTAGTCTTTAGGGAATGTGGATAATAACATGCTATGTGATGTGTCCAGTTTAGGAATTTTATCCTGCAAAACGGATGTCCGCGGTTTGTAGCATGTATGTGTACACATTTCTTCATATTTCTGATTACATGGATATAGATATGGAAGATAATTACAAGTATTTGAAATGAGAGCATGAAGAGACTTTCCTCCGTTTTGGGTTTATCAGAGGCTGACCTATCTTAGGTTACTCTCGCGGCTTTTTGGCATGAAGGTTCCTAAATCATCACAATCTACATGACGGGAAGTTAATCCGGTCTTTCAACTGGAGCGAATTTGGTGGTGCCTTTCCTGAGCCTCGGAGAATTAGTCTTCTCACGAGTCCAGTAATCAAACACCGAAGGGATAGCCTCCTGGTGGAGGGACCACACAACATACATTCACATACATCGAGTCTTACCGTATGAAAATGATGACATGTGCGAAGCACTAATATCACAAGCAGATATGGTGCGAAGCACTAATATTATGAGCAGTTTATAGTGCGAAGCACTAATATCACAAGCAGTTTATAGTGCGAAGCACTAAGTAAGTAAATGCATTCGTACACATTCATCATAAAATGTAAATGCAACATCCACACACAAGCAGATAACAATTTTGAAAAAATTGCAATAGCGGCTTAAGTCCTCTTACTGGAGTCCCCAGCGGAGTCGCCACCTGTCGACGTCGGAATTTTTAATTGTCCCTTTCCGTTACTTGTTCTTTGGTGTTCTCATTATAGGTGAGATTTGTTTGAAAAAACAAGTGAAAAAGGTCCAACATGTATAATGTCGACGATTGGACTATAAAAGTCGCCAGTTGGTTTTTTAACTGGTTGTACCAACACAACCGAGAAAAGGTTTGTACATTGACCCAGTGATGTGACACTGCTAAACGGGTCAGTGAAACCGAGATTCATTAGGGTCCGGGGACTTGGTTATGTGGAGGGAAGGTGTTAGGCAACCCCCAACATCTGTGTTACCACGGTGACCGCCTCTTTTCAAGAAACTGTTATCTGAATGTGTGTGTGTGTGGGTCAATGTGCTGTTATTTGGAAGTAGTGCGAGGCCTCGTTCGCACCTATATACACAGGGTTTGAAATTTATGTAAAAATTCAATTTTAAGCAAGATATGGCAATGATGTTTTATAAAAGAGGTTTTTCAAACCTTGATGCTCAATAGTAATTGAGACCTTTTACACTCCCATTTTTTATTCCATATTCGGCTGGATTGATTTTATTTGACAGATGCAAAGCATCCGTACGAAAATACTGTACAAAAAGGTGATGAATTCCTCGTGGGTATGAAAACCATCTGAGGAAATCCAAACATCACAGATATATATTTACAAGCTGCTTACAGCTGAAAAGGTCCATCACGGGAACCGAATCTAGATTCAGGGGACTGAATCTGTGATCACATGATTCCTAGGCTCCCATGATGCCGCAATTGATATAAACGCAGTAAGCAGGTATATATGTAAAAGCTGTATATATATATATATATATATATATATATACATGATCACCAACCACGAAGCACCTCCATGGGGGATCAGAAATATAAATAAAGCTGTAAAAGCTATCAATCGCCACGAAGGAAACTCCAGGCGGAACGATATGTACAGAAAGCTGTAAAAACGATCAACCACCACAAAGTAAACTCCAGACGGGACGAAATGTAAACATATATATATATATATATATATATATATATATATATATATATATATAGCAGTATATATTAAAGCAGTAAACGCACCGGATGTGAAATCCAGGCTCACCGAACAGAGTTCGATAGCAGTTCATATATATAATTATATATATATAAGAAAGCCATTAAACGCACCAGACATGAGTCTAGGCTCATCGAACAGAGTTCGACATGCAGTTCATGTATATAAATGTATATATATATATATACAAAAGTAATTAAACGCTCCAGACCGAAGTCTAGGCTCAATCGAGGCATAACTCGATAATGTTAGTGCATATATATATATATATATATATATATATATATATATATATATATATATATATATATATATATAAACTAAAAATAAACCACGGACCGAAATCCGGACAAAAATGTGCAACACGACTCTCAACGTGTAGAAGGGTGTGTGCAAAGGTAAAGAGAAAAATTTTAAAGTGTGAAAGAAGGCTTACAGTGGGCTGCCAAAGAAAACTTCAATATCTTTAAAGTGGGTAAACACTGTCTTTTGTAGGTATAAACTAAGCTATATATGAGCTCACAGGTGTTTAAAATGAGAAAGCACCCAGTCTGGGGTGAGTACTGAGCGAATTGGGCAGGGCTTCCTCGCCGTTTTCACTTGCAAAATGGGCTCCCCAAGCCCCATATTTATAGAGGGGGGACCCGCAGGTCTACCTGCGGCACCTAGTAGCAGGTGTACCTGCGGCTGCCCCGGGTGCCCCGGGCAGTGTTGGTCCCGCCGTGTCGAAGTACGTACGCGCTGTTCGCTCGGTCGCTCATAACTTTCAATCCGGGAGTCCGATGGAAGCGTGCCATACCATTCCGGAAAGCTCTTTCCGAGAGCTACACAATGATATATGATTTGACCTTTTGTGATTCCAGGAAGATGGGTCCATGATCGAAATGGCATTCCCGGGTTTTCGTCAGGCAGTCCGTTGAGCCGTTTTAAGATATGGTTCTTGTGGGACTTCCTTTGAAGTATTTTGAGTTGAAATGAGTGTATTTGATTTGAAGTAAAGTTGAGTTAGCAAAATGACCATTTTGCCCCTCCCGGGGTTATCTCCGATTTTTGCGCAGTTGTAGCAGTCGTTTCTCAGGATTATCTCTGAGGTTGACTTGATGTTGACTTTGACTGTCCTCAGGGTTATCTCTGAGGTTGGGTTGACCTCCTGGGGCTATCTCCAGGCTTTGATCTTGATCCTCCGGGGTTATCTACGAGGTTGAAACTGACTTTCCCGGGATTATCTACGGGGTTGGAACCTGATTTCCCGGGGCTATCTCCGGGGTTGGAAACTAGATCTCCCGGGGTGATCTCCAGGGTTTGAAGTTGATGTCGTAGTCCTCCAGGGTTATCTTTAGAGTGTGAAAAAAGACGTTTTTGCCCTCTTGTATGGTTAATAACATGAGAAGAAAATTTCGAGTGTCTACATCTAGTGTGATTTTCAATTCTAACCCCTATTTATAGGAAAATGCTTAGAACACCAAAGCAGAAAATTTAATAAAATAATAATATTTTAAAAAAAAATTCACGCCCACCTTAGAAAATCTGAAATCAGCATGTTTTCAATACAAGTGGGGCCCACCAACATAATAAAATTGCTTTTCTTAAAAAAAAATTTAAACTCCAAAAATCAATAATTTTGGAACTTTAATAATTCATTATAAATAGTTATTTTATCAGAAAAAATTTAATCTTATGTCCATTCTATTGGAAATTTAATTCTCTATAACTTTGTAAGTTTAAGTTTTTTCAAATTCCAAACAGAAATTGACTGAAATCCACGTACAGACGATTTTACAGGCTATAATCAAATTTAAGTCAAAAATTGGGCCCACCGACATGTTTTTATCATTTATTGCAACAAAAATATTTTTCCTCCTCATTTATTAATATATCACACATTCATCGTAAAAATATCATCATTATTATATTATTAATATATAATAATATATTTAAATGAATTATTTCATCAAAAAAGATAAAATATCAATTTTTTAACAATTGTCACTTTTCTAAAAATTCCTTCATTTATATCCGCATAAAATAAATATTTTTATTATCATATAAATTAATAATTAATTATTTTCAAATAATATTACAAAATCACAATATTGACAACCAGGCCGTTCCCAGGAAAGAGGGAGCTTTCCAATAAGGATTTCTCCTTATTGGCGCGCAATTAGGTGACCAAACATCTTCTTAGACAAAAATTTCTAGACATTGCCAATAATGCTATCTAATAATATTATTAAAATAATATGATTTATTGATCTGATAATGGAAATACTGTACAGTGACAATTATTAAAACAACAATAATATAAAATATCAACGTAACAATTATTGAATCAATAAAATAAAATATTGAACAGTAATTACTGTAACAATTATTGAGTAGTGCCTTCTTACGTAAGAATTAATAATTGGTGCAATACCGTGTGCTACTGTGCAACACCGCGTATTACTGTGTTTTAACCACCGGGTATTTCAACAGTGTTAATGGTAACAACTACGCCGTTATTTATAAAAAAACTCATACTTGTCGTTTTCTTCACCCAATCGCTTTCTGTTATTGGGCCCACACAAGGCTGCGCTGTCGTACGAATATTCCCCTACAGTAAGAATATTTCACGACCAAACGAATATTCTCCGACAACAAGAATATTTTATAAACCACTTGCTTATTTAAGATATTTGCGCATTTTACCCATAACTTAACACATTAATCAAATCAACCCTTACTATTTCAAAATAATAAATAGAGGAAATTCAATTTCATTTATAAAAAGTTGGGGTCTTACAACCTCCCCTCCTTATGAAATTTCGTCCTCGAAATTGACGTACGTACCTGGTATTTCGAAAAGTTGAGGATACCTCGCTTTCATTTCCGTTTTTCAACTCCCAAGTCATTTCCTCAATAGCATGGTTCCTCCACAAAACCTTAACTTGTGGTATAACCTTGGTGCATAGAACATGCTCCTTCTTATCCAAGATCTTGATAGGTACCTCCTGGTAAGTTAAGTCTTCGGCTATCTCGTCTGGTTCTAACTCAATAATATGGTTTAGGTCTTTCAAATATTTATGAAGAACAGATATGTGAAAAATATTATGAACACATGACATGCTTGGAGGTAATGCAAGTCTATAGGCCACATTTCTTACTCGGTCAAGAATCTGAAATGGACCAATAAATCGTGGATTGAGCTTTCCTCTCTTCCCAAATCTTGTAACTCCCTTCCATGGAGCAACCCGCAACAATACATGATCCCCAATACTAAATTTCACGTCCTTTCGGTGATGATCTGCATAACTCTTTTGTCGATCCTGTGCCATTTGTATACATTGTCGAATCATTTGGATCTTTTCTGTAGTCATACGTACCAACTCTGGTCCCAACAATGTTGCTTCACCCACCTCATCCCAACATACTGGAGAGCGACACTTTCGTCCATACAATACTTCGAATGGAGCAACACCTATACTTGCCTGATAACTGTTGTTGTAAGAGAATTCAACCAATGGTAAATAATTATCCCAACTCCCTTTGAAGTCTAGGACACAGAGTCATAATAGCTCTTCAAGAGTTTGAATAGTCATCTCTAATTGTCCGTCCGTTTGAGGATGGTTTGCCGAACTGAATCGTAAATTCGTGCCCATAGCTTTTTGCAAGCTAACCCAAAATCGTGAAGTGAATCTTGGGTCACGATAAGAAACTATGGATACTGGCATATCATGCAATCTCATAATCTCATTTACATACATACGAGCAAGACGTTCAAGGGAATAAGTCTCTCGTATTGGCAAGAAATGAGCAGACTTAGTTAATCTATTAACAATAACCCAAATCGCATCTATACCTTGAGAAACCGTGAGAAGACCCGTAACGAAATCTATGGTAACGTGTTCCCACTTCCATTTTGGAATCTCAAGTGGTTGCAATGGACCCTTTGGCACTTGATGCTCCGCTTTTACACGTTGACAAGTTAAACACCTCGAGATAAACTTCGCGATCTCTCTTTTCATATTGTTCCACCAAAATGTATATCGAAGATAACGATACATTTTGGTACTTCTAGGGTGAATTACAAACGGTGTGTTGTGTGCCTCCATCATGATTTTGTACTTCAAATCAGAGTCATTAAGAACACAAAGTCTGGAGTGGACTCGAAGTATTCCTTCTTTATTGATTCTTGCTTCCGGAATAGCACCTTCTTGCACTTTCTTCTTCATACACATTAGCTCCGGGTCTGTGGCTTGAGCAACTTTAACTTTATCGATTAAAATTGGTTCTATGTGTATACTTGACATCATCGCATGGGTCCCCAGAGTCTTGAATTCTATATTCGTCTTTTGTAATACGACAAAATACGACAACACATAAACTGTGAGTTAAAATACAAATATTGTCTTGTAGACAATATCCACACTAAAATAAGTCCTCATTACAATTATTTATACGCTATTTTAAAAAATAGTGAGAACTATAATAACAACTACCTTGGAACATCACTCCACACCCTAACTACTTTCTGCTATATTCTCGCTTCCTGAGAAGAAAAATAGAACAAAAAGGAAAAAGGGTGAGCTCAACTAGCCCAGTAAAGAATATTACGACTAAGATAATATAGAACAAATTATCATTAGTCCTCAATAGGGGAAAATCTGATAGAATATAATAGACAACAAATTTTAGATCAACAACTGCAGCGAAAATAGTAATCTATTAGAAGAGTTAGGTAGAGAATGAATTCTACTATCTTCTAAGATTTAAAAGTTCATCATCAATATTTTATCCCTGTAACATCAATCAATATACATCTTGAATCAAATATTCATCTTTGCACTACAGGCCAAAGATATTCATTTGTATCACCAGTTGGTCATGTTCATATAAACATCTGTTCATCTTTGCACTACGGGCCAAAGATATTCATCAGTTAATCATTCATCTTTGTACTACTGACCAAAAATATTTAGTAATATCATCATTTAGAACTGAAGATGATGAAAAATATTTTTAAAAAAACGAATCCAGTGAGGCAAAAGGACAAATATTAGGAATTCGTACTTCAGTTTAATTATATTCAAAAACACATCATCATATACCAAAGTGGAGTAAAATTCAAGAATAAAGATCAAAACATGGATACAATAAAAGATAATAACAAAAATAGACACCTGGGACAAAGGAGAGAAAATTTCATTTTTCGGTGAATAGTGTCGTATTCGTGAATAGTACCGTATACGTGAATAGTGTCGTATACGTGAATAGTAACTCTGACATAAAAAGACAAGAATTTCACAAGAAAAATCTTTTCAATATTCCGGCATAATGATATTGAAAGAAATAATATCATTTAAAAATAATAATATCCCTTACCTCAAAAGGACAGTACTTCTGGCTAGAATATCAGATATAATGCTGAAAGGAACTTACACCGTATAGCAACACTCAAAGTATCAAAATACTCACAAAAATATGCTCGATATATAGAGAGAGAAAACTTCAGTTTCTGGTGTGATTTTCAATTCTAACCTAAGCACCCTATTTATAAGAAAATGCTTAGAACACCAAAGCAGAAAATTTAATAAAATAATAATATTTTAAAAAAAATTCACGCCCACCTTAGAAAATCTAAAATTAGCATGTTTTCAATACAAGTGGGGCCCACCAACATAATAAAAATGTTTTTTCTTAAAAAAAATTAAATTCCAAAAATCGATTATTCCGAAACTTCAATAATTCCTAATAAATAGCTCTTTTATCAGAAAAATTCGAATCTTATGTCTAGTCTATAGGAAATTTAATTCTCTACAACTTTATAAGTTTAAGTTTTTTTAAATTTCAAACAAAAATTGACTGAAATCCACGTACGGACGATTTTACAGGCTATAATCAAATTTTAGTCAAAAATTGGGCCCACCGACATGTTTAACATATTTTTATCATTTATTGTAACAAAAATATTCTTCCTCCTCATTTATTCATATATCACACATTCATCGTAAAAATATCATCATTATTATATTATTAAAATATAATAATATATTTAAATGAATTAGTTTATCAGAAAAGATAAAATATCAATTTTTCAACAAATGTCACTTTTCTAAAAATTCCTCCATTTATATCCACATAAAATAAATATTTTTCTTATCATATAAATCAATAATTAATTATTCACAAATAATATTACAGAATCACAATACTAACAACCATGCCGTTCCCAGGAAAGAGATGGGCTTTCCAATAAGGATTTCTCCTTACTGGTGCACAATTAGGTGACCAAACCTCTCCTTAGACAGAACTTTCTAGATATTGCCAATAATGCTATCTAATAATATTATTAAAATAATATGATTTATTGATCTGATAATGAAAATACTGTGCAGTGACAATTATTAAAACAACAATAATATAAAATATCAACGTAGCAATTATTGAATCAATAAAGTAAAATATTGAACAGTAATTACTGTAACAATTATTGAGTAGTGCCTTCTTACGTAAGAATCAATAATTGGTGCAATACCGTGTGCTACTGTGCAACACCGCGTATAACTATGTTTTAACCACCGGGTATTCTAACAGTGTTAACGGTAACAACTACGTCGTTATTTATAAAAAAACTCATACTTGTCGTTTTCTTCACCAAGTCGCTTTCCGTTATGGGGCTCACACAAGGCTGCGCCGTCGTACGAATATTCTCCGACAGTAAGAATATTCCACGGTCAAACGAATATTCCCCGACAACAAGAATATTTTATAACCACTTGCTTATTTAAGATATTTACGCATTTTACCCATAATTTACCACATTAATCAAATCAACCCTTACTATTTCAAAATAATAAATAGAGAAAATTCAATTTCATTTATAAAAAGTTGGGGTCTTACAAAATCATCACCTTTGCAACAGCTGAGCCAATACGATTATCCCTGTCAAACGCATTTTTCTCATTTCCACGAAGAATGGCAGACTCATACTTTTCCTTAAACCTAAAATAGAATTAGACAATATTAGTTTCTCCTAGAAGTAAAATCTAAAAAATGTCATTTAAAGTAAAGAACTACAACATGTGACACCCTTTGAACACTATATATCCATCTCTAGGTGAGCAAGCCAAATGAAATCTCTTGCAGATACAAATAAAATTATACTGAACGAAACTTGCTTTCCAACTTACATGGAACGTACTGATGAAACATTAGCTGGTGGACCTCCTTCAATTGTATTAATGATCTCCAGAATTGCAGGTGCAGGATCAACCTTGTCCTCGTACTTCTCATAAAACACGGGAACTGTATGCAGTAACACAAAAGCTGGTTCAAAGAACAAAGGAAAACTGTCAGTTTAGTTACAAAGATTGAAGAGGCAATAACAATTTATGAAGTGCAAATATTGCAACCCTTTATGCATGTATAGTTGTACTAAAAAGATAAACATTTTGAATAATTTTCTTACATATGTAGAACAAGGTAAGGAAATTCCAGCAACTACCGATAATTGAAAAGAACCATAACCCAATAATGACCTGAAATATGAAATACCAAAATTATGTGAGCAGTATATAATGAATCCTCATAGTGCTACAAACAAATTAGAAGAATCTACTTATTTAAATGTAATAACAATCTATTGGCTTTAGCACTCCGACAGACGGTAAGTTCAGTAGCCTTCTCGATGCCTTTTGACTGCTATGGAGGTCCCACTTTGTGCATTTAGAATTTTTTTTCTCGGTCTTCCTTGAACCGTCCATAAATATGACCAGTAATTTGCGACCATGTATGTTCCCGGCCAGTTACACCACCACACAGCCAACTAATCAAGGACAACCAAAGTAAGAAGCAGAAGATTGACATACAAAAGGCCACAACTTGTAGGGAACAAAAAAATAATAGTAAAGCAGTCAAGAAAACAAAGGAAGAAAGAACAAAAACAGAAGAGAAGAAAAACGGAAGATGGAAGAAACCTGAAAACTAAATCCAAACTAAAGCATAGATAATAGAGGAAATAATGGAAGTATTAAAATCTAAAACAAATTTGTTCCTTCAACAAATTGATATCTATAAAAATAATCACGTCTATCAGCAATACATCACACGTACGCATGTGCAACTGCAATAAAGTAACAAAGGCAAGAGAAAGAAATCATACCAAAATGCTTGCCCATAGATGCAGCTCACAAGGTTGTAGCCTCCATTTTTCTCAACAGGTTTGTGACACTTTGGACAAGGCTTTGTATGAACCGTAATCCAATTAACTGTTTCTGATTCGTCTCGACATTTCTTGGTCCAAAGGCCCCACATACAACATGAACACGGGAGTGTTCTTCAGATAGGTAACTGAAGCAGAACTATAAGACACATGAGCATTCTACCTCGCATTATCCTCAACATGTATAGCATTCCCACAATGTGGGATACTTGGGCATCATTTCACCATTTTATTGTCCTCAATATATGACTCTAGAAGAAATCGCTTAAATTTGTCTACTAAATTAGGGTGCATTTTACTAACTAGGTTTTTTATGACAGCTTCATCACAAATGGTAGAGCATTTCTCAGGCATGCTGTGACGCCCCCAAAAATAGGTATACATCACCCATCTTGGGTCGTCAGATACATGGTACAAAATACAAATACAACTTACTAATACAACTGTCGTGTACAATACGACAAAACATAACTGTGAGTTTGAATACAATTATTGTCTACTAGAGACTATACAAACTCAAAAAGAGTCCTCATTACAATTATTGTCACACTATTTAACAGAATAGTGAGGACTACTAATACTATCATCTGGTCCATCACTCCGTTTTCCGACTCGTCCCAGCTATATTCTCATTTCCTGAAGAGAACAGTGAAAGAAAGGGTGAGCTCAACTAGCCCAGTAAGAAATATTATGACTAAGATAATGCAGAATAAATTATCATTAGCCTTCAACAGTGTTAAACTGATAAAATATAACGAACATTAAGTTTAACTGTAGCAGAACAAGCAATCCATTAAAAGAGTCAAGTAGAGAATAAAATCTATTATCTTCTATGATTTAAAAGGTTTTTCAACACTATTATCGCTGGGACTCAGCTTAATAAAATAATTCACATCATCGAATCACCCCTGCACTACGGCCAAAGATATTCTTTAGTGTCACGACCACAATTATCCATGCACTACGGGCCAAAAATATTTGTGTACTCATTAATGGTCATGATCATGCTAACAACTGTCCATCAATGCACTACGGGCCAATGAGGACTTTTACCACATCATTTGCAATATTACGGTCATGATTATACCGAATAATCCCTGGTCATAATCATACCAAGTCCATCTATGCACTACAGGCCACAGATGACTTTCAACATTTTATAAACATGAGGATGATGACAATGATATAAGAATTCAATAAAACAAGTTCAAGAATTAATTTATCCAGGAATTAACAACGTCCAAATTGTCAATATGATACTGCTTTGTGGAGTAAAATTCAAGAATTCTTAGAAGAATATTTTCATGAAAAGATACTAGATGAAGCGTAAATATCAAAGATATTCCACTAATTTCATGGAGTATAGAAGTCAAAGTTTTAACCAACTGAGTATAATAAAGAATGGAATAACAAAAGAAATCACCATGCATGCGATAGACCGCACAGACATGTTATTCCAACAGAATAATAAATAATGGAATCAGGTCCGGCATAAAATGCACAGACAGGATATTCCAACAGAATAATAATAAAGACGGAACCAGGTCCGGTGTAAAACACACAGACAGAATATTCCAACAGAATAATAATAAAGACGAAACCAGGTCCGGTGTAAAACACACAGACAGGATGTTCCAACAGAATAATAATAAAGACGGAACCAGGTCCGGTGTAAAACACACAGACAAGATGTTCCAACAGAATAATAATAAAGACGGAACCAGGTCCTGTGTAAAACACACAGACAAGATGTTCCAACAGAATAATAGAAGAATGTCACCAAGTATAGGGTAGACCGCGTATACAGGTTATTCCAACAGAATAATAAATAATGGAATAACAGAAGTTCTCTTCATGAATACAAAAGAAATAATACCCCTTACGGGTACAACAAATAATATCCCTTACCTTAGAAAGAAGAGTACTGGATATAGGAGTAGTGAAGTAGCAGAACACTTTTCTTCTTTCTCTCTATATTTCTCTCTCTAGAGTTTCAGTGAATTCGTAAGAAAATAATGAAGGAATGAGCTTCTATTTATAGGAAAATGGAATGCATAGTAACTAATCTATGAACGGTCCAGATTGATTTACTTTAATCTGACGGTCCATATTAAAAGAAAAATCTTTTAAATAAAATATAATATATTCTATTTATAGAATAACTTTAATAAAGTATTCTATTTTATATAAAAAGATGTTTCTGTTTTATTACGTTAATAATACGAATAAAACAAAACTTCATTATCGCTAAATAATTCATATTATTAATTGACAATAATTGAATCAAACTGAGTGACTAATCACGTAAATCAATATCGTATGCTACAATGCAACCACACGTATTACTGTACTTTTACTACCGAGTAGTTCAATAGTATTGACGGTAAAACTTCCGCCGTTATTTTCATAAAATATTTTTATCGTTTTTTCAATCCGACAATAATTCCGTTGTGGGGTCCACCAATAATTGTGTCGTCGTACGAATATTCCCCGACCAATCGAATATAATACAACAACTTGCATACTTTGCAAAATTTCTAAATACTACCCACAACTATAACATTATCTCAAATTCACACCATAATATTTAAAAAATATTTCAAAAAATTAAATCTTTATTCATAAAATCTGGGGTTTTACACATGCACTTGATACACTTACTCTGCCCCTCATTTATCTTAACAATGAAATGCTCTGTCCAGCATAAAAAGAAGAATAAACAATAAGAAAAGACTGCAATGTAATAATAGACCACACTTCTTATTTCTGAAAACTAGAATCGATAAAGATACAACAAATTGAAGCACATAAATAATGATTTAAATTGCCTAGTCATGATTTCTTAAGGCTGACATCATTGGCTAAATCCATCATTTATATTCTAGTTCTGCAACAAATGGGCCAATGGTTTTAAGAAATTCTTGAGGAAGTACTATACATTATAGTTGGAACATATTAAAAGAATAAATCAATAATATGATGCTTACAGTAGTTACAAAAGCAGTGGCCATAGTCCATTTTTGTCACCTCACTGCTAGGTACATCATCTATGCAAATAATGCACATTACTGTAGAAGAAGACACTAGAGGATCAAGATCATGATTCTCAACCAAGGGAACACCTGCTTGAGCAAACAAACAAGCTTTGCCCTTTTCCACGAGAATCGCAAACAACTTCTCAACATCTCAACAGGCAATAGTTCATTAACCCACATTGTTAGATATAAGAGCAGTTAAATCTTCAGTCTTAGATAGCAGAACATAATAAACACACAAAAATTTCAGAAATATGTACATATATGAATAAGTTATGTATCTATCACTGACTTTCAAATTATGTCAACCATAACAGCTGAATCTAAAAAATCAAGATTAAAATATAAAATTCTAAAATTAAATTTTAAGGCTAACTACAGTCCATTAAACCACGTTCAACCAAATAACACAATTTCAAACCCTAGATAGAGTATCAGAACAAACACAAATACATATATATAGAGATATATGGATAAAAATTGGTACCGACAAGAGAGAGAAGGCCATAGAAGGTTGTGATTTGCCAGCCAATCATACAGAACGGGGACGAGATTCTTCCACTGCGTGTACTTCTCGTCTACCATAACCTTTTTATCACCGGTGCCGCCACCTCTCATCTTCACTACTACTCCTTTTGTGCCGCTTTCTCTATCCTCCTTGGTTTTCGAACCTTTTGGTTTCCCTCTCTTCTTCGGCAGCGAAGCTGGAGATGTTGAATCCATGGAGATTTTTAAGTTAACCCTCTCTTCACAGGACCTACCAGTCTACCAGTAGTGAGTAGTGTTGAATCCATGGAGATTTCCTTGCTTAGTCGCCGGTTACTAGTAGTGAGTAGTGTTGAATCCATCGATAACTAGGGTTTTGGTTTTGTGAGTGAAAGAGGACAGAGAAAGACATAACTATACTCCACTCCGTGTCTCCATGTTTTAATTTTGCTCCGTGTTTTTTATATAGATAACATTTTTTTTAAAAAAACGTTATCTATTTAAAATCAAAAATTGCCCTTATAAATAGATAACGTTTTTTCATATGTATCTACAACGTTTTGTTAAAAAACGTTGTAAAAAAAATACTACAACATTTTTTATAAAAATGTCATCTTTTAAGTGTTGTCTTTTTATGATTTTGTACTAGTGACAGTACAACCACATACTCATCAATATAATTATTTTAATTATATTTTCTATCGAATCCCTATCCGGACTTAGGGTTAGGGTTTTTAAATATGTTAATCACAACTCTACTCTTATTTACTCATTCAATACACAAATTGACTACTTCTCAAGACTCGTATCATAGATACTCGTCACAAAATTGATAATCAATATTAATATTAAATAAAATATTTATTCGTAAAATTCGGATTATTCGAAATCTCGGGTTATCACAGTTAGAGTCCTTTTGTTAGACTAGAAAGGAGGCAACAAGTTTTTGGCGCCGTTGTTGGGGAGTGGCGTTTATTTTTAATATTATCGTCATTAATTTAAATCTAAATTTGTATAACTTAGATAATTCTATTCTTATTCTTATTTCTATTTTATTTTTGTTTGAATTTCAGGTACTTCTACATAGTATATGCGCACTCGATCGTCACATCCTGAGTTGATTCATGCATAGGAAAACATCAACGGTAGTGCTTGGAGATCGAAAGCACGTAGAAATATACATGTAGATTTAGAGACCACGACATCCAATATGGCAGCAGAAGAGCAAAGAAAAGAGCAACACAGGGCCTTGAGAGATTATTCAATGCCGAATATAAATGGGTTGCAGTCGAGTATTGTGAGGCCAGCTATAGCAGTCAACACTTTTGAGATCAAATCGGAAACTATTTAAATGGTTCAAAATATGGTCCAGTTTGGGGGTGCTGCTACAGATGACCCGAATGAACATCTATTGAGCTTCATAGAGATATGTGACACCTTCAAGTGCAATGGGGTGACATAAGATGCATTTAGACTCAGGCTATTTCCATTCTCTCTTCGGGACAAGGCTAAAAGTTGGCTTCATTCCTTGCCTTCAGGATCAATTACAACATGGAAGGACCTAGCACAAAAGTTCTTAGCCAAAATTTTCCCAATGGCTAAGACTGCTAAAATGAGGACAGCGATCTCTCAGTTCGAGCAGCAGCAGGGTGAATCTTTAAATGAAGCCTGAGAAAGATACAAGGAGATGCTAAGGAAGTGTCCACACCATGGTATGCCAGATTGGATGGTGATAAATACATTCTATAATGGACTGGGATGACAATCAAGGCCAATTGTAGATGCAGCTGTAGGAGGAGCTTTATGGGCAAAGAGCTATGAAGAGACCTACAATATTATTGAGACTATGGCAGCTAATGATTTCCAAAATCCTACAGCCAGAATGCCATAACCCAAAGTTATAGGAGTGTTAGAGGTAGATGTTATCACATAGTTGTCAGCTCAGATGGCATCTATGGCAAAGAAGATTGATTCTTTTGTGGAAAGCAAAGCGAAGACAGTTGCATTTGTGTGTGAGATATGTGCAGGGTCACATTCGACTGACCAATGTGCTATTAGTTCAGAATCTGTACAGTATGTGAGTAACTATCAGAAAAATCAGAGTCAGTTCCAGAATGGCTACAACTCCAACAACCGCAACCATCCAAATTTTAGTTGGTTAAATTATCAAAACAATCAACAAAGTCAGTTTCAACCACAACATCAATTTCAGGCACAGCCATCTCATCAGCAGTTTACATTGAAACCACCCTACCCTCTAGGATTTTCACAGCAATAACAACATCATACACCACCTGCACCTCAGCAAGAGAAGAAGTTAGAGATGGAGGAGATGATAATGAAATACATAGCAAATACCGAGGTGATGATTAAAAGCCAAGCAGTGGCCATCAAAAATTTAGAAACTTAAATGGGTCAAATGGCTAGCATGCTTAATAACAGACCACATGGTTCATTACCCAGTACAACAGAGACAAATCCAAGAAGGGAGGGTAAGGAACAATGTTAGGCAATAACTCTTAGATCAGGGAAACAAACTGCAGATTCACAGCATGGCGCGCCCGCGCCACTTTTACAAAGAGAAACTGTGCGGTGAGGAAAATTTGTCTGGTGAGGTTTTGTGTAAAGAGGGTTCTGAGAAAGGGGAAGTGAAGAAGAATAAAGAAGAGTCATCTGAGAAACCAGTGACCAAGATACCAGTTGTTCATCCCCCTGTTCCTTATCCACAGATACTACAAAAGCAAAGGGAAGATAAGTAGTTCAGTAAATTTTTGGAGGTGTTTAAAAAGCTACATATTAACATACCTTTCGCTGCGGCATTGAAACAGATGCCTTGTTATGCAAAGTTTATAAAGGGTATCTTGTTAAGGAAAAAAAGGTTAGAATACTTTGAAATAGTGGCCTTGACCGAAGAATGTAGTGCAGTGCTTCAACACAAGTTACCTCTAAAGCTGAAGGACCCGGGTAGCTTCACGATACCTTGTACGATTGGAAAGATGAGTTTCAGCAAATGCTTGTGCGATTTAGGGGCAAGTATCAATTTGATGTCGTTGTCAGTGTTCAATCAATTGGGATTGTCGGCTCCAAGGTCGATAAATATTTCTTTATAGCTAGCTGACAGGTCTATTACTTATCCACGGGGTATTGTGGAAGATGTACTGGTTATAGTGGATTAATTCATCTTCCCGGCTGATTTCATCATATTAGACTATGAAGAGGACAGAAGTATACTGATCATTCTTGGAAGACCATTCTTAGCTACAGGAAGGACCTTGATAGACGTTTAGAAAGGGGAATTGACAATGCGAGTTCATGATCAGGAAGTCACTTTCAATGTATTCAAGGCGATGAAATTTCCAACAGATGAAGAGGAATGCATCAGGGTTGATTTAGTGGAAAAGGTACTGAATGATGACGTAGAGAACTTGGTGGAACATGAACCTTTGAAGAAGGCTATTATAGGAAGTTCAGAAATAGAAGATGGTGAGATTGAAGAAATTGTTTAAATACTTGACACAACTCTATAGTTTAGGAAGTTCAAGACTCCAATTGAGCCATTAAAGATTGCTAGAGAGTCATCAGTGAAATTAAATCCATCTCTTAAGACACCTCTAGAACTTGAGTTGAAACCACTTCCAAACCATTTGAGGTATGCATTTTTAAATGATAATTCGAAATTACCTGTGATTATTTCTTCTGCACTAACATCTTTTCAGGAAAAAAAATTGCTAAGAGTTCTCAGAGAGTTCAAGTCAGCTATTGGATGGACTATAGCAAATATCAAAGGGATCAACCCATCATTTTGTATGCATAAGATCCTACTGGAAGATGATAGCAAGCCTTCAGTGGAGTAGCAAATGAGACTTAATCCAATTATGAAGGAAGTGGTCAAAAAGGAAGTGTTGAAATGGCTGGACGCAGGAATTATTTATCCGATCTTAGACAGCTCATGGGTGAGTCTGGTATAGTGTGTGCAGAAGAAGGGGGGTATGACCGTAGTCTCCAATGAAAATAATGAATTGATACCAATGAGGACAGTAACGGGGTGGAGAGTCTGCATGGATTACCGCATACTTAACAAAGATATAAGGAAGGATCACTTTCCATTATCGTTTATTGATCAGATGTTGGACAGACTAGCAGGTCATGAATTTTATTGCCTTCTGGGCGGGTATTCAGGCTACAACCGGATTGTGATAGTGCTAGAAGACTAGGAAAAGACAACTTTCACATGTCGATATGGTACATTCGCCTTCAAAAGGATGTCTTTCAGGTTATGGAATGCCCCGACCACTTTTTAGAGATGTATGATGGCAATTTTTTTGGATATGGTGAATCATAATGTGGAGGTATTTGTGGATGACTTCTCAGTATTCGGGGATTCTTTAGATTTGTGTCTGGAAAATCTAGTGATGGTACTGAGAAGATGTGTTGAAACGATTTTAGTTTTGAATTGGGAAAAGTGCCATTTTATGCTACAAAAAGGAATAGTTTTGGGACATAAGGTATCGATGAAAGGACTAGAGGTGGACAGGGCCAAATTAGAGACCATTGAGAATTTGCTACCACTAACATTTGTGAAAGGTGTTCGCAGTTTCTTAGGACATGCAGGATTCTACCGCGGATTCATTAAAGATTTCTCCAAGATAACAAAGCCACTTTGAAGCTTAATGGAGAAGGATGCACAATTCAAGTTTGATGAGGATTGCATGTCTGCATTTGAGCATTTAAAGAGGAAGTTAACTCTAGCACCAGTGATTATAGCACCAGATTGGGACCTACCATTTGAGTTGATGTGTGATGCTAGTGATTATGTTGTAGGGGTTGTTTTGGGCCTGAGAAGGGAAAGGATCTTTCATGTGATATATTATGCGAGCAAGACCCTTACTAATGCTCAGTTGAACTACACTAGAACAGAGAAGGAACTATTGGCAGTTGTGTATGCATTTGATAAGTTTCGAGCATATCTAATTGGGACTAGGGTGATAGTATACACAGATCACGTGACAATTCGATACTTGGTGGCAAAGAAAGATGCAAAGCCTCGATTAATCAGGTGGATACTTCTGTTGTAAGAATTCAATTTGGAGATCAAGGACAAGAAAGGTACTGAGAATCAAGTGGCGGACCACTTATCTAGACTAGAAATTCAGGAAGAGATGAAGATGGCAAAGTTGTGATTAATGAGTCTTTTCCAGATGAACAGTTATTTGTGGTGAAAGGGGAAGTGCCCTGGTTCGTGGACTATGCTAACTATTTAGTGAGCAAGATCATTCCTGCAGACTTGATTGGGCACCAAAAGAAGAAATTTTTACATGATGTGAAGTGGTTTATATGGGATGAACCGTATTTATTTAAACAATGTGTCGATCAAATGATAAGGAGATGTATACCATATAGTGAGACAGAGGGGATTTTGCAGGATTGCCACGCTTCATTATATGGAGGTCACTACGGTGGAGAAAGGACAGCGGCTCGAGTGTTGCAATCAGGATTTTATTGGCCGACGATTTTTAAAGATGCTTACAGTTTTGTCCAGAGATGTGATAGATGTCAAAGAGTTAGGAATATATTAAAAAGGAATGACATGCCATTGAACACAATCCTTGAGGTTGAAATTTTTGATGTTTGGGGGATAGATTTCATGGGTCCTTTCATTTCTTCATGTGGAAATTTATACATCTTGTTAGCAGTCGACTATGTTTTAAAGTGGGTGGAAGTGGCAGCTCTTCCAACTAATGATGCCAAGGTGGTCCTACGATTTTTACAAAGAATTATTTTTACAAGGTTTGGAACTCCAAGGGCTATTATTAGTGATGAAGGCAGTCATTTCTGTAATCGACAATTTACAGCTCTGTTGGCTAAGTATGGGTTAAATCATCGCATTGCTACAGCTTACCATCCTCCAACTAATGGCCAGGCAGAGGTTTCGAATCGTGAAGTAAAGAGAATTTTAGAGAAAGTCGTGAACCCCACAAGAAAGGATTGGTCATTAAAGCTTGACGATGCTGTATGGGCATATAGGGCTGCTTGCAAGACTCCGTTGGGTATATCATAGTTTCAGCTGGTTTATGGAAAGGCTTGTCACCTTCCCATGGAGCTTGAGCACAAGGAGTATTGGGCAACTAGGAAGCTCAATTTTGATTTGAAGGCTGCAGGAGAAAAACGCCTACTCCAACTAAATGAGTTGGATGAATTCAGATTCCAGGCTTATGAAAACTCCAAGCTGTTTAAAGAAAAGGTGAAGAGATGGCATGACTGAAAGATTATGGAAAGAGTGTTCGAGCCGGGACAAAGAGTTTTACTGTTCAATTCAAGACTTAAACTTTTTCTCGGGAAGTTAAAATCGAGGTGGTTAAGGCCATTTACAATGAAGACATTTTAGCCACATGGTATAGTAGAGGTATTCAACAAATTCCCAAATAAGCCGTTCGAAGTGAATGGACAGCGTCTTAAACACTACTATGGTGGTGAGGTTGACAGGCAGAAAGTCACCTCTATTATTTCTTCAACATATTGAATTAAAGATAGTCATGCTAATTGACTATAACTTAGCACTCGATGGGAGGAACCCCATTATTTCTACCCTTACCTCTTATTTAATTCTGTTTAATCATATTTATTTCTCATTTTCATGTTAGTTTTTATAACATAACAAGTGTGGTATAAGTGTTATTGGGGCTGAATGTGCATATGATGATGATTAGGAGTAGCATATACAACATTATTTTGGGATATTCATTCATGCATATTAATTGCTTCGCGTGTTGATCTTAAAGAAGTGTGATATCTCATACTGGTAATTGTTGTATGTGTAGGTGATTTGAAAAATATCAGTTGTGATTGATGGCTACTTAACAAAAATGCAGCCAGTTGTGTTTAGAGCACAGGGTTGTGCGGCCGCGCGTCCGCGCGTTTCAGTAGGCTAAAAATGGCGCGCTCACGCCATGTCTATGTGCAGTATAGTCAATAGTGCGCCCGTGCTCTTATCTAGTGTAAATGCTGCGCGGCCGCGCCCGAGACCGGAGTTGGAATTTTTTTTTTATTTTTAGGACATGTCTCCTCCCATCTCTTATATCAGTTACACTTTGAAGACGTGCGTCTCTCCATTTCTATTCAAATCGACACCTATCTTCTCATTCTCCAAACCGTTCCATTTCAAATTCATAACTCCTCACCCCAATATATACGCATTCCATTCTCCTATCAATACTCAAACTTCTCTCCTTATCTGCTAATTCAAATACATAGAAACTAGGGTTTCTTCAAAGGGTGAGCAAAAATAGTAAGTTTGGGGGAGGTCATTGCACGTAGTTTCTCAGTCCAATTCTTCTTTTCAATTTAAGGTTCTTCTTTATTCAGTGTAATGGGGCCAAAAAGAGCAAGTTCCTTTACTCCATCATCATCGTCTTCCTCTAGCAGTCAGAGTGAGGATGTAGTGGACCATACAAAGTTTATCAGCCTTGATGCTCAAACATAATACTACAGGATAATAGCGAAGACCTTTGTGAAAGAACGAGGTTTCAAACCTGAGAAGCAAGATGGCCAGTTATGGGTTATGATACGTGAAAGAGGTTGGGGGGAGTGACTGCTACTCCTATGCCTGTACCAGTGGGAATTGTTTGGGAATTTTATACAAATGCCAAAGACACTATGAGTGGGATATCTATGGTCAGAGGAGTTCAAGTAGACTATCGACCACAATCGATCAGAGCAGTTTTCTAGATAGTCGCCACACCTCCAACTGGATATGATAATTGGGTCGATGCTACACATTTCGAGACTGACTTGGACATTGTCATCACTGACTTGTGCATACCAGGGACACAGTGGAATTATAGGCCAGGGATGAATCAGCCTAGAACCTTCCAAGCCTCAGCCCTCAATCGCTATGCTAAAGCTTGGAACTTATTTATCTATGCAAAGCTCATGCCATCATCACATCAACATGAGATCATAACTAAACATGCAATTATTTTGTAGGGAATAGTCACAAGAAAGTACATCGATGTGGGCCACCTTATTCATCAGAATATGTTACGTTATATGAGGGGGAGCACTACAGGAAGTATCCCACATGCGCCCGTTGTTGCGAGTCTGTGTGCACAACAAGGAGTCTGTAACATTCCATATTTTTTTTTAAATGTAAGTTATAAATATTTATTGATTTATATAAATATTTATTGGATATGTTATTGTTGAATAAATAATTGTTCAATTTGAGTGATGTGGTTTATTTAATTATTTGTTGAATAAATAATTAAATATTAAATATTAAATATTTATTGACAATATTAAATATTTATTGAATTATATGGCAATTTGAGTTGATGTGATTTAATTAATTATTTGTTGAGTAAATAAGTAAGGAGCTAAATAAATTAATTATTATGAGATTTTATAATAATGGAGTTTAATTTAATAAGCTAGAGAGCTTATAATGATTTTAAATAAATAATAATATTTAAATGAGAAATTGTAGTTTGAAATGTTAGTTGATTAAATGAAATTATAATTGTAAAAAGAATTATAATTGTTTATGTGTTAAAGTAATTTAATAGATTAGCGTTTAATTGATTTATTAATTTAATAAAGGTGTGACTAATAACCTTGCTATATAGGAGTTACCAAAATAAATTAAAAGAGTTTAATGTGGTTTTACCAAACATGTCTTATGGCATAATAACTCTTTATCTAATTGAATTTTACCAAACAAGGCATAAAGATTAATGAGTTATTTTATTTAGACTAACCAAACAAGCCTTATGGCTTTTGATTTTCAAAACCTTTAACTGATGTCAGTTATATATCTTATATTTATAATATACAATTATTATAATTATAATTATATACGTTATATTTTAGTACGTATGTTAGAGAGAGAAAAGAGTTCAGAAGAAGGAAAATAGAGAAAGAAAGAACTCAGAGGAAGAAGAAGAAGAAAAGAAGAAAAGTGAGAGAATTCTAGAGAGAATTGAGAGATTATTAACAGGTTTTGGAGAAAAGCTTGACAATCAAAGAGTTAGGACCATCATCTTCTTCATAATCCAAGGTAGGCCATCTTCTTCTTTACAAAACTCTAAAAGTTTTTTTCCCAAAAAGTTTCTGTGAAAAATTTATGAAAAGAAATTTTGGTTGTTTTGGTTATAAGTTTATATAATTTGCAATTGTAGATGTGTTTCATGAGTTATGCATGATTATATAGAGTTTAATTCATGTATGTATATATTTTATGAAGAAATTGTTTTACAGAGAATTTTATGAATGAGAATGGATTATTTTTAAAATGGAAATTAAGGTTTTAATTAGTTGTTGTATTGATAAATTGATTATAAGAATTGCTAGAGAGTAAAATCATAATCATGATGCTTGGAAATTTCTGTTTTGATTGAATAACAAAATCACAGTATTGGTTTTCATGAAAAATATCAAAATATAGAGTTTTGCTAAAAATATTAAAATTGGGTGTTGAATATTTGATGTTTGTGCTAATTGATGAGTAGAAACATGTTAGAAGTCGTTAGTATACGATTATATGATGTCTATATGCAATTTACATGATAATCGACTTATTAGATTCGAGTTTTTTGGCCAAATTGGTTTTTCTGGTACTGTTGCCGAGGCTGTCGCCGGATTCTGGAGTCTGGCGCCGCGGCGCGACTCCAGTAGTACTTTAGTGGCGCCTTAGCGCCATGTCCGCGCCCCAGCGTCGTGGCCCGCACCCCAGCACCGTGGCCCGCGCCCCAGCGCCACTGTTCCGCACCCCGGCGCCGGAAAAGTGGCCTAGTTGGGCAGTTTTGGCCTCCTGTAGTAAAACGGCCATAACTTTTTCATACGAACTCCGATTTAGGTAATTCAAGATGATTCGGAAAGAGGACGAGTAGACCTACAACTTGCATTCTTTAAGTTTTTTTATTTGAGGTCTGCAACAGTAGTCAATATGGTCATCTTTATGACTGTTGTGTATTTGGAGCCAATCGGAGGGCGTCGGGATGCACGAATGCAAGTGCAACCCTTTGGGTATTAGTATAACTTAATGATAACATGTTGGACATGTATTAGGATGTTATATCAAGTTGTTAATGTACACGTGGTGTAATGGCATGATCATTTAGGTAGTTGTAATAAAGCTAAAATGTAATGTTCATGAAAGATGTGATGTGTTTAAACTTAAACTTAGTTAGTAGCTATACTAAGAGTAATAAAGGAACTCATAAAGATAATGTTAGTGTAACTAATGTGTATTATCAATGCATATGATATGTGTAGGACTTGGGGTGAATGTGAATAGTAATTGTTTAACCTACACGCGAGGCAAGTTCCCTAACCTTTTCTACTTTATTATTCAGCAAGGTTACTTTTCACTGTTATGTTATACTTATTCAAGTTCTCTAACTCCAAACTTCATTGTGCAAGTTTGAATTCGTTAAACACATTATCGCTTTAATTCCATTTCAATTGTACAAATTGCTAACTTTACACTTTCGTAGAGTTAGATTGTTTATTGTTGATTAAGCTCGTGTATCTATTGGTTTATGAGGATGCATGTTATGATTATTCCATGATTATGCTATTAAATTATTCCTAAAGCATGATGTTAGTTTATAAATATCAATTCAACTATGATTATTCCATAGTATACAGTTATGTTGTTTGTAATCAACTAACCCTTAGTTGATTACCGTTAAATTCTAAATTACCCCATGATGTATCCAAACCAAACTCACTTTGGTACGGACTTGTATTCTAAATACTGAGAAGAACAACTCTTGTATAAGAGGTTACGCTTAGCGTTGAAATGATTGTGCACAATACATTGTACGAAGGGTTGATCCCCCTAAGTACGTGAAGTCCTTATAGTCTTATGACTGTTAAAGTTTAAGTTGAAAAATTACTTATAACTGTGGACATGATTCGTGGTCAATAGACCCTCAGTAATTGATTAAAGTTTTTAGAAAGTAATAGAATTTATTGTTCAGTTCTATTAAACCTAATGTTGGTACATGATGTAAAGTTAACTGATTTATTTATTATTATTTCAAGTGGGCCTTGTTTGCTCACTCTTGCCTGTAAAATTTCTTACAGCTAAGGTTGAAACTAGTGATGTACCTAGCACCAGTAAAGGGAAAGGAAAGATGAAACAATGCTGAAGACCTGTAATAGATTGAATAGTTTATTTTCAGACTTGTTTAAGGATTGTAATGAAGTTTATATTAATTTATTTTCTGCATGAATGAATGTTTGTAAAGGTTAGATAACCTGGGAGATTTTTATTTAAGTTTAATCCTGTATGGGCAGGTTTTATTTATTCAATTTTATCAATTGGGTAGTTAGTAATGAATGTTTTGATTACGTGAACACCAAATCTTGAGGAAATAAAGTACCAGGATTTGGGGGTGTCACAGAGTCACTTGGGGTAATGAACAACTACAGTACCCTAGCCAAGATATCACTCATGCGACTATTGCCAAATTCGAGGATTGGGCGGGAGGTACGCCACAGCCGAGGGGAAAAGGCTTTATCCTTCAATCTGCATCATCGTTGCGTTCACCATAGCCCACACAGGCAACTGAAGCAGGCACGTCAACCTAAGCCACTGCTGTCCATAATGATCATCGTCTCCGAAGGTTGGAGAGGAAGGTCGACGCTATGTACGACAATTTTGTAGCATTTGCCAATGGTTTGACGAGGTCTCTAGCAGAAGCTTTTGTGCAGCAGGGTGCCATGCTTGAGTGGTAACAATTTGGGACCGCAGCGCCATTTCCACCGCCAGATTCACCACCCGAAGAGGGTGGTACAACTGATAACTAGGAGAGTTCCTTTAAACCCTTTACCTTTATTCATTGGGACAATGAATAGTTTAAGTTTGGCGGTATTGGGTAGTAGTGTCGTTGCATGTAGTTAATTTGCATCATTTTTGAATGTTAGTTTAATTGTTGCATGTCTATTTGTTGAGTATGTGTTTAGTTTATAATTGCATAAATTATTTTTTGTTTTTAGTGCTCATTATATGTTTTAGTTATGTGTTTAGTTGCATAGTCCAAGTATCTAGCTTTATAGAGTTTTAGTCTAGCCAATGATGAAATAGAATATTGAAGGATTTTTGAATTTAGTGGATAACATGAGCTTAGCTATAATATTTTACATGATATAAGTCATGCTTGTTGTTTAGATGCTTTCGGTTAGCACATATGTGTTCATATATGCATGTTGGTATAAGAATAATGTGTTTTTATTGCTTAGTAGAAAATGTTGTTTTTAAAAATAGAATTGTGTAGAAAGTGGACTTAGACTATGAAAACATTGATAATCAAACTTTGGGAACATATGCGTATGCCTATTGTGTATAAAAAAAAAGAAAAAAAAGAAAGAAAAGAAAAATCCATCTTGGAACCGTCCTGAGCTGAATTATTGAATCCTTGGAAGAGGAGAGATGAAGCGTAAAACGCACTCACTGTGTATAAAAAATAGCAATAAACACAACGAGAAAGTGCAAAAATCGCCCTCGTGAGTAAAAATAAAGCAAATTAAACCCATTGTTGAACCTTAGTTTGTTTTGATGTGTTGGAGTAGTTTTTGTGCATTAGTATACATGGTTCTTGACTTAAACATCAATTTTCTGTTTTTAGCAGTATAACATGTATAATCTTTGCCTTGGTCAAGTGTATTTGTGAACATAACACAGACACACAACATCTTTATAATGAGTATGGGTTATTTGATTGTATGATATTATGTCTGTAGTCTGGTTTGAAACTTTAGTCTTGAATCCAGATAATTCGCTGAGGCATATTAAATTGGAATTTCATTTTAGTTGGAAAACTTGGGACTCAATTGCATCATAGTTTAGTTTGCATAGCATGTAGTTGCATTGCATTGTTTATTGTCGTATGCATTGCTTGAGGGTAAGCAATAGTTCAAGTTTGGGGGTATTTGATAAGTAGGTTTTATACCTACTTATTGGGTGCTAACTCACTGGATTATGCTCTTCTAAGTAGTTTTTACTATGTTTTAGTTGTATTTTATGTTTATTTTGCAGTACTTGTAGTTGGAACCCCTATGACAAGGAAAGGCATGGAAAAGCAAGAAATGGCATGGAATGGAATTAACATGGATTGGCATGGTGGCATGAAGCTAGCAAAGACATGGCAAGATGAACATGAGCAGATGAGGAATGCAGTACAAAAGAGAAGTGATGAAGAACAAACAACAACAAATAAGAAGTAGCAACAGCAAGACAGTAAAAGACAAAATGCAGTAGCAGTGCGATCACGCTGCTAATCAAGCCTTACATCGCGCGCCCGCGCCACATGAATACAGAGACTGATTTGCACCATCGCGCTGCCACGCTCCATCAACAAAGGGATTAGGTATAAAGCCCCCAAATCCAAGTACTTGAAACCCGAACTCGGTGCTTTACGATACCATTTCTATGAGCGGAATAATACTAACAATAATAACAATAATATAGATACCAACTTAATTTATATATTTATCAAAGTCTAAATCCCAAGTACGCAACATTTAATACATTCCTCACAATACGTGATAGGTAATATATATCATACTTGTCATAATAAAGATAATTATTACATAAAATGGCATTGAATTCTTTTTGTAACCTTTCCTTTCCCTTTATTCTTAGTCGAGCCTTCTACTTGTTCACAATTATCTGAAAATATTTAAATTAAGCAAGGATGAGCATTTGAGTGCCCAGCAAGTAATAGCAATTATATATATATATATATATATATATATATAAGCTAAAAGAATTTAAATATTTTCTTTATACTTTCCTTCTACAATAAATCAATAGTTGTGAAGTAATCTGAACTGATAATATTAACATAACAACCCTCTTTCAAATTTTAAAACTATGCACTGACTAAATATAGGGTTAAGGGGACATACTATGAACATTATTTTTATTTTCGAATAGGTTTAGCAAAACTTCATCTGCAAACCGTCATAACTTATGAGCACGAGGGTGTACATCCCATGGACCCTGTATTGATCAATATTGCATGTAAGAACGACAGGATCGTTCACTCTGTCCGCCCTGGGCGTATAAAAGTTTTCCCCTGTAAGGGATGTTCATACTTGTCGGGGTTCCAAAACAAAGCAATTCGGTTGGATAATAATAAGATTTTATCTTGTTCAACAATAATCTATAATTCAACATATATGTATACGGGTAATTAACAAAGGTATATCAACATGTGATTAAATGCAATGATTATCTAAGTGGGGACACTTGTATAACCATTTATACAAGTTATCCAACATAATATATATCTGAATTACCATATACTAACATGTTGATAATCAATGAGCGTATATAATATAGGGTTAATATTATGTACAGTAATAATATAATTCTGAAACATTCTTACTCATGTCCATTGCATAAAGAAAATGCAAAGGTATGATACTTGCCTGATGCGCTGCTCACAATAGGCAACTTAGTTTTATCTTTTATATCACGACCTATCATTAATCAGATCATTCGTTCGATTAGAACAATATACTATATCATATAGTACTGCATTTCGCAGTCAGCACATAACCTAATCACATTATCACACATGTTCAACAGTTATTGCATAATAAACAATCATTAATATAGTCAAAATATCTAAGTCCAGATCAATTTCTGAAATATGTCGGTGTACCGACAGCTTTATCGGGTAATTATCGAGTCTAAGACTCTATTCCGAAGCTCAATAACTATAAGTATCAGTCATGTCATTTTAAATGACTTAATAAACATTTAATATAATTTATCATGAATTTCAAACACCAAAATCATTATCAAATGATTTAAGTATTAAACAATTCTATTATCATTTAATTATTATTTAACTATTAATGAAACCATTGCCAAAATAGTAAAGTTATTTATAATAACTCAAAATATTTTTAAAACATTTATATTACCCTTAAATGATTTTTAAAACGTTTAAAATCATTTTTAAATAATTATCATTAATATTAAGATATTAATGTACTATTTCTTAAAATATTCAAAGTCATTAAGTATAACTTAAAATATTTTTAATTCACTTAATATTATTAATCTTGATAATATTTAATTCACCTTTTAGTATTATTAATTCACTAATAACACTTTTATTCGCTTACTAATATTATTAACATCTTAATAATATTCTAATACTTTACTAATATTATTAATCTTCTTAATAATATTTTAATCATGCATTAATATTATTACTTTAATAATATCTTACTTATACTTTAGTATCATTAATCAATTAATAATACTTTTAGTCATTTACCAATCGTATTAATATTTTATTTATTTACTAATATTATTGATCTTTTAATAATATTTTATTCCTTTACTAATGTTATTTCATTAATAACATTTTATTTAATCTCGTATATTATTATTTACTTAATAATATTTTAATCATCTAATAATACTTTAATTTAATATTATTAATCTTTTAATAATATTTTAATCTAAGATTAATATTTTAATCTAATATTATTAATCAATTAATAATACTTTAATAAAGTTTTAATCTTAATATTTTTATTTACTTAACAATATAAAACCTGATTAATCCCTTGAACTTCTTCAGACTTTCTTTCAGCCTCTTTGTCAAACACCTTCTTGTAAGGAACAACTCTAGTTTTTCCCGTTTTCACAAAAACTGGGACAGAGGGTGGATGAATAGATGATACCACTTCGTTGTCATCTTTATCATTAGCCAATCTGTAAGGTCTGTAAGAATTTTCTACCATATTACAGGAGGTAGAAGTGACTCAATTAGAAGATATTACAGAAAATCCAGACGGATCTGTAAATATCAGGTTTGGAAATAGTAGTTCTATTCATCTTAACTTAGATGAACCTCGACGGAACAGTACATCCAATATTCCTCAAAGGAATATAGGAGAACCATCGAGAAGATCTACGTCTTCCTTGCAAGGAGTAATTAACCGTCCAGACGATCCGGTCAGTCGCCCAACTTATATGGCGGAAACTCCTTCCGAAGCTGAAGCACCAAGAGCTCAGAGCCCTACAGCATCTGACTTTGGTTACTCTGAGAGTATTTATACTCTTAATGATCAGAGTGTGAAGATAGATCAAACTTTGCTGAAAACAATAATGAACTCAATGTCAAAATCAAAGGCTGACAATAAGGCTTGCCACCGAGCAAAAATCTGTTTAGAAGCGATATTTTTAACATCATTCTCTAAAACTTCTTTAGCTGATTTACAATCAACTCTAAGAAGGAATCTCTGATTTAAGAGATCTCCTTGGAATTTGTCAATACACAGCACTATGGAACATATTTATTTTTTGATTGTAGAGTAGTTTTTCTGTGCATCATTCCATTTTCCTGAAACAAAACAAACTAAGACTTCTTTAGAGTTCTTAATCTGTTTAAGAATGCCACCATAACCTCTATTAGAGGCATCAGTTTCGACAATTTTTGGGGCATCAGGGTCAGAGAAATGTAGGCATGGAAGGGTTTTAACCCTAGACTTAATGTTTATAATAGCCTGGGTACATTCTTCTGTCCAAGGTGAAGGCTTCTTATTTAGCCTTTTATATAGCGTCAAATGCCAAATCTTCATAGAAGTCTCTGACATAATTAACACTTCCCATAAATCTTTGTAGCTGCTTTTGATCCAAGATTTTATTTGGAAATTTATTGGCAAAGGCAATGGCTCTATCTATCGGAAAATATTTTCTTTGAGAAATTTCAAATCCCAGAAACCTTATCTTGGTTTGGAATAATTGCATTTTACTAGCCGAGACCACAAGACCTTCTCTCCTAACAGCTGTTTTAAACACATTTAAGTGTTACCAGTGCTGATCAATATCTTTTGAGAAAACAAGAACATCATCAATATAAATGATCATAAAATCCATAAATGGATTAAAAATCTCGTTCATAATGTTCTGAAATTCAGAGGGTGCATTTTTAAGGCCAAAGCCTAGGACATTCCATTCATAATGTCCAAATGGCACTGTGAACGCTGTTTTATACTTATCTTCTTCTCTAATCTGGATTTGCCAGTATCCACTTTTCATATCGAATTTTGAGAAGATATTTGCTTTAAGCAATCGATTTAATAGATCTCTCTTATTTGGGATAGGATACCTGATCCATCTCAAAACTTTATTTAGAGGTTTATAGTTAATCACCAGTCTTGGAACTCCTCTTTCTATTTCAGCAGCATTTTCAACATAGAATGCTGAACAAGACCATGGAGAGTAACTTTTCCTAATCAATCCCTTTTTTAAGAGATCATTAATTTCTTCTTGACAAAGCTTAAGAAACCTTTCATTCATTTGAATAGGTCTCGCTTTAGTAGGAATAAGCTTTTCGTTAAATCCTTCTATATAAGGCAAGGAAATGACATGCTTCTTCCGATTCCAAAAAGTGGTAGGATCTGTAGAGCATATTTCTTTACTTAGATCCTCCTGGTAAGCTTTAAGTTTAAGTTTAAACTTATCATCTTTAAGATGTCCTTTAATTTTCTTAATTTCTAACTCTTGTTTGAGAAAGAAAAGAAAATCTTCTTTGCGTTTGAGCAAGTGATTAACTCCTTGATAACGAGGCTCAGAAATAAAATCGAACCTTACTTCTATCCCCTCCTTATTAGTGCTTATCCCCTTATGATCAATGGAAATTGGGAAAAGCAAACTAATAAATGGTGTACCCAAAATAGCTGCTTGAGCCATATTCTTGACAAGGAGGAAATGAGTCTCAAAACAAACTCCATTGTTACATACCATTGCATTCGATAGCTTATAATCGATATTCAAATGGGTTCCATCAGCAGTACTCAGTATTTGAGCTATTTTTGAGTAATATTTAGAAGGAACTAGACCTTCAGCTAGACAATTTAAGTATGCCCCTGAATCAATCAAGGCTTCAGTTGTGACCGAGAATTCGTCATCACTAAGGATAGTTATTTTCACATACCACTTTTGAGTGATAATCCTATCAATCAAATTGACTTTTAAGCCTCTTGAGCTAGACTCACTTGGAACAATTCGTTGGTCTTGAGTGGCAAAGTTAAAGATTTCTTCTTCAAAATCATCACTCTATTCTTCATTGATAATAGGCGAATTGGCATCCTCCATTTTTCCTTTACCCTTGTCATCCCTGCCTTTAAGCCAGCGGATATCTTTTTTGATCTGCTTGATCTCTCTCTTTAGATCAGTAACATCAACTTCTCTAACATCGCTATTAGCTTGTAGATTAGTTAATAAACCTTGTAACTCTTTAAGAGTGGGTTCCTTATATCGTTCATTAACCTTATCAAAGATCTTCTGTAAGGAGTATTGACATGGGTCAAACCTTTCATCATCCTCAGAAGATTTTTTCTTGCTCTTAGCAAGCGTGATATACTTCTCGATCATTTGTCTCTTCTTTCTAGAGTCTTCCAGTTGATCGATGATATCTAAGATAAGACTATCTTCTTTAGATAAGACATTAATAGAGAGTCCATTTAAGGCACATAAGCAAGCTTCTCCTTCATTGCATTGGCAATCCTCTAATTCATCACATAATACTTCTCATTACTAGAATGAGATTTATCTGATTTAGAACAGCTACTTCTGGGACTTGATTCGGAGGAAGAGAATTCTTCTTCATCAGAATCTATAAAGACCGCAAGCAGTTGCCTTTTTAGTCCTTCGTCATTAACCAACTGGTTAATTTTATTCTTGGTCGTGCATTCAGGACTTTTATGACCTATCTTTCCGCATTTATAGCAAGTTGGAGGTTTAGAATTAGTTGTCTTTCTGTTAGATGACTTTCTTCTTTTAGGCATATCATCTTTAGTCTGATGTTTAGACTTCTTATGATGATCTTTCTTCTTGAATCTCTTGTTATTCTTATAACTAGAAGATTCTTTAGAAGTCTTTCTTTTGCGTTTATCTTTAGGGATCTTAGCCAGACCATATTGTTCACAGAAATCACCTAGAGCTCGTTTTCCTCTAGCCCTTTCTTCTGCTATTTGCTTTTGAATCTTTAAGATATTGCATAGATCAGCACCTTCGGCTATAACTTCTGAGGCAAGCTCACCATAAGTATATTCCTTCCAAGGAATAACTCCATCATTCTTATTTTTTAACCTAGTTTTGACTCTTTGAGAGAACAAAATAGGTAAACCTTCAATGAATTTTTCTTTCTAGTAATTACTGTTGCAATCTCCTCTGTTGAAAACTTTAGAGCAGAACGTGTCACGATAGAATTTAAATTCAGAGAGCGATTTGCACTTTAAGTTGCTTAATTGCTCGTAAGTTCTTGATACTATTAATTGATTGTTACCCACAAAGTGACGCATAATAGTATACAACAATGTGTTGACAACATCTTCCACAAAAATAGGTTCGTTTCTCTCATCAACACCCTTTTGAACCTGGAAATTAAAGATGCTTTCTTTAACTTCACTTGATAGGAGATTGTCCCACCAAAGTCCAAGTTGTCCAACGAAACCGGATGCTAAAGCTTGAGCGATCCTTTTCTCCGAGTTGGCTTTAATTCTAGCCGCTTGGGCAAACATCGTCATCTGCTTGAGGAGAACAATGATTTGATAGTCTGTAAGACCATCCAGGTTCCACTCACAGATATATTCTCCATTGAACTGTATTCCATCATTGAAAGCTCTATTCTCAAATTGAGCGTCAATATGAGATGGACGGTGATAATAGGGTTGGTTTTTTACTTTTCCCCATTTTAACCTATTTATCTGAGGATCATCTTGTTCTTCTTGGATTTTACTTAAGATCTCATCTAGATCTAATCCATCGTTTTTAAGAACTGAAATAGAAGGACCCTGAGAAGTTGACCCTGTAGATGTACGTTTAATTGACAACTTTTCTAGTCTATTCTTCAATTCTTCAAGCATTTCTGTAGAAGCAGATCCAAGCTTAAATTCTTTAGCAAGCTCGGGCGGAGGTTTAAAAAGAACAACTCCAGGTTTATCTTTTGTTGATAACTTTCCTTCCTTTGAGGAAGTAACAAGAATCTCTGCAGGAGAGGGGCTAACAGATAAGGGTTTTACTTTTGAAGTAACCACCTTTTCGATTCTTGTAAGCTGTGTTCCGAGGGACTGTAGAAACAAATTAGTATAATTATTTTGTTCTAAAACCTGATTAACCCCTTGAACTTCTTCAGACTTTCTTTTAGCCTCTTTGTAAGACCCCAACTTTTATAAATAAAGACGAATTTTCTATAAATATCATTTTTGAATATTATGGAGTTAATTTGATATAATATTATAGTTGTGGGTAATAGTTATAAATTTTGCAAAGTACGCAAGTTGTTATATAATATTCGATTGGTCGGGGAATATTCGTTTTAACAAGGAATATTCGTACAACAGCACAATCATTGGTGGACCCCACAACGGAATTATTGTCGGATTGAAAAAACGACAAAAATATTTTATTAAAAATAACGGCGGAAGTTTTACCATTGATATTGTTGAACTACTCGGTAGTAAAAGTACAGTAATACGTGTGGTTGCATAGTAGCACACGGTATTAATTATTAATGCTTATGTGAGAAGTCACTCAGTTTTATTCAATTATTGTCAGTTAATAATATGAATTAGTTAGCGATAATGACGTTTTGTTTTATTCGTATTATTAACAGAAACATCTTTTTATATAAAATAAAATACTTTATTAAAGTTATTCTATAAATAGAATATATTATATTTTATTTAAAAGATTTTTCTTTAAATATGGACCGTCAGATTAAAGCAATCAATCTGGACCGTTCATGGATTAGTTACTATGCATTCTATTTTTCTATAAATAGCAGCTCATTCCTTCATTATTTCTTACGAATTCACTGAACTCTAGAGAGAGAAACTATAGAGAGAGAGAAGAAGAGTATTCTGCTACTTAACTACTTCCTTATTTTAGCTCTTCTTTAAAACGGTAAGGGGTGTTATTCTTTCTTATTCATGAAGAGAACTGTTGTTATTCTATTTCTTATTATTCTGTTGGAATAACCTGTATACGCGGTCTACCCTATACTTGGTGACATTCTTCTATTATTCTGTTGGAACATCCTGTCTGTGTGTTTTACACCGGACCTGGTTCCGTTTTTATTATTATTCTGTTGGAACATCCTGTCTGTGTGTTTTACACCGGACCTGGTTCCGTTTTTATTATTATTCTGTTGGAACATCCTGTCTGTGTGTTTTACACCGGACCTAGTTCTGTCTTGTTATTATTCTGTTGGAACATCATGTCTGTGTGTTTTACACCGGACCTGGTTTCATTATTTATTATTCTATCGGAATATCCTGTCTGTGCATTTACGCTGGACCTGGTTCCATTATTTATTATTCTGTTGGAATAACTTGTATGTGCGGTCTATCGCATGTCGGGTGATTTCCTTTGTTATTCCATTCTTTATTATACTCAGTTGGTTAAGTTTTGACTTCTATACTCTATGAAATTAGTGGAATATCCTTGATAATTGCGGTTCATCCAGTACCTTTTCATGAAAATATTCTTCTAAGTATTCTTGAATTTTACTCCACAAAGCAGTATCATGTTGACAATTTGGACATTGTTAAGTCTTGGATAAATTAATTCTTGAACTTGCTTTATTAAATTCTTATATCATTGTCATCATCCTCATGTTTATAAAATGTTGAAAGTTATCTGTGGCCTGTAGTGCATAGATGGACTTGGTATGATTATGACCAGGGATTATTCGGTATAATCATGACCGTAATGTTACAAATGATGTGGTAAAAGTCCTCATTGGCCCGTAGTGCATTGATGGACAGTTGTTGGCATGATCATGACCATTAATGAATACACGAATATCCTTGCCCGTAGTGCATGGGTGATTCGATGATGTGAATTATTTTATTAAGCTGAGTCCCAGCGATCACAGTGTTGAAAAAACCTTTTAAATCATAAAAGATAGTAGAGTTTATTTTCTACTTTACTCTTTTAATGGATTGCTTGTTCCGCTGCAGTTAAACTTGATGTCTATTATATTTTATCAGTTTAATATTGTTGAAGGCTAATGATAATTTATTCTGCATTATCTTAGTCATAATATTTCTTACTGGGCTAGTTGAGCTCACCCTTTCTTTCACTGTTCTCTTCAGGAAATGAGAACGTAGCTGGGGCAAGTCGGGAAACGGAGTGATGGTTCGAATGATAGTATTAGTTAGCAGTCCTCACTATTCTATGTAATAGTGTGTTAATAAATGTAATGAGGACTCCTTTTGAGTATTAATACTCTTTAGAAGATAATGTTTGTATTCAAACTCACAGTTTATGTTTTGTCGTATTGTACACGACAGTTGTATTAGTAAGTTGTATTTGTATTCTGTATTATGTATCTGACGACCCAAGATGGGTGATGTATACCTAATTTTGGGGGCGTCACAGTTGGTATCAGAGCTTAGGGATATGATCCCTGGCTAAGATATGAGAATAGAACTAGGAGGGGAGAGACGGGGAATTCCTTCGCTAGTATGACCTACCTAAGTTTATTTGCATGGCATTTAATTGGTCGGTCAGAATATAAGGATAATATATGACATATCAATTAACTTTTATTTTGTGGCAGTATCTGAAAATGGCATCTGAGAATGTTGAGAATAGCAATGGAGCACAGGCGACTGTTGATTCACCACATATCAATAATCAGGATAATGTGCATCAGGAAGGTGACAATCCTCATGTAAACAACAACACTGACCAGATTATGAATGATGGAATGTTCAGAAACTTTATGCAGTTCATGCAACAGCAGGCGAGAGCGGCTCCTGTCCAAAATATAGGTGGAAACACTGAAAACTCTCGGACGGTCACCACTAAACAGTTCAAGGAGCTGGGACCACCAGAGTTTAAGGGATAGCCAAAACCACTTATAGCGGAAACATGGATAAAGTAGATTACCAAGATATTTGATGTCTTGGGATGCTCTGAGGAGCAAAAGGTTCCCTTTACCGCCTTTATGTTACGAGGAGAGGCAGATTACTGGTGGGAATCGATTAAGCGTACTCAACCTGCCGCACTGAAGATGTCTTGGGAGAAGTTCCAAGAGCTGTTCAATGACAAATACTTTTTCGAAAGTGTTCGTCACATGAAGGAGATGGAGTTCATCAAATTGGAGCAGAATAATATGTCCGTGTCGCAGTATGAGGCTAAATTTACTGAGTTGTCCCAGTTTGCATCCCACTTGGTGGATAATGAAGAGCGAATGATGCGAATGTTTTTGCGAGGTTTGAAACCTGAGATACGTCAACATCTTATTTCTCATAAACTGTGTTTGTATTCAGATGTTGTGAATATGGCTCAGTTAGTGGAGCGCGATAACGAGTCAACGTAACCAAAAGAGAGCAGTCGGCAAAATGATAATACCAGTGAGAGCAATCATCGAAGCGGTGACAATAAGCGTGGAGGGAATCAACAGGCCAGAAATGGTAACCACTTCGGTGGTAATCAGGGTCAAAATAATAAGAATGGTCATTTCAAGAAGAGGAGATTCAACAATGATAGAAAGACATCAGCACCAGCAGCCGTTGTTAAGGAAGGAGAACGACCACCTATCATATGTTTAAAATGCGGAGGGGAGGGGCACATCAGTCCAAACTGTGCGATGCTATCTAAAGCATGTTATAATTATGGAAGAGAAGGTCATTTAGCTCGATTTTGTCGTTTACCAAAAACAAGTTCAGCCAAGATGGAGACACCAAAGGCCGTCCTAGAAAAGTCAAAACCGTTAGTGCAAGGGAGAGCGTTTGTTGTGACCTCCCAGAAAGCAAGGAACCCGAATGAGGTCATCACGGGTAAGCTTATCATAAACTCTAACGAAGTCTATACTTTATTTGATACCGGTTCTACCCATTCTTTTATTTCTCCTACTTGCGCTCATCGATTAAATTTGACTCCGGAGAAATTAGACTTTGATTTATCTGTTAAAACTCCATTGGGAGAAACCTTCATTACATCCACGGTTTATAAGTCTTGTTTGGTTCAAGTTAGTACCCACACATTACCTGTTGATCTGATTTCATTAAAAATACTTGCATTTGACGTGATTCTAGGGATTGATTGGTTAACTACTCATCATGCAAAAATTGATTATTTTTGTAAGGTTGTTAGCTTTCATATTCCTAATCGACCTATTATACGAATTCAAGCAACCAAACCATTAAAATCAATCGCTGTCATCTCCAGCCATAAAGCTATTCGTTTATTGAAAAACGGATATCAAGCTTTCTTAGCTCATGTCACGGATCTAAACAAAAATACGTCTGTTTTGAATGATATTTCTATTGTTAATAAATTCCCTGACGTATTCCCTGAAGAACTTCCTGGCCTACCCCCAAAGCGTGAAATTGAATTTTGTATCGACCTTGAACCCGGTACAAAACCCATTTCCAAAGCCCCATATCGAATGGCTCCTATTGAACTTCAGGAGTTAAAGATTCAACTGCAGGAATTGTTAGATATTGGCTTTATTCGTCCTAGTACTTCTCCTTGGGGTGCTCCTGTGCTATTCGTGAAGAAGAAAGATGGAAGTATGCGACTTTGTATTGATTATCGGGAGTTGAATAATGTCACCATCAAAAACAGGTACCCATTGCCACGTATTGATGACCTGTTTGACCAGTTGCAAGGAGCATAATTCTTTTCAAAGATCGATCTTCGTTCTGGATATCATCAGCTGAAAGTTAGAACTGAGGATATTCCAAAGACGGCTTTCAGAACTCGGTACGGGAATTATGAATTCCTAGTCATGTCCTTTGGATTGACTAATGCTCCTGCTGCCTTCATGGATATCATGAACCAGGTATTCAAAGAATATTTGGATCACTTTGTGGTCGTCTTTATTGATGACATCCTTATTTATTCCAAAAGCCGTGAAGATCATGAGCAACACTTGAGGCTGGTACTTCAAAAGCTTCGTGAATACAAGCTTTATGCCAAGTTAAAGAAGTGCAAGTTCTGGCTGGAGGAGGTAGCATTCTTTGGCCACGTAGTATCAAGTCGTGGAATATCTGTTGACCCGGCAAAGATTGAAGCTATTCAAAGCTGGGAGCAACCTAAATCAGTGACCGAAGTACGTAGCTTTCTTGGTTTAGCTGGTTATTATCGGAGATTCGTGGAAGGATTTTCTCGAATCGCTACTCCATTAACTCAGCTGACTCGGAAAGATACAAAGTTCGGTTGGAGCAAAGAATGTGAGAAGAGTTTTCAAGAACTCAAGAGGAGACTCATTTCAGCACCTGTTCTAATAATACCATCTGGCTCGGAGGGATTTGTCATCTACAGTGATGCTTCGAGCAAAGGGTTGGGTTGCGTTCTCATGCAACATAGAAAATTCATAGCCTATGCATCAAGACAACTCAAGGAATATGAGAGGAATTATCCTACTCATGATCTAGAGTTTGTAGCTGTTGCCTTTGCACTTAAAATTTGGAGGCATTACTTGTATGGGGAGAAGGTGTAGATCTTTACGGATCATAAAAGCCTCAAATATTTCTTCACTCAAAAGGAACTCAACATGCGACAACGACGTTGACTTGAACTGTTGAAAGATTATGATCATACCATTCAATACCATCCTGGAAAAGCGAATATGGTAGCTGACGCATTGAGTAGAAGATCATATGTAAGTACGAGTGCGATATTGTCAATACAAAGCCCCATTTTGTGTGACTTGCAAAGGATGGAGATAGAGTTAAAGACTCCAGGGACCCATGTGATGATGGCAAATATACGAGTAGAACCAACTTTAATCGATAGAGTTAAAGCTGCTCAAGCTACAGACCTGGAGCTGATGCATATGAGGAAGAAAGTGCAAGAAGGTGCTATGCCGAAAGCAAGAATCGATGAAGAAGGAATACTTCGAGTCAACTCCAGACTTTTTGTTCCTAACAACCCTGATTTAAAGTATGAAATCATGATGGAGGCGCACAACACACCGTTTGCAATCCATCCTGGAAGTACCAAAATGTATCATGATCTTCGTCATACATTTTGGTGGAGCAATATGAAGAGAGAGATAGCGCTGTTTATCTCAAGGTGTTTAACTTGTCAATGAGTCAAAGTAGAGCATCAAGTACCAAAAGGTCTATTGCAACCACTTGAAATTCCAAAATAGAAGTGGGAGCACATTACCATGGATTTTGTTACCGGTCTTCCTAGGGTTTCTCAAGGTATTGATGCGATTTGGGTCATTGTTGATAGATTGACCAAGTCTGCTCATTTCTTACCGATACGAGAAACTTATACACTTGAACGTATGTACATAAACGAGATTATAAGACTGCATGGTATGCCAGTATCCATAGTTTCTAATCGAGACCCAAGATTCACTTCATGATTTTGGGTTAGTTTATAAAAAGCTATGGGCACAGATTTACGATTTAGTTCGGCATATCATCCTCAGACGGACGGACAATCAGAGAGGACTATTCAAACTCTAGAAGATTTATTAAGACTCTGTGTCCTTGACTTCAAGGGAAGTTTGGACAAGTTCTTACCATTGGTGGAGTTTTCCTACAACAACAGTTATCAAGCAAGTATTGGCATGGCTCCATTCGAAGCATTGTATGGAAGAAAATGTCGTTCTTCAGTATGCTGGGATGAGGTGGGTGAAGAAATATTGTTGGGACCGGAGTTGGTACGTATGACTACAGAAAAGATTCAAACGATCCGACAACGTATAAAAACCTCACAGGATCGACAAAAGAGTTATGCTGATCTTCATCGAAAGGACGTGGAATTTGATATAGGAGATCATGTGTTCTTACGTGTTGCTCCATGGAAAGGAGTTACGAGATTTGGAAAAAGAGGAAAGCTCAATCCTCGATTCATCAGTCCATTTTTAATCCTCGATCGATTAGAAACTGTGACTTATAGACTCGCTTTACCGCCAAGTATGTCTCGTGTTCATAACGTTTTTCACATATCCATGTTAGTAAATATGTGGAAGACCCAAACCACATTATTGAGTTAGAACCGAACGAAATAACGGAGGATTTGACGTATGAAGAAGTTCCTGTTCAAATCTTAGATAAGAAGGAACATATTCTACGCTCCAAGGTTATAGCTCAAGTCAAAGTTTTGTGGAGAAACCACGATGTTGAGGAAATAACTTGGGAGTTAGAATCTGAAATGAAATCAAGGTATCCTTACCTCTTCGACATACCAGGTACGTACCCTAATTTCGAGGGCGAAATTTCATAAGAAGGGGAGGTTGTATGACCCCAACTTTTATAAATAAAGACGAATTTTCTATAAATATCATTTTTGAATATTATGGAGTTAATTTGATATAATGTTATAGTTGTGGGTAATATTTATAAATTTTGCAAAGTATGCAAGTTGTTATATAATATTCGATTGGTCGGGAAATATTCGTTTTAACAGGAAATATTCGTACAACGGCATAATCATTGGTGGACCCCATAACAAAATTATTGTCGGATTGAGAAAACGATAAAAATATTTTATTAAAAATAACGGCGGAAGTTTTACCATTGATACTGTTGAACTACTCGGTAGTAAAAGTACAGTAATACGTGTGGTTGCATAGTAGCACACGGTATTGATTATTAATGCTTATGTGAGAAGTCACTCAGTTTGATTCAATTATTGTCAGTTAATAATATGAATTATTTAGCGATAATGACGTTTTGTTTTATTCGTATTATTAACAGAAACATCTTTTTATATAAAACAAAATACTTTATTAAAGTTATTCTATAAATAGAATATATTATATTTTATTTAAAAAAAATTTCTTTAAATATGGACCGTCAGATTAAAGTAATCAATCTGGACCGTTCATGGATTAGTTACTGTGCATTCTATTTTTCTATAAATAGCAGCTCATTCCTTCATTATTTCTTACGAATTCACTGAACTCTAGAGAGAGAAACTATAGAGAGAAACTATAGAGAGAGAGAAGAAGAGTATTCTGCTACTTAACTACTTCCTTATTTTAGCTCTTCTTTAAAATGATAAGGGGTGTTATTCTTTCTTATTCATGAAGAGAACTGTTGTTATTCCATTTCTTATTATTCTGTTGGAATAATCTGTATACGCGGTCTACCCTATACTTGGTGACATTCTTCTATTATTCTGTTGGAACATCCTGTCTGTGTGTTTTACACCGGACCTGGTTCCGTTTTTATTATTATTCTGTTGGAACATCTTGTCTGTGTGTTTTACACCGGACCTGGTTCCATTTATATTATTATTCTGTTGGAACATCCTGTCTGTGTGTTTTACACCGGACCTGGTTCTGTCTTGTTATTATTCTGTTGGAGCATCCTGTCTGTGTGTTTTATACCGGACCTGGTTCCATTATTTATTATTCTGTCGGAATATCCTGTTTGTGCATTTACGCTGGACCTGGTTCCATTATTTATTATTCTGTTAGAATAACCTGTCTGTGCGGTCTATCGCATGCCGGGTGATTTCCTTTGTTATTCCATTCTTTATTATACTCAGTTGGTTAAGTTTTGACTTCTATACTCCATGAAATTAGTGGAATATCCATGATAATTGCGGTTCATCCAGTATCTTTTCATGAAAATATTCTTCTAAGTATTCTTGAATTTTACTCCACAAAGAAGTATCATGTTGACAATTTGGACGTTGTTAATTCTTGGATAAATTAATTCTTGAACTTGTTTTATTGAATTCTTATATCATTGTCATCATCCTCATGTTTATAAAATATTGAAAGTCATATGTGGCTTGTAGTGCATAGATGGACTTGGTATGATTATGACCAGAGATTATTCGGTATAATCATGACCGTAATGTTACAAATGATGTGGTAAAAGTCCTCATTGGCCCATAGTGCATTGATGGACAGTTGTTGGCATGATCATGATCATTAGTGAATACATGAATATCCTTGCCCGTAGTGCAGGGGTGATTCGATGATATGGATTATTTTATTAAGCTGAGTCCCAGCGATCACAGTATTGAAAAAACCTTTTAAATCATAAAAGATAGTAGAGTTTATTTTCTACTTGACTCTTTTAATGGATTTCTTGTTCCGCTGCAGTTAAACTTGATGTCTATTATATTTTATCAGTTTAACATTGTTGAAGGCTAATAATAATTTATTCTGCATTATCTTAGTCATAATATTTCTTACTGGGCTAGTTGAGCTCACCCTTTCTTTCACTGTTCTCTTCAGGAAATGAGAACGTAGCTGGGGCAAGTCGGGAAACGGAGTGATGGTTCGAATGATAGTATTAGTTAGTAGTCCTCACTATTCTATGTAATAGTGTGTTAATAAATGTAATAAGGACTCCTTTTGAGTATGAATACTCTCTAGAAGATAATATTTGTATTCAAAATCACAGTTTATGTTTTGTCGTATTGTACACGATAGTTGTATTAGTAAGTTGTATTTGTATTCTGTACTATGTATCTGACGATCTAAGATGGGTGATGTATACCTAATTTTGGGGGCGTCACACTCTTTGTCAAACACCTTCTTGTAAGGAACAGCTCTAGTTTTTCCCGTTCCCACAAAAACTGGGACAAAGGGTGGATGAATAGATGATACCACTTCATTGTCATCTTTATCATTAGCCAATCTGTAAGGTCTGTAAGAATTTTCTACCATATTACAGGAGGTAGAAGTGACTTTTTCTGTGCTACTATCCCCCCCAAAAGGGAAATTATAACCTTTTGCCTGGCTCCAATACTTGAGGAAAACAAAGAAATCAACATTTTTTCCTAATTCCTTTAAGAAATCATAATAAATGTTTTAATCAAATCTTGATTGTCAAAAGAATAAGAAGCACAAAACCATTCTCTTTTTTTTCTATTCTTTTCAGAATTAAACATTATTTTCAGCAAAGATTGATCTATCTTCACACTCTGATCATTAAGAGTATAAATACTCTCACAGTAACCAAAGTCAGATGTTGTAGGGCTTCTAGCTCTTGGTGCTTCAGCTTCGGAAGGAGTTTCCACCATATAAGTTGGGCGACTGACTGGATCGTCTGGACGGTTAATTACTCCTTGCAAGGAAGACGTAGATCTTCTCGACGGTTCTCCTATATTCCTTTGAGGAATATTGGATGTACTGTTCCGTCGAGGTTCGTCTAAGTTAAGACGAATAGAACTACTATTTCCAAACCTGATATTTACAGATCCATCTGGATTTTCTGTAATATCTTCTAATTGATGATTTGCTCCTTGTACCTTTTTAGGTACAGCATCATGCAGTGTCCAATTTTGAGGAATAGCTATCTCATCCCACTTTAAAATTTTTGGGACTGAAATATTAGCTTTCAAAGGATTAATTTGAAACACTGTAGTCTCTTCTCTACAATCTTTAATAAAATTACTCTTAAGATTAATATTTGGAGTAATAGTATTCATAACCTTAATATACATCCGATATATTAAAGCCATGTTAGAGGATAAAGGATCCATATCAAAACCTAACGTTTGTAAGTTCAAAGTTAAGGTTTTGAGTATTGTAGGATCAAGTAAAGAGACAGAAAAGTTTGGAAAACTATTAAAGTATACCGGTCCTTCAGAAAGGGATGAAGTTATACATCCTAGCAAGGAATCGTTAAACTTTAAGTGTCTCTTATCTCTTAAACATAACAGTAAAGAAGTAGGAAGGCCAATTCTGGTTAATGGCTTAACTGTCACTTGAACTAACCCGATGTGTAAATATTTATAGCCTCTTTCAACGGCTTCTTCTAACAGCCTCTTGGGTAACATCTCAACAGTCATATGACCTTGAGTTATGGGAAGGGATTGTTCAACAGACTTTATAATATAATCAGATTTAAACAAAAAACTACCTTTATTATAGATTTGTGACGTAGGAGTTTTTGGAATAGACCAATTTTGTAAATGGGTCTCTATGTTTCTGATAAAAACTACCTGTTTAGTATATGAATCCAAAGAGGAAGAAGATGAAGAAGATGAAGAGTTTCTAGATCTGGATAGATTTCTGAATAGGTTTGCCATTAGACGTTTAAACGGTATTTAAAACTTAACAAGATAAGCAGGCAAGTTTTGATGAAGAGGGATGTCCACTATAGGATTTTTGTAAACACGACTTAATAGAACAGCCTTAAAAAACAACCAACATACGCTGAACAAAACTTAAAGCTTAATCTATAACAGTATTTAAATGGTGTTTAAACAAAATGAGCAAATTCAGCGTTCTATCTTAGAAAAGGAAACTAAATATCATCAACAAGATCACACTCTATCTTAGAATAATACTTTAATTTAATATTATTAATCTTTTAATAATATTTTAATCTAATATTAATATTTTAATCTAATATTATTAATCAATTAATAATACTTTAATAAAGTTTTAATCTTAATATTTTTATTTACTTAACAATATCATATTCTAATATTATTAATATCATAATAACATTTTAATAATTTAGTAGATCAATAAACAATTTATTTTATTTGTTCACCCTTTATAAAACCATTTATTTAATATCCATAAAAAGTCATAAATAATATTTCTTATTATAAATTATCAAAATGCCCTAAAATAGTCATAATATTAAATATTAGGAGTATTCATGGATTAAAATCATATTTTTCTTATTTAAGACATCATTTAACTATTTATTTCCTTTTATTCATAACTTAATCATTTTTAGGAAAATAGTAAACTAATTTCAAAAATTCTCATTTGGACAGCATATGACCCAACCATGATCCCCAAATTTTTCTGGAATTTTAGAAAATGATTTACTAATTTTAAAGTGCTCAAAACACCCGGATCTTGCTTCATTTTTCATAAATTGAGTTTTGTTCAGAAAAATCTGAAAGTTTCAGGGTATACTCTCATAACATCTATGAACCTACTGTAAAAATTTTGGAATTTTCCAGTATATACACAGTGAGAAATTCGAGTGTTAATATTTAGGAGTCCTTTACGGAAATAGCCATTACGCACAACCTATATATCGAAATACGTCCGTTCTTTTTCCTACACGTAGATAACTTCTTAAGGTACCTCTGTGATTTTTTCCAGATTTTAAAAGACTTACAACTTACCAAATCAGCCTCAAGAAAAACAGGGACAGTAGCTTTATAGGGTTTTGAAACTTTAACTTTCTAAGTGGACTGTTTTGGGGAAAACAGCCCCCATGGCTTCAATACTTGCTAGATTTATGTTCTACCACTTGGGTTTACTAGATAACTCATGTATCTAGCACCCTCCTTTGACGGATCACAAATTCAAGTTGTAAAACTTGAGTTACACAAGATTTAGTGGACGAAAAATAAGAGTTTCACCCCTTGGAGAACATATGCTCATTTCCTTCCTCTAAGCCTTTGATCTGACACTCAAAATAGTTAGTTCCATACATGATAATATGTAGAACTAGGGTATATTGAGTATTAATCTATATCTCCAACAAATCATGCTATAACACAAAATAGAATAAGAATAAGAAAAAGAATGGATGAGAACCTCACCTAGTTTTATTTGATATCCTTCTTGATCTTCCAAAGTAATGTATAATCTTAGGGTGCATTAAGCAACTAGCACACCTCTCTCTCTCTCTCACACAAAACTGAAACTCTCTCTCTCTCTCGCTCTCTCTTGTATGTTGCTAGCTTGGGAGAAAAAGAAGAAGAAGGAGAATAAGAGAAATGAAAATGATCTAGCAAATGAATGGGTTATTAACTATTATCCCCCATACTTTTATTGTCCCATGGATAAAAGACTATACATTATCTCTTCAATTAGCCTAATCATGTGATTAAGGGTGCTTAATAGATTTACAACCAATGAGAGATTGACACACATGTACGTGTGTGTAAGACTTTTACTTCTGGACATTGATTAGCATAATTTATTGCCTTAAAAGGCCTAATGGGGCCAGCTATATAAATGCCCACTAATTCCTTCATTTAGCCTTTATTTTAATGCATAAATTAGATAAATCAAAGGTCTAAAATACCCTTAATCAAGTGGACTAAGTTTGGGCTTGTATTTTATTTCTTTTGGGCTTCTCCTTTAATTGTTTTGGGCCATGTAATGAACATAGTCTAACAATTTTAATACATGCTACCCAAATTGTTTATTTAAGGTTTTCATTCCCAATCTTATGAAATTAAATTACTTATACATGTGGCTTTAGCTCATAACCTAATTAGGTTTACTAGAAATAGGTTTAAAATTATTAGTCACTTGAAATAACAAGATTATCCATATAAGTTAGTATACATATTAAATACTAACCTTTTTCTTATTACCATAACCCTTAGGTTATTTAATTGTCTCACCTAATGTATAATTAGGTTACAAAGCTTTCATTTATGGTTTAAAATAAAATAAAATTAGTTCCTAAAATTTATAATTATGGTTTTCTTAATTTGATTAGGGTTCTAATCATACATGAACATTAGGGTATTATATAATAATTATAATTATCCTTGTTAATCCACCAATTAGGGTTTATAATTAATAATTAAGATTTCAAGAAATTAATAAATCTAAATGTTAATTAGGGTTGACCTAATCAATCAAAAAAAATCATATAACACAGTTATATAATTGTCTTAAACTCACAATTGAGTTTCAAATTAGGGTTTTCCACAGTAAAACTAAGGTTTGACATAATACACCATAACTGACCAATCATTGTCAGTCCACATGCATACAGTATATAATTATAGCACTAAAAATCAAATCATAAATAATATTATATTATTATTCTCATTCCTTGATCAAAATTTAAAATTAGGGTTTGGATTGCATAACTGATTTATTTGTCATACTTAACATTATTAATTAAGTTAAAATAATTAACTTAATAATCTGTACTAAAATTCATATAATAAAATAATTATTATAATTATTAAAAAAAATCATTTCATATATTATATAAATAATATATGATTATATTTTCATGGAAAATATTTCTACTATAAAATTAATTATTATAATAATATAGTTTATAACAATCAAAAATTTTAAAATAAAAATATTTAAAATCATTCATATAATAAATATATCACATAAATACATACACACATTATCTTGGCACATATTTCCCATATTTAAAATAAAAAAAAATTTATACATAAAATTTCTAATTTATTTGTATAGAAAATATCGGGTTGTTACATTCACTCCCCCTTATAAAGATTCTATCCCCGGAATCACCATTTTAAAACCTACACATACAAGTGTACGTAGCTTATACAATCATTGCAAGTAGATCTTGATCATAAATTGTAAGACCCCAACTTATTAATGAATAAAATCAAATTTTTTCTAAATATTATTGTGAATAATAAGGGGCTAATTTGATATAATACTTTGGTTATGGGTGAAATGTGCAAATTTTGCAAAATAAGCAAGTGGTTATAAAATATTCATTTTGTCGGGGAATATTCGTTTGGTCGTGGAATATTCTTGCTGTCGGGGAATATTCGTACGACGGCGCAGCCTTGTGTGGGCCCCATAACGGAAAGTGATTGGATGAAGAAAATGGCAAGTATAAGTTATTTATAAATAACGGCGTAGTTGTTACCGTTAATACTGTTGGAATACCCGGTGATTAAAATACAGTAGCACACGGTATTGCACCAATTATTAATTCTTACGTAAGAAGGCACTACTCAATAAGTGTTACAGTAGTTATTGTTCAATATTTTATTTTATTGATTCAATAATTGTTGCATTGATATTTTATATTATTGTTGTTTCAATAATTGTTGCTGCACAGTATTTTCCATTATCAGATCAATAATTCATATTATTTGAATAATATTATTAGATAACATTATTGGCAATGTCTAGAAAGTTCTGTCTAATGAGAGGTTTGGTCATCTAATTGCGCACCAGTAAGGAGAAATCCTTATTGGAAAGCCCCCTCTTTCCTGGGAACGGCCTGGTTGTCATAAATGTGATTCTGTAATATTATTTGTGAATAATTAATTATTGATTCATATGATAAGGAAATATTTATTTTATGTGGATATAAATGAGGGATATATTTTTGTGGTTAAAAATGAAGGAGTTAATGTTGAGGTGTTTTATTAGTATTTTTATCGGAATGGAGGTATTAAAAATCAAATCAGGGTTTTTGAGAAATATTGCGGGTGTTATAATTTTTAATCCGACCGTTGGATCGTGGTAATTTTTGGATATGTTATACATATATAAGTTGAGTATATGTCCACAAATTTTGAACCGTTAAAAATCAACGTATGATTTATTATGAATTTTACGAGATGACTGGTTCAGAAATTGTTGAATTTTCGGAGTTTATCATTTTGATGGAAAATTTTAGAATTGGTGGGCCCCACTTGTGGTTGGTGAAGAAATGTGCTGAATTATATTTCAAATGTGGTGGGTGGGAATAGTAGCAGGTAAAGCCATCAGGTTGCAGGTCAAACCTACTAAAATTTTCCTATAAATAGAGGGCTAAGTTAGAATTAAAAATCACACCAGAAACAAGTTTTCTCTCTTTCTCTCTCTAGATTATTGAGTGTATTTTGTGAGTATTTAGATACTTTGAGAGTTTCTATTCATCAGAGCAAGTTTCTTTCAGCCTTATACCAGTATTCCGACCAGATGTACTGATATCTTGAGGTAAGGGATATTATTTTCTTCTTAAATGATATTATTTTCTTCAATATCATTATGCTGAAATATTGATATGAGTTTTTATCAAATTTAGAACTTTTTGTGTCGGGGTTACTATTCATGTATACGGTACTATTCACGTATACGGCACTATTCACGAATACGGCACTATTCACCGAAAAATAAAATTTTTCCTTTTTGTCCAAGATGTCTATTATGGTTACTATCTTTGATTGTATCCATGTTTTGATCTTTATTTTTGAATTCTGCTTCACAATTGATTATTATGAAGTATTATTGATCTTGGATAAATTGTTATACGAATCCCTACTATTTGTCCTTCTGTCTCATTGGATTCGTTTTCTTTAAGATATTTTTCATCATCCTCAGTCCTAAATGATGATATTACTGAATATCTTTGGCCTGTAGTGCAAAGATGTATGATTACTTGATGAATATCTTTGGCCTGTAGTGCAAAGATGAACAGGTGTTGAGATGAACATGACTGACAGGTGATACAAATGAATATCTTTGGCCTGTAGTGCAAAGATGAATATTTGGATAAAGATGATTATTAATTGATGTTACAGGGATAAAATATTGATGATGGACTTTTAAATCTTAGAAGATAGTAGAATTCTTTCTCTACTTGACTCTTCTAATGGTTTGCTGTTTCCGCTGCAGTTGTTGATCTAAAACTTGTTGTCGATTATATTCTATCAGATTTTTCCCTGTTGAAGACTAACGATAATTTGTTTGTATATTATCTTAGTCATAATATTCTTTACTGGGCTAGTTGAGCTCACCCTTTTCCTTTTTGTTCCATTTTTCTTCTCAGGAGGTGAGAACATAGCAGGATCTAGTCGGGGTATGGAGTGATGGTTCTAGAAAGATGTTTTAGCAGTCCTCACTATTTCTGTAAAATAGTGTTTGAATAATTGTAATGAGAATTTATTTAAGTGTGGATATTGTCTAGAAGATAATATTTGTATTTAAACTCACAGTATGTGTTGTCGTATTTTGCACGACATTTGTATTATTGAAGTTGTAGTTTGCTTTCTGTACCATGTATTTGGCGACTCAGAATGGGTGTTGTATACCTATTTTGGGGGCGTCACATAAATGATCGCACTGATCTTTAATCTATTCACGTAAAGCTTGTCTATCTGATTAAACGGAAAATTGATTTCTAAAAGAACTCAAATTCCTTCTTCAAAATTTCTTTATAAAATAATTTATTATATATATAAGAAAATCATATATAAGAAAATAAAATTTGATTAGAATACTACCTGGAGTTGCATCATTCGCTGCCACCGTATCTTGAACTGTCATACTGAAGACTCCTGTGGTTGGTTATATTATTTCGTTTGTTGAAGTTGGTCCCTTTGTTGCCAATGTCCTGCCGCCTTTTCCCTTATTCACATTTCTTGCCTCCCTTATCCTTTTTGGACAGTCTTTCACCTTATGCTCTATTGATTCACAAATAAAACATCCACTATACTTTCTCGGATTGAGGCAGTTGGGAGAGATATGTCCCTTCGGGCCACACTTATAACACGCAAACTTACCTTCTATATCTTAGGGTATTTACATAACGCAAAATTTTCTACTCGAATAATCATGTATTCAAAATATTAGATTTCAAAAACTTTGGTTTACTGTATTAACCGTTGCTCAGATGATTTATTACTATCTTTATAACAACTTATTTCATTAATCCATCATAGATTCATATTCATAACACTTGACATTCTATAACACATACTGCTTTAAACATCCACTATCCCTTTGTGACTATAAAAGTCGGGATTTACAACCTTGACCAACACAAAAGTTGAGAATATTTCATTGCATAGACATATTTAACATTAAACAAACCTACCCAACAGAACCTATACTACCTATTCACTACCATCTACCCCTCTATCAAATAAAAGTCGGGGTCTAACTGTCATCCTATGCATACAGCAAGGCATAAAGATTTACAACAACTAAACAGTCCCTAATAGAAACAAAAAGTGGGACTATATCGAACATGAATACAAATCAACGCTTGCTCTCTCTGCTGAAGGGCAGCTCCATCCACTCAGCGTTGAACTACATAAAGGCGATGTCTAAAACTTGCTCCAAAGTATATATCCTCACATCTTTAGCTTCCACCTCAACTTTTAACTGTCCTAGCTGTAGCTCTCTCTATTCCAACCTCCCTCGTAACTCGGCTAACTCAGTCTGTACTTGGTAAGCAGCGTCCTTGTACTGCTGCTCTAAAATCTGGAGGGTGTGGTTCTGCGCCTCCACTCGCTCAGCCCTAACCTTTAGCTCGTCATTCCTGGCCAACAATCTCCTATCATAGCATGCTCCATGGACTCCTCACTAGAGTCCCTCGACTCTTGGTTCACTGAATAACTATCTTGACTCTCGTTAGTGATCATATGACCACAATAGACAATCAAAACAACATCAGTACCACAATAAAATATATTCAGTGATAAAATGAAAGGATATTTTATTCAGTACAACTAAAACTTGATGGATCTCCTCAACCCATCACCTAGCTAACATACTCTATAAAAATTTTCTACTAAGGTTATAACCTAGGTTTCGCATTTCTAATGTTTATAACCTACGTCTTTGATACCAACTTATAAAGCCCCCAAATCCAGGTACTTGAAACCCAAACTCGGTGCTTTACGATACCATTTCTATGAGCGGAATAATACTAATAATAATAACAATAATATAGATACCAACTTAATTTACATATTTATCAAAGTCTAAATCCTAAGTACGCAACCATTAATACATTCCTCACAATACGTGATAGGTAATATATATCATACTTGTCTTAATAAAGATAACAATTACATAAAATGGCATTGAATTCTTTCTGCAACCTTTCCTTTCCCTTTATTCTTAGTCGAGCCTTCTACTTGTTCACAATTAGCTAAAAACATTTAAATTAAGCAAGGATGAGCATTTGAGTGCCCAGCAAGTAATAGCAATTATATATATATACATATATATATATATATATATATATATATATATATATATAAGCTGAAAGAATTTAAATATTTTCTTTATACTATCCTTCTACAATAAATCAGTAGTTGTGAAGTAATCTGAACAGATAATATTAACATAACAACCCTCTTTCAAATTTTAAAACTGTGCACTGACTATATATAGGGTTAAGGGGACATACTATGAACATTATTTCCATTTTCGAATAGGTTTAGTAAAACTTCATCTGCAAACCGTCATAACTTATGGGCACGAGGGTGTACATCTCATGGACCCTGTATTGATCAGTATTGCATACAAGAACGACTGGATCATTCACTCTGTCCGCCTTGGTCGCATAAAAGTTTTCCCCTGTAAGGGATGTTCATACTTGTCGGGGTTCCAAAACAAAGAAATTCGGTTGGATAATAATAAGATTTTATCTTGTTTAACAATAATCTATAATTCAACATATATGTATACGGGTAATTAACAAAGGTGTATCAGCATGTGATTAAATGCAATGATTATCCAAGTCGGGACACTTGTATAACCATTTATACAAACTATCGAACAGAATATATATCTGAATTACCATATACTAACATGTTGATAATCAATTAGCGTATATAATATAGGGTTAATAATATGTACAGTAATAATATAATTCTGAAACATTCTTACTCATGTCCATTGCATAAAGAAAATGCAAAGGTAGGATACTTGACTGATGCATTGCTCACAATAGGCAACTTAGTTTTATCTTTTATATCACGACCTATCATTAATCAGATCATTCGTTCGATTAGAACAATATGCTATATCATATAGTACTGCATTTCGCAGTCAGCACATAACCTAATCACATTATCGTACATGTTCAACAGTTATTGCATAATAAACAAAAATTAATTCAGTCAAAATATCTAAGTCCAGATCAATTTCTGAAATATGTCGGTGTACCGACAGCTTTATTGGGTAATTATCGAGTCTAAGACTCTATTCTGAAGCTCAATAACTATAAGTTTCAGTCATGTCATTTTAAATGACTTAATAAATATTTAATATAATTTATCATGAATTTCAAACACCAGAATCATTATCAAATGATTTAAGTATTAAACAATTCTATTATCATTTAATTATTATTTAACTATTAATGAAACCATTGCCAAAATAGTATAGTTATTTATAATAACTCAAAATATTTTTAAAACATTTATATTACCCTTAAATGATTTTTAAAACATTTAAAATAATTTTTAAATAATTACCATTAATATTAAGATATTAATGTACTATTTCTTAAAATATTAAAAGTCATTAAGTATAACTTAAAATATTTTTAATTCACTTAATATTATTAATCTTGATAATATTTAATTCACCTCTTAGTATTATTAATTCACTAATAACACTTTTATTCGCTTACTAATATTATTAACATCTTAATAATATTCTAATACTTTACTAAAATTATTAATCCTCTTAATAATATTTTAATCATGCATTAATATTATTACTTTAATAATATCTTACTTATGCTTTAGTATCATTAATCAATTAATAATACTTTTAGTCATTTACCAATCGTATTAATATTTTATTTATTTACTAATATTATTGATCATTTAATAATATTTTATTCATTTACTAATGTTATTTCATTAATAACATTTTATTTAATCTCGTATATTATTATTTACTTAATAATATTTTAATCATCCAATAATACTTTAATTTAATATTATTAATCTTTTAATAATATTTTAATCTAAGATTAATATTTTAATCTAATATTATTAATCAATTAATAATACTTTAATAAAGTTTTAATCTTAATATTTTTATTTACTTAACAATATCATATTCTAATATTATTAATATCATAATAATATTTTAATAATTTATTAGATCAATAAATAATTTATTTTATTTGTTCACCCTTTATAAAACCATTTATTTAATATCCATAAAAGGTCATAAATAATATTTCTTATTATAAATTACCAAAATGCCCTAAAATAGTCATAATATTAAATATTAGGAGTATTTAAGCATTAAAATCATATTTTTCTTATTTAAGACATCATTTAACTATTTATTTTATTTTATTCATAACTTAATCATTTTTAGGAAAATAGCAAACTGATTCCAAAAATTCTCATTTTCTGGATTTGGACAGCATATAACCCAACCATGATCCCCAAATTTTTCTGGAATTTTAGAAAATGATTTACTAATTTTAAAGTGCTCATAACACCTGGATCTTGCTTCATTTTTCATAAATTGAGTTTTGCTCAGAAAAATCTGAAATTTTCAGGGTATACTCTCAAAACATCTATGAACCTACTGTAAAAATTTCGGAATTTTCCAGTATATACACAGTGAGAAATTCGAGTGTTAATATTTAGGAGTCCTTTACGGAAATAGCTATTACGCACAACCTATATATCGAAATGCGTCAGTTCTTTTTCCTACACGTAGATAACTTCTTAAGGTAACTCTGTGATTTTTCCCAGATTTTAAAAGACTTACAACTGACCGAATCAGCCTCAAGAAAAACAGGGATAGTAGCTTTTTAGGGTTTTGAAACTTTAACTTTCTAAGTGGACTGTTTTGGGGAAAACAGCCCTCATGGCTTTAATACTTGCTAGATTTATGTTCTACCACTTGGGTTTACTAGATAACTCATGTATCTAGCACCCTCCTTTGACAGATCACAAATCCAAGTTGTAAAACTTGAGTTACACAAGATTTAGTGGACGAAAAATAAGAATTTCACCCCTTGGAGAACATATGCTCATTTCCTTCCTCTAAGCCTTTGATCTGACACTCAAAATACTTAGTTCCATACATGATAATATGTAGAACTAGTGTATCTTGAGTATTAATCCATATCTCCAACAAATCATGCTATAACACAAAATAGAAGAAGAATAAGAAAAAGAATGGATGAGAACCTCACCTAGTTTTATTTGCTATCCTTCTTAATCTTCCAAAGTAATGTATAATCTTAGGGTGCATTAAGCAACTAGCACACCTCTCTCTCTCTCTCTCACACACAAAACCGAAACTTTCTCTCTCTCTCTCTCTCTTGTATGTTGCTAGCTTGGGAGAAAAAGAGGAAGAAGGAGAATAAGAGAAATGAAAATGATCTAGCAAATGAATGGGTGATTAACTATTATCCCCCATACTTTTATTGTCTCATGGATAAAAGACTACACCTTATCTCTTCAATTAGCCTAATCATGTGATTAAGGGTGCTTAATAGATTTGCAACCAATGGGAAATTGACACACATGTACTTGTGTAAGACTTCTACTTATGGACATTGATTTGCATAATTTGTTGCCTTAAAAGGCCTAATGGGGCCAGCTATATAAATGCCCACTAATTCCTTCATTTAGCCTTTATTTTAATGCATAAATTAGATAAATCAAAGGTCTAAAATACCCTTAATCAAGTGGACTATGTTTGGGCTTGTATTTTATTTCTTTTGGGCTTCTCCTTTAATTGTTTTGGGCCATGTAATGAACATAGTCTAACAATTTTAATACATGCTACCCAAATTATTTATTTAAGGTTTTCATTCCCAATCTTATGAAATTAAATTACTTATACATGTGGCTTTAGCTCATAACCTAATTAGGTTTACTAGAAATAGGTTTAAAATTATTAGTCACTTGAAATAACAAGATTATCCATATAAGTTAGTATACATATTAAATACTAACCTTTCCTTATTACCATAACCCTTAGGTTATTTAATTGTCTCACCTAATGTATAATTAGGTTACAAAGCTTTCATTTATGGTTTAAAATAAAATAAAATTAGTTCCTAAAATTTATAATTAGGGCTTTCTTAATTTGATTAGGGTTCTAATCATACATGAACATTAGGGTATTATATAATAATTACAATTATCATTGCTAATCTAGTAATTAGGGTTTATAATAAATAAATAGGATTTCAAGAAATTAATAAATCTTAATGTTAATTGGGGTTGACCTAATCAATCAAAAAAAAATCATATAACACAGTTATATAATAGTCTTAAACTCACAATTGAGTTTCAAATTAGGGTTTTTCACAGTAAAACTAGAGTTTGACATAATACACCATAACTGGCCAATCATTGTCAGTCCACATACATACAGTATATAATTATAGCACTAAAAATCAAAATATAAATAATATTATATTATTATTCTCATTCCTTGATCAAAATCCAAAATTAGGGTTTGGATTCCATATCTGATTTATCTGTCATACTTAACATTATTAATTAAGTTAAAATAATTAACTTAATAATCTGTACTAAAATTCATATAATAAAATAATTATTAAAATTATTAAAAAAAATCATTTCATATATTATATAAATAATATATGATTATATTTTCATTGAAAATATTTCTACTATAAAATTAATTATTATAATAATATAGTTTATAACAATCAAAAATTTTAAAATAAAATTATTTAAAATCATTCATGTAATAAATATATCACATAAATACATACACACGTTATCTTGGCACATATTCCCCATATTTAAAATAAAATAAAAATTTATACGTAAAATTTTTATTTTATTTGTATAGAAAATATCGGGTTGTTACATTAGGCACGCCCGCGCCATACCTTCGGCAGACACTTCCATAGCGCGCCCGTGCCCTTTTTACCTTATAATCTCGCGCGGCCGCACGAGTCTTCTACAGTCAGTTTTGTTGACTTTTTGTAGTTTGAAATTTGAGCGCATTTGGCTCAACTGAACGATATGGTTGTCACCAGACGTGTTTGAGAGTAGTTTTTTTTTATCAGTTTTATTGTTATTATTAGGGTTCTTAAGTTTTAACTACGCTAGAGAGGTTTGGATCATTTGGATTATACATTTTAATTCCTCTCTTTATCTAGATTATTGAATAATTACTAGTTTTCATTTCTGGAGATTGTTGGTGCATTGGAACAAGCGTGGAACAGATTTTGCAACAGGATTAACAGATTTGCTCTATCATTTCTATTACGTCTATTGTTTGCAGTATTTAATTCTATGTATTGCTTTAATCTCATAATGGCTTTTGGTTCAAAAATGAACTAAACTCCATTATGGGATTCTAATAGATTTTGATATGTAGTCTAAATTTATATATCTGATTGTATTGTTGTATGTTTATCATTGGACTAACCATTATGATTAAGATTAATGAATGAATGTTTGATCACCATTCATATTGTGTGCTTGTATGGATTTGAAAAATGAAATATGTGTTTGGATAAAATCATAATGGCATATGCTCATGAGGCTGATTTGTTAAGCTTTGTGATTCGTGACCCGAATAGACATATACCATTTCACCGTGTGTAGTCACGAAAAAAGCCTGTACTTTAATTCATTATTGCTGCAATTTCACATAGACATATAGTGATTTTGGTAATAATATCGCCTACATGATTTCTATTATATGTGGAGGTTATGTGAATTGGTTATAGTTCATTGAAAATGGTTATGTCCAATATTGTGTTCTTGACTAGTTTTCCATGTTAAATAATTAAACATTACATGATGGTTGTAGTTTAGATGAAATATTAAATGAAATTAGAATCACATTCTTCTCTAATTTGATTACATCATTTTAATAATTATAATTGTTATTTCATGAATTAATTTAGAGTTAAATATAATTGTGAGTTGATCGTTTAAGCATATAAAAATAGTGATATAGTTGATACATGATAATTTAGATTTAACACATTTCTCTATGGATCGATACTTTTCTTACTCTGTACTACTTGTTGACCCATATATGCTTGCATGAGTTAGAGTCCTTTTTGTTAGACTAGAAAGGAGGCAATAAGTTTTTGGCACCGTTTTCGGGGAGAGGCGTTTATTTTTAATATTATCGTCATCAATTAAGCTAAATTTGTATGACTTAGATAATTCTATTCTTATTCTTATTTCTATTTTATTTTTGTTTGAATTTTAGGTACTTCTGCATAGTATATGCGCACTCGATCGTCACGTCCTGAGTTGATTCCTGCATAGGAAAACATTAACAGAAGTGCTTGGAGATCGAGAGCATGTAGAAATATACATGTAGATTTAGAGACCACAACATCCAATATGGCAGTAGAAGAGCAAAGAGAAGAGCAACACAGGGCCTTGAGAGATTATTCAATGCCGAATATAAATGGGTTGCAGTCGAGCATTGTGAGGCCAGCTATAGCAGCCAACACTTTTGAGATCAAATCGGGAACTATTCAAATGGTTCAAAATATGGTCCAGTTTGGGGGTGCTGCTACAGATGACCCGAATGAACATCTATTGAGCTTTATAGAGATATGTGACACCTTCAGGTGCAATGGCGTGACAGAAGATGCAATCAGACTCAGGCTATTTCCATTCTCTCTACGGGACATGGCTAAAAGTTGGCTTCATTCCTTGCCTTCAGGATCAATTACAACATGGAAGAACCTAGCACAAAAGTTCTTAGCCAAAATTTTCCCAATGGCTAAGACTACTAAAATGAGGATAGCGGTCTCTTAGTTCGAGCAGCAGCAGGGTGAATCTTTATATGAAGCTTGAGAAAGATATAAGGAGATGCTAAGGAAGTGTCCACACCATGGTATGCCAGATTGGATGGTGATAGATACATTCTATAATGGACTGGGATGACAATCAAGGCCAATTGTAGATGCAGCTGCAGGTGGAGCTTTATGGGCAAAGAGCTATGAAGAGACCTATAATCTTATTGAGACTATGGAAGCTAATGATTTCCAAAATCCTACAGCTAGAATGCCATAGCCCAAAGTTGCAGGAGTGTTGGAGGTAGATGCTATCACACAATTGTCAGCTCAGATGGCATCTATGGCAAAGAAGATTAATTCTTTGGCGGAAAGCAAGGCGAAGACAGTTGCATTTGTATGTGAGATATGTGCAGGGTCACATTCGACTGACTAATGTGTTATTAGTTCAGAATCTGTACAGTATGTGAGCAACTATCAGAAAAATCAGAGTCAGTTCCAGAATGCCTACAACTCCAATAACCGCAACCATTCAAATTTTAGTTGGTCAAATAATCAAAACAATCAAAAAAGTCAGTTTCAACCACAACATAAATTTCAAGCACAACCATCTCATCATCAGTTTACATCAAAACCACCATACCCTCTAGGATTTTCACTGCACCAATAACATCATACACCACCTGCACCTCAGCAAAAGAAGAAGTCAGAGATGGAGGAAATGATGATTAAATACATGGCAAATACCGAGGTTATGATTAAAAGCCAAGCAGTGGCCATCAAAAATTTGGAAACTTAAATGGGTCAAATGGCTAGCGTGCTTAATAACAGACCACAAGGTTCATTACCAAGTACAACAGAGACAAATCCAAGAAGGGAGGGTAAGGAACAATGTCAGGAAATAACTCTCAGATTAGGGAAGCAAACTGCAGATTCACAGCAAGGTGCGCCCGAGCCACTTTTGCAAAGAGAAACCGCGCGGTGAGGAAAATTTGTCTGGTGAGGTTTTGTGTAAAGAAGGTTCTGAGAAAGGGGAAGTGAAGAAGAATAAAGAAGAGTCAATTGAGAAACCAGTGACCAAGATACCAGTAACTTCCCGTCCAGTAAATTGCGATGATTTGGGAACTTTCATGCCAAAAAGCTGCGAGAGTAGCCTAGGATAGGTCAGCCTCTGATAAACCAAAATACAGAGGGAAGTTTCTTCATGCTTTCCCATTTCAAATTACTCGTAATTTTAATTGCTTGTAATTTCATTCCATATTGATCTCCATGTAATGGGAAATATAAGGAAATATGTGTACATGCATATTTTACAAACTATCCTGTATTACAAACAACTAACATCCATTTTGCAGGATAATACTCCTAAAACGGATACATCATATAGCATGTAAACATTTATACATTCCCTAAAACTAAACTACGTCAGTTTTTTATAGGGAAACAATCGGACCTATTACCCGTTCAAAGTCCAATAAGGCCACGAGCCTACAGCCAATTATGTCTTCATCTGACCAGACAAATTCTAATCTTATCTCTCGTGAAGAATTTGACGGATTAAGTAAACAAATCATAGATTTGGTTGTCCTATTTAAATAACTACACCAATATACCCAGGGTACAAGGATACCCATATATACAGAATCCTCTACATGAGGAACCCAAGGTTCTGATAAAGTCATTCTAGTACCTAATCTTCAGTTGGATACAACCAACAAAATTTATAATACCACCCATCTCAAAGAAGATCTAGACACCGGTTATATCAGAAAGAAAGTCCTCGAAATGGAAGAGACTATCCGTTATATAAAAGGAATTGGAGCACATGGGAGTGTTTCCTATGCTGACCTTTGTATATTCCCTGATGTGCATTATCCAGAGAAGTTCAAGACTCCTGACTTTGAAAAGTATGACGGGTTAGGAGACCCTTACACACATTTAAAGGTATTCATTAGAGAACTAAGACCTTATGTTGAGGATGAGAAGCTCAGGATGCAGCTGCTCCAGAAGAGTCTAACTGGAGAAGCTCGTTCTTCGTATACCAGATTAAACAACTCCAAGATCCATAGCTGGGAGGAGCTAGCTCATGCCTTCCTCACTCAGTACATCTTCCAGTCTCAGATGGCCCTTGACCGGTACCAAATTACTAAAGTCAGCAAACAAACCAATGAGTCTTTCAGAGAGTATGCTCAAAGGTGAAGGCGCCTTGCTGCTCAAGTTATTCCCTCTATGAACGAGTCAGAAATGGTTATGACCTGCATAGACATACAAGAAGCTCATTTCTATGAGAGGGTTTTAGCTGGTATTGGCAAACCATTCTCTAAAATGGTTAAACATGGGGAGACGGCTGAGATGGGATTGAAGTCAGGAAAGATTCAAGACCTAGCTGCCCTTAAAACTGTTGCTGAGCACATCCAGTCTAAAAATTATGGAAATAACCCCCGGAGGGTCCATAAAAAGAAAGAGGATGATGTTTCCTTGATACTACAAGGTCAGAAAGGCAGTCAGAATATGGCTATCCAAAGGAGAAATTACTCCCCCTTCTAAGCACAGCCTTCGAACCCTTCGTTGCCAAATGGTGGAGAAGTCAGATACGCTCGAGTGTTCACACCCTTAGGGGATTCACTCGAGAACATTCTCAATCTTCTGACCACTCAGAAGAAAATTACTCATCTTCTTCCACCAGCAAACTCAAATGGGAAGGGTTTCAATGCCAGTCGAAAATGTGCTTATCATACTGAAGCTCCAGGACATGATACTCAAGATTGCTGGGCCTTAAAACACAAGATCCAGGATTTAATTAATAATGGTGAGATCATGGTAGCTAAACCTGACCAACCCCATGTGTAAGACAACCCTCTTCCTCAGAACAAAGAAGAAGAGGTTAATATGATTAATTAGAGTAGTGGACAAAGTTCCAATAATCATGGTGGTGGATCATCCCAGACCAGCAAGGATGGTGGTGACAAATGGGATTTTGCTCAGTTCCAGTATACGATGGAACAAAAAATGAAGACTCTTTGTGAGCAAGTTAACCAATACCCATTGCCACGTATTGATGACCTGTTTGACCAGTTGTAAGGAGCACAATTCTTTTCAAAGATCGATCTTCGTTCTGGATATCATCAGCTGAAGGTTAGAACTGAGGATATTCCAAAGACGACTTTTAGAACTCGGTACGGGCATTATGAATTCCTAGTCATGTCCTTTAGATTGACTAATGCTCCTGCTGCCTTCATGGATATGATCAATCGGGTATTCAAGGAATATTTGGATCACTTTGTGGTCGTCTTTATTGATGACATCCTTATTTATTCCAAAAGCCGTGAAGATCATGAGCAACACTTGAGGCTGGTACTCCAAAAGCTTCGTGAATACAAACTTTATGCCAAGTTGAAGAAATGCAAGTTCTGGCTGGAGGAGGTAGCATTCCTTGGGCACGTAGTATCAAGTCGTGGAATATCGGTTTACCCGGCAAAGATTGAAGCTATTCAAAGCTGGGAGCAACCTAAATCAGTGACCGAAGTACGTAGCTTTCTTGGTTTAGCTGGTTATTATCGGAGATTCATGGAAGGATTTTCTCGAATCGCTACTCCATTAACTCAGCTGACTCGAAAAGATACAAAGTTCGGTTGGAGTGAAGAATGTGAGCAGAGTTTTTAAGAACTCAAGAGGAGACTCATTTCAGCACCTGTTCTAACAATACCATCTGGCTCGGAGGGATTTGTCATCTATAGTGATGCTTCGAGCAAAGGGTTGGGATGCGTTCTCATGCAACATGGAAAAGTCATAGCCTATGCATCAAGATAACTCAAGGAATATGAGAGGAATTATCCTACTCATGATCTAGAGTTGGCAGCTGTTGTCTTTGCACTTAAAATTTGGAGGCATTACTTGTATGGGGAGAAGGTGGAGATCTTTACGGATCATAAAAGTCTCAAATATTTCTTCACTCAAAAGGAACTCAACATGCGACAACGACGTTGGCTTGAACTGTTGAAAGATTATGATCAAACCATTCAATACCATCTTGGAAAAGCGAACGTGGTAGAAAACGCATTGAGTAGAAGATCATATGCAAGTACGAGTGCAATATTGTTAACACAAAGGCCCATTTTGTGTGACTTGCAAAGGATGGAGATAGAGTTAAAGACTCCAGGGACCCATGTGATGATGGCGAATATACGAGTAGAACCAACTTTAATCAATAAAGTTAAAGCTGCTCAAGCTACAGACCTGGAGCTGATGCGTATGAGGAAGAAAGTGCAAGAAGGTGCTATGCCGGAAGCAAGAATCGATGAAGAAGGAATACTTCGAGTCAACTCCAGACTTTGTGTTCCTAACAACCCTGATTTAAAGTATGAAATCATGATGGAGGCGCACAACACACCGTTTGCAATCCATCCTGGAAGTACCAAAATGTATCATGATCTTCGTCATACATTTTGGTGGAGCAATATGAAGAGAGAGATAGCGTTATTTATCTCAAGGTGTCTAACTTGTCAACGAGTTAAAGCGGAGCATCAAGTACCAAAAGGTCCATTGCAACCACTTGAAATTCCAGAATGGAAGTGGGAGCATATTACCATGGATTTCGTTATCGGTCTTCCTAAGGTTTCTCAATGTATAGATGCAATTTGGGTCATTGTTGATAGATTGACCAAGTCTGCTCATTTCTTACCGATACGAGAAACTTATACACTTGAACGTCTTGCTCGTATGTACATAAACGAGATTGTAAGACTGCATGGTATGCCAGTATCCATAGTTTTTGATCGAGACCTAAGATTCACTTCACGATTTTGGGTTAGTTTACAAAAAGCTATGGGCACAGATTTACAATTTAGTTCGGCATATCATCCTCAGACGGACGGACAATCAGAGAGGACTATTCAAACTCTAGAAGATTTATTAAGACTCTGTGTCCTTGACTTCAAGGGAAGTTTGGACAAGTTCTTACCATTGGTGGAGTTTTCCTACAACAACAGTTATCAAGCAAGTATTGGCATGGCTCCATTCGAAGCATTGTATGGAAGAAAATGTCATTCTCCAGTATGCTGGGATGAGGTGGGTGAAGCAACGTTGTTGGGACCAGAGTTGGTACGTATGACTACAGAAAAGATTCAAACGATCTGACAACGTATAAAAACCTCACAAGATCGACAAAAGAGTTATGTTGATCTTCATCGAAAGGACGTGGAATTTGATATAGGAGATCATGTGTTCTTACGTGTTGCTCCATGAAAAGGAGTTACGAGATTTGGAAAAAGAGGAAAGCTCAATCCTCGATTCATCGGTCCATTTTTAATCCTCGATCGAGTAGAAACTGTGGCTTATAGACTCGCTTTACCGCCAAGTATGTCTCGTGTTCATAACGTTTTTCACATATCCATGTTACGCAAATATGTGGAAGACCCGAACAACATTATTGAGTTAGAACCGGACGAAATAGAGGAGGATTTGACGTATGAAGAAGTTCCTGTTCAAATCATGGATAAGAAGGAACATATTCTACGCTCCAAGGTTATACCTCAAGTCAAAGTTTTGTGGAGAAACCACGATGTTGAGGAAATGACTTGGGAGTTAGAATCTGAAATGAAATCAAGGTATCCTTACCTCTTCGACATACCAGGTACGTACCCTAATTTCGAGGGCGAAATTTCATAAGAAGGGGAGGTTGTAAGACCCCAACTTTTATAAATAAAGACGAATTTTCTATAAATATCATTTTTGAATATTATGGAGTTAATTTGATATAATGTTATAGTTGTGGGTAATATTTATAAATTTTGCAAAGTATGCAAGTTGTTATATAATATTCGATTGGTCGGGAAATATTCGTTTTAACAGGAAATATTCGTACAACGGCATAATCATTGGTGGACCCCACAACAAAATTATTGTCGGATTGAGAAAACGACAAAAATATTTTATTAAAAATAACGGCGGAAGTTTTACCATTGATACTGTTGAACTACTCGGTAGTAAAAGTACAGTAATACGTGTGGTTGCATAGTAGCACACGGTATTGATTATTAATGCTTATGTGAGAAGTCACTCAGTTTGATTCAATTATTGTCAGTTAATAATATGAATTATTTAGCGATAATGACGTTTTGTTTTATTCGTATTATTAACAGAAACATCTTTTTATATAAAACAAAATACTTTATTAAAGTTATTCTATAAATAGAATATATTATATTTTATTTAAAAGATTTTTCTTTAGATATGGACCGTCAAATTAAAGTAATCAATCTGGACCGTTCATGGATTAGTTACTATGCATTCTATTTTTTTCTATAAATAGCAGCTCATTCCTTCATTATTTCTTATGAATTCACTAAACTCTAGAGAGAAAAACTGTAGAGAGAAACTATAGAGAGAGAAGAAGAGTATTCTGCTACTTAACTACTTCCTTATTTCAGCTCTTCTTTAAAACGGTAAGGGGTGTTATTCTTTCTTATTCATGAAGAGAACTATTGTTATTCCATTTTTTATTATTCTATTGGAATAACCTGTATACGCGGTCTACCCTATACTTGGTGACATTCTTCTATTATTCTGTTGGAACATCCTGTCTGTGTGTTTTACACCGGACCTGATTCCACTTTTATTTTTATTCTGTTGGAACATCCTGTCTGTGTGTTTTACACCGGACCTGGTTCCGTCTTGTTATTATTCTGTTGGAACATCATGTCTGTGTGTTTTACACCGGACCTGGTTCCATCATTTATTATTTTGTCAGAATATCCTGTCTGTGCGTTTACGCCGAACCTGGTTCTATTATTTATTATTCTGTCGAAATATCCTGTCTGTGCGTTTACGCCGGACCTGGTTCCATTATTTATTATTCTGTTGGAATAAAATGTCTGTGCGGTCTATCGCATGCATGGTGATTTCTTTTGTTATTCCATTCTTTATTGTACTCAGTTGGTTAAGTTTTGACTTCTATACTCCATGAAATTTGTGGAATATCCTTGATAATTGCGTTTCATCCAGTATCTTTTCATGAAAATATTCTTCTAAGCATTCTTGAATTTTACTCCACAAAGAAGTATCATGTTGACAATTTGGACGTTGTTAATTCTTGGATAAATTAATTCTTGAACTTGTTTTATTGAATTCTTATATCATTGTCATCATCCTCATGTTTATAAAATGTTGAAAGTCATCTGTGGCCTGTAGTGCATAGATGGACTTGGTATGATTATGACCAAGGATTATTCGGTATAATCATGACCGTAATGTTACAAATGATGTGGTAAAAGTCCTCATTGGCCCGTAGTGCGTTGATAGACAGTTGGTGGCATGATCATGACCATTAATGAATACACGAATATCCTTGGTCGTAGTGCAGGGGTGATTCGATGATGTGGATTATTTTATTAAGTTGAGTCCCAGCGATAACAGTGTTGAAAAACCTTTTAAATCATAAAAGATAGTAGAGTTTATTTTCTACTTGACTCTTTTAATGGATTGCTTGTTCCGCTGCAGTTAAACTTGATGTCTATTATATTTTATCAGTTTAACATTGTTGAAGGCTAATGATAATTTATTCTGCATTATCTTAGTCATAATATTTCTTACTGGGCTAGTTGAGCTCACCCTTTCTTTCACTGTTCTCTTCAGGAAATGAGAACGTAGCTGGGGCAAGTCGGGAAACGGAGTGATGGTTCGAATGATAGTATTAGTTAGTAGTCCTCACTATTCTATGTAATAGTGTGTTAATAAATGTAATGAGAACTCCTTTTGAGTATGAATACTCTCTAGAAGATAATATTTGTATTCAAACTCGCAGTTTATGTTTTGTCGTATTGTACACGACAGTTGTATTAGTAAGTTGTATTTCTATTCTGTACTTTGTATCTGACGACCCAAGATGGGTGATGTATACCTAATTTTTAGGGGCGTCACATGTTAGGCACCCCCGACATTCGTATTACCACGGTGACCGCCTCTTTTCAAGAAACTGTTATCTGAATGTGTGTGTGTGTGGGTCAATGTGCTGTTATTTGGAAGTAGTGCGAGGCCTCGTTCGCACCTATATACAAAGGGTTTGAATTTTATATAAAAATTCAATTTTTAGCAAGATATGGCAGTGATGTTTTATAAAAGAGGTTTTTCAAACCCTGATGCTCAATAGTAATTGAGACCTTTTACACTCCCATTTTATTCCGTATTCGGCTGGATTCATTTTATTTGACAGATGCGAGGCATCCGTACGAAAATAATGTACAAAAAGGTGCTGAATCCCTCGTGGGTATGTAAACCATCTGAGGAAATTCAGACACCGCAGAATAATTTACAAGCTGCTTACAGATGAAAATGTCCATCACGGGAACCGAATCTAGATCCAATGGGATGAGTCTGTGATCACATGATTCCTAGGTACACAGAATACTACAATTTATATGAAAGTAGTAAGCAGGTATATATATAAAAGCTGTAAATATATATATACAGACATGATCACCAACCACGAAGTACATCCATGGGGGATCAGAAATGTAAATAAAGCTGTAAAAGCTATCAACCGCCACGGAGGAAACTCCAGGCGGGACGAAATGTATAGAAAGCTGTAAAAACGATCAACCACCACGAAGTAAACTCCAGGTGGGATGAAATGTACAGAAAGTTGTAAAAATGATCAACCACCACGAAGTAAACTCTAGGTGGGACGAAATGTACAGAAAGCTGTAAAAACGGTCAACCACCACGAAGTAAACTCCAGGTGGGATGAAATGTAAATATATACATATATATATATATATATATATATATATATATATATATATATAGTATGTAAACGAACCGGATATAAAATCCAGGCTCATCGGACAAAGTCCAACAACAGTTAATATATATAAGTATATATATATTTATTAAAGCAGTAAACGCACCGGATGTGAAATCCAGGCTCACCGAACAAAGTTCGATAGCAGTTCATATATATAATTATATATATAAGAAAGCCATTAAACGCACTAGACATAAGTCTAGGCTCATCGAACAGAGTTCGACACACATTTCATATATATAAATGTATATATATACAAAAGTAATTAAACGCTCCAGACCGAAGTCTAGGCTCAATCGAGGCATAACTCGATAATGTTAGTCAATATATATATATATATATATATATATATATATATATATATATATATATATATATATAGACTGAAATAAAACCACGGACCGAAGTTTGGGCAAAAGCAAGCAACACGACTCTCAACGTGTAGAAGGGTGTGTGCAAAAATGAAGAGAAAGACTCTAAAGTGTGTGAGAAGGCTTACAGTGGGCTGCCAAAGAAGACTTCTATATCTTTAGAGTGAGTAAACACAGACTTTTGTAGGTACAAAAGGGCTATATATGAGCTCACAGGTGTTTAAAAGGGGAAAGTACACTGCCTGGGATGAGTGCAGAGTAAATTGGGCAGGGCTTCCTCGCCGTTTTCTCTTACAAAATGGCCACCCCAAGCCCTCTATTTATAGAGGGTGGAGCCGCAGGTGTACCTGCGGCTAGGCTGCAGGTGTACCAGAGGCAACCTGGGTGGGCCCGGCTTTTTCGGGTCGTCTCGAAGTACGTGCACTCAGGCACTGCAATGTCCACTTGAACTTTTAGAAGTGCAATCTGGGAATCCGTTTGAGGTATACAGGACCTATTTCAGACCGCCATTGTCGAGAGTCAATACAAGAAAAAGGTCTATCAGCGACCAACACTATCAGCGACCGCACCGTCGGTCGCTGATATTAGTCACAGCGACCATCATCTGCGACCGTAACGTAATCTAGTCGCTAATGTTTTAACAGCGACCGGATGTGGTCGCTGATCAGTCGCTAGTATAAATTTGCCGCCAAAATTTTGGCTGGAAATGTTGGCGCCAATGTTTTGTGCGACCACTTTAAATCAGCGACCGCATGCGGTCGCTGATAAGTCCATGTCATTAAAAATCAGCGACCGCATGTGGTCGCTGATAGCGGTCGCTGATTAAACTAAATGTTATCAGTACCCAGCATTCGCTCGACACAGAACGCAGAGAAAAGAAAAGAGGGAGGTCCGAATAGAGAGAAGAGGGAGAAAAGGGGGAGAAGAGAAGAAGTTCGTGCCGTGCCGTGCCGCCGCCGCCGCCGCCGCCGCCTCCTACCACCTGCCACCCACCTGCCATCGCCTCTACATAGGTAACCCACTTAAAATCTACTAGAAACCTTGTTAATTTGTTAATTGAATGTGGTTTAGACAAATCCTAAATCAAAAATGAATACGCCTTAATTAAGATTAAAAAGGCAACTAATGACAATGAACTAATTAAAGTTTATTTTAAAATTTATAAAATAAATTGTTATTAAAATAAAGTTTCTTCTTCTATTTTTAGTCAATTTGTATAGCCATTATATTATAGGTATTGATATTTATAGCAATTATTTGATGTAATAATATTTATAATGGAAGGCTTGGGGACTGTTAGTATAATTTAGTACTTAATCATGCCTAAAGTACCTTGTATGAACCGTTTTGGATGTGAAGAAGTTAGCTAACTGATATAAGCATGATAATGGATATAGGGTAATTTTATTATCATGATTTTAAAATTGTTTGAATGCCTAAAGGTTTCTTTTGCCTACATGTGGATTGTTTATGAAATTATAGTCAAATCTATGCCTATATGAGAATTATTATAGCCAATTTTTGCAACTAAAGTTTTAAGACAGTATGGAGTCCCTATATTGTCTACACATATCATTTAAAAGGTGTTCCTTAACTTAGTTGTGGTCTGTGTTGTGTATTGACCAAATTTCATGTTTAAAAGTCATGAAAAGTAAGTTTTAAGTGGCAACTAAGACCTAAGTATAGAATTCCCATACTGGACCATGTGGGCAAGTTTCAATAGTCATAATATGACATAAGTAAGCTACACAAGCTAAAGAAACCAAGCCTAAACTGTTTTGAGCATTAAACTTGTGAAAAGTCACATTTTTAGCCCAAAAGTGAACTGTTTTGGGTGACCTTTAGTGCCTGATCTTATAAGACTATAAGGAACTCATATAAAATTGCTAACTCATGCTTGTGATGATTCCTAATCATTGCAATGACCAAAGCTACTAAGAAAATCAAGTTAGGATTTATTATCGAGCCTAAAGTGAGCTTTAATAGGTTAAAATTGGCTAGATGACCAAGTAAAGTGAGATGATGATAAAAGTATCCTTAGGAAACTAAAATACACATGCTTAGACTATTCAAGTAGTCAAAATTGGAGAAATGGAGAAGTGTCAAAAATAGTTTTTAGGAATTTCGATATGCATTCGTATTCAACAATAAATGGGATCTAGCTGAATTGGTGTCAGTTAAAAAATGTAGGATGACAACAATATACCATGCCTTTTTGGGTAGTCGATCTCAAGCTGTGTAAATTTGTTTTGGCATGTATCCTTGTTCAATTCCCGAATAATCATATATGATGCACACTCATGTTATATATGTACATATACATCTATATGTATTTATAAGCATCATAAATGGGATTGAGCTGAATTGTAAATTTCTAACAAAGGAATACAATAATTCATGTCAACATAGGTACCGTAGAATCATGGACCTCTATTCAGACCGTAGTTGGATGGCACGACGAAAGTCAAGTGCCCAGATAGGTGCTACAACTGAATTTAGAGCTGGTTGCCAGGTGTTTTTGGAGTATGCGTATAGTCAACCGGAATGTTTGAATGGTAAGTCGCAGATACGATGTCCATGTTTGAAGTGTAAGAATGTAAATTATATGGACAGAGACATGGTAAACTATCATTTACTTGTTTCTGGGTTCATGAGAAATTACGAAGAATGTTGGTGGGCACATGGGCAGAGAAGAGATGGTGGCATCACACAAGTACACAATTCGGGCAGTAGTACTCATCGTATGAATGAAATGGTTCATGATATTGCAGGGCCAGATTTTGATTGGGAACAAGGCAGAGAGCAACCTATGAATTCTGATGCCAAAGACTTCTTTAAGTTGTTAGACGAGGGTAGCGAGCCATTGTGGCATGGTTGCACCAAACACACTACATTGTCTGCAGTGGCGACATTACTTAACATCAAGGCTGATCACAACATGAGTCATGAGTGTTTTGAGTCGCTCTTGAAGGCTATTAAGAGTATGTTTCCTGACGGTGAGAAATTGCCTGATAACTATTATTTTTGTAAGAAAATGGTGAAGAAGTTGGGTCTTGGATACCAAAAGATCGATGCATGTCCCAACGATTGCATGTTGTTTTATAGGGAAAATGAACAGATGATAAGGTGCACGTTTTGCAGTCATGATCGGTTTAGGCCTAATAAAGAGGGTGTGACTACAAAAAAATCAAGTATACCGTTTAAGATTCTAAGGTATTTTCCAATAACACATCGGCTAAAAAGATTGTACATGTCTTCAAGAACAGCTGAACATATGAGTTGGCATGCGAAATCTCCAGCTAAAGATGGAGAACTAAATCATCCCGCAGATGGACAGGCTTGGAAAGATTTCAACATAGCACATCCTGGGTTTGCATTGGAACCTAGAAATGTGAGGCTTGGATTGTCCACCGATGGTTTCAATCCGTTTGGCCACTCAGCTGTTCCGTACTCATGTTGGCCTGTGATTGTTACTCCGTACAACTTGCCTCCTTGGATGTGTATGAAACAGCCATACTTATTTCTTTCACTCGTGGTTCCTGGTCCTAAAAGTCCTGGAAAGAACTTAGATGTTTACTTGAGACCTCTTATAGACGAGTTGAAGGTATTGTGGGAGGATGGAGTACAGACTTGGGATGTTGCAACGAAAACAAATTTTAACCTTAGGGCAGCGGTTATGTGGACTATAAGTGACTTCCCAGCTTATGGTATGTTAGCTGGATGGAGTACACACGGGAAGTTGGCTTGTCTGTATTGTATGGAGCATACAAAGTCATTTAATCTATCAAAAGGTCGAAAGCCTTGTTGGTTTAACTGTCATCGTCGGTTCTTACCGGTAGATCACCCGTTTCGAAGAAATAGAGAACACTTCAGGAAAGGGAAAGTAGACAATGATATGCCTGCACCGCGATTATCGGGAACGGAGATGCGAGAACGTGTGATGAGATTGCCGGTTATCCCATTTGGTAAGGTTGATGCCACAAACATAATCAATGGGTTTGGCAAATCTCATAACTGGGTTCAGAGAAGTATCTTTTGGGAATTGCCTTATTGGTCTACAAATTTGATTCGTCATAATCTAGATGTGATGCATATTGAGAAGAATGTGTTTGACAATGTGTTTAATACTGTGATGAATGTTACGGGGAAGACAAAAGATAACGATAAGGCACGTTTGGACATGAAAGATATTTGTAAGCGTCCCAGATTAGAACTTTATGAATCTCCTAATGGTAAGATTGTCAAACCGCATGCAAGGTACACATTGTCCAAAAAGCAAGTTGAAGATGTGTGCACATGGGTTAAGTCTTTGAAACTACCAGATGGATATGCGTCAAACATTGCAAGGTGTGTTACGGGTGGGAAATTACAAGGGATGAAGAGTCATGACTGTCATGCGTTCATGGAGAGACTCATGCCTATAGCATTCCGGGATTTGCTTGATAAACCAATATGGGATGCTTTGACGGATCTTAGTCGTTTCTTCAAAGACTTATGTTCAAAATCATTAAATGAGAAGGACATGTCTGTACTTGAGAAGAACATCATAGAGATCACGTGTAAATTAGAAAAAATATTCCCACCTGGTTTTTTTGACTCCATGGAGCATTTACAAATCTATCTTCCCTATGAAGCTCGTGTTGGGGGTCCAGTTCAATATAGATGGATGTACCCTTTCGAAAGGGTGATGGGAAACCTTAAGAGGAAGGTGAAGAATAGAGCTTATGTCGAGGGGTCGATATACGAGGCATACAGTTTCGATGAGATATCTACGTTTGTCTTAGACTATTTTCCGGACGAAGTCTTGACAAAGGCCAATCGAGTATCGAGACATGATGATGGGGGAAATGTTGAACTAAATGGCCGGCTCTCTGTATTTGGTCTATCGGGCCGCGCTTATGGAAAAGGGAAGCGCATATTCCTCTCTGAGCAAGAATTACATGCTGCACATACTTACATTCTTCTCAATTACGAGGAGATTGACGAATTTGTGAGGTACACATGTAAACTTGATAATTTATCTTTTAAGTTGAAAATTTATTCCAATATGTTAATTTTTATAACATGGTATAGATTGTACGATGACGAGTTAAAAGTGAAGCATCCCGGCATAACTGATAAAGATATTCAAATCAATCGGGATAAAAACTTTGCACTTTGGCTAAAGGACAAAGTAAGTTCAATTTTTAAGCACGTAGTTCAATTTTTAACTATGACTTCATTTAATATGATGGAGTTTTTGTAGGCTTTTACTGAGGTATTAACGATTCCGGCTAATGTACAAGTCCTAGCTATGGGACCAGACAGGGACCAAGTCAGCCGCAATGGTTACAAAATAAATGGTTGTGAATTTCACACAAAGACATATGGGTACGGTAAAAGAACAACGAACTCTGGAGTGTGTGTCCAAGGAGATTGTTACAATGAGCTTGGTCGTGCCTTTTATGGGGAGTTGGAGGAAATCGTAGAGTTGTCGTACAAGGGCACTTACGGGGGTCATATACACTTGTTCAAGTGCCGTTGGTTTGATTCAGAAAAAGGGATACGTGTTGACAGACATGGAATCGTCGATATTGACCTCCATAGGTCTGCGTACTCCAACGAACCGTTTGTTTTACCAACTCAAACAGTACAAGTATACTACACTCCTAGTCCTGTTAGGAAAAGGGATAGACCGCCTACAGATTGGCAAGTTGTAATTCATACTCCCGCGCGTAGTCGTGTAGAATTAGTTGATGGGGAGATTTACCAAGAGCAGATGCTTCATAGTCAAACTATAATAAATGTGGAGGACGGCAATGAAGTAATCCAGTTAGATGGTGGAGATGAACCACATGAATTAGATCCTGAGTCAATACTTGTGTCAGATGACATTGATACTGAGGAGGAAGAGTTATTGACTGAATCTGACACTGAATCTGAAGCAGATGATGGTTATGAATCTGCAACACGTATACAAATTGATTCTGAATCAGACACTGACAGTTGAAATGTATGTTTAGCATTACACTTTTTTATATTCATATATATACATGTTTATATCACTGTCATGCATGTTTATGTACTAAACTATTTAAATGTAACTTTTGTTTATTGTCATTTTATATTCATATATATACATGTTTATATCACTGTCATGTTTATTTTCATATATACATGTAATCAAACATGACTCATAATAACATGACTCATATATACATGTTTATTGTCAGATGGCTTCTGAAGCAGCGCAGAAAAAGCGCGGCTTGGGTAGGGGGCCTAATCATGTGCCCAAGGCCCCTAGTAATCCAGATGATCGAATTCTTATTCAGATTCGCCCTCCTCCGAATAGCACGTACGTCCCGCATATATCATTTAAGATTCTATTTATTGTATATTGGTAATGTTTTGATTGATATTATATTGGTAATGTATATGGGTTTGAATTTTTTACTGCTTTAATTTGCATTCAATCGTTATTGTTTTGGTCTTATATATTGTATTGAAAGTTTGTATATTTCTCTTGGTTTGTGTATTGGGTGCCTAGAAATGTTCATATATGCATGTCGTCGTGCATGTGGCTAGTCTATATTACAGGGGAGACGCTGGCGAATTTTTTTTAAGTATAAGTTTGAAAAATGTTCATAAGTATTATAACTTAGATATAATTTGCTTTAATATATGCTAATTGATGTTGTATATTATAGTGATTTTTCAGATAATAAGATCGTCAAGTGTATATCACAGCTGTGTTTACAGAATTGGCCTACACCTGTGATTACGTGGGCGAGCACACCTATCGCCCACAAGGATGCTGTTTGGGCAGAATTTCAGGTATATTTTTTTAATTATGACAAAGGATAATTATTTAGTATTCGAAGGATAATTATTTAGTAATGTTTTTATTGTTGTTTTATTTGCAGAAACGGTATAGATGGGAGGACGCGCAGGCTTCAGTGATACAAACATTATTTTGGCAGAAGTGCGCGGTCCGTACCAAAGACAATTTGAATAAAGAAAGACAAAAAGCCCTTCACAATGTAGAGATCGACCATCCAGGCCAGGGAGAAGATTACATACACGAGCATAGTCCCTGGTGGTGCACCCAGGCCATATGGGCTGAGATGTGTGCTCAATGGAGGGCTGAGAGCTGGGTGAAAAGGCGAAAGACTGCCGCCGGCAACAGATCCTCGGGTGTACCCGAAGGCGAAAAGGCTAAAGGGACATACAAGGGCGGTAGTATTTTACAGTTGCAGCATATCACTGCCCGAGTACGTATTTAATTACAAGTTTTAATATGTTTAAAATCATGAATTGTAGAAAATATATCACATTTTTACTTAGTAATATTATACTTTTTTTTGTATAGGAATCTCAGTCTCAAGGTACACCTATCCATTGGCTGGATGTGTACGTGGCCACCCGTGATGGTCTGCCTGAGGCTATCCAGATAGCGGTAATAAATTTTAACAACTTGATCTTGTTTATCAATGCTTACAGAATTAATTTATTTTTCACTATTTAATTGTTAACATAATGACAGGACACTTATAAGCGTTTATTGAATGAACGCTATCCTGAAGGCACTCCACGTCCGTCTATTGATCAAGAGTTGTGGGAGAGGGCGTCTGTTGTGAAGAAGAACTACATTAAAGGTCAAGGACAATGACGACGCCCATCCTTCAGTGGCTCAGGCTGCTCTTCTACCCAGTCTACACAGTCATCGATCCATCCAGTTGTTCATACTCCGGCTGACTGTGTTAGAGCTATATGTCAAGATCGAAATCTTCTGACGATACTGGGCGGGCATCTGGGGGCTCTGGATCCTGAGGAGTTAGCTAAAGCAGTGCCAGCGGCAGCAGCATCACAACATGGGGATAGCGACGAGGTATAAAATCAATTTGTTGTATATATTGTCGTAATATACCAATATTAACATAGTTAGTATATATTTGTAATTTATTTTATTATTTTGTTAATTACAGGGTGATCAAGGAGGCGATGATGCTTGACGTACCTGCTTTATATATATATCACTTTTGTAACTTACTGTATGTTCATAACTTGTATATTCAGTTATGTTATTTAAACTAATTTTGAAACTAGTTTGGTGTATGTGTTGGTGGGTACAATGGATGTTTATTTTATGGTGTATGCTGCTTATCTTGTTGTGTATGTGGGTTGGGATAAAGCAGGTACAAAACAGGTACAGGTTTTTGGGAATTTTGCAAAACAACAAAAATCTGTTAATTTTTTTTCATATCAGCGACCGCATGTGGTCGCTGATACTTATTAGCGACCGATCTAATATTTGAGACTATCAGCGACCGCATCCGGTCACTGATACCGGTCGCTGACACGTGGACCACGTCAGCTATGTTCATAGTCCATGCTGACTCAGCTCAGCGATCGAATTTATCATTTCGGTCGCTCTTATCGGTCGCAGATATAGCGGTCGCTAATAGTGGTCGCTGATGCGCACCTTAGCGACCAGATTTTGTGCGACGCCTATTAGCGACCGTATGCGGTCGCTGATATGTATCTGTGACTATATACGGTCGCTGATGAGCGGTCGCTGATAAACATTTTTCTTGTAGTGAGTTATACGATGGAATGGGATTAGAGTTTCTGCGAAGTCATTGAAGATTAGACGGTGCCCTCCGGTCTTCAAGCTTTAACTTTCATCCGTTATCCCGTACAATAGTCACTTAGGATTGATTAGTCTTGTGGGACATTGTTGCGTAGGTATGTGGCGTGGCATCGTGTTGGTCAGATGACGATGTTGCCTCTCACCGGTGTTATCGCCGGATTAGGATGATAAAGCAGACATTGCTCAGCTTCGCTGAGATTGGACTACTGGAATTTGTTGAAGGTCCTCATGGTCATCCTTGAGGTGTGTCTATCTTCCCGATGTTATCGCCGGGCTGGTACAGTGTATCTCGTTGTGAGCGCCGAGATTGAAGCTGACCGCACTTGTAACAAGCATTTTCGGGGTTATCGCCGAAATTGCATTCATTGGGGTTATCACCAAGGTTGGTGGCTATTCCCATGGTTGGGACTGAGACTGGATATCTCGGGGTTATCTCTGAGATTAATCGGTCTTCTCCGGTGTGTGTTTCGGTATTATATCTGCATGCCTCGGGGTTATCTCCGAGATTATTACTTCCAGATTGTGATATGGGGTTGATGCTGAACTTTCGATAGTATCCGGTACGGATATGGATCGTCTTTTAGGGTTCCCTCTTAAAAGACGAATATGCTCTCCTACAATGTTAGTGACAGGTGTACATAAAATTTCGAGTATCTACATGCCCCTCTTTATCATACTCATGCATGGCGATGCATGGGTAGGATAAAGAATCCTAGACACTTGAAATGCAATAAGATAAACATGATATCATGTGAAGCAACATGATGCAAGTGTATGATGCATGTGTACGGGGTTGTAACCCAACACGCTAGGGATGATTGCTGGCTCCCTGTTACTTCAACTGGGGGTTGGCAACGATGACCAGATTTGATGTGTAATCCGAATCTGTTAGGACGTTGATGTTAGAGTAATGACTTGATCCTGCAGATGTACCTCTTATGTGTAAGAGATCTCTGGGGATAAAGCTTGATCTGTTTGAGGATGTGTATAACATATTACATCATCTATCCTCTTTGATGACATTGACCTCTCCTAGTTAGTATCGCCAGAATATGCCAAGATTCTGTTGGGTTTACTGCCAACAGCAAATGTTGTCAGGGATGCCTGACCTTCGTTGACGTGTACTTCACCAACATGTGAATCAATGGCTGAAAAATCTTGTAGGATATACTGTCAAGGCTGCTTGACCTCCACTGACGTGTGAATCAACAAAACATTGCGTTGTGACCCCTGCTGGGGATCTGAGTGGTCGGGTGTGAAAACCTCGAATAGCTTCAGAGCTCTGATAGGTTTGAATCGCTATCGGCTGTAATAATGTCAAGGCTTCTTGACCTTCGTTAATTTATGTGTCAACGGATGAGCATACGTTGTAACCCCCGCCGGGGATCTCACGTTGTAACCCCCGTTGGGGATTGCTTGCGTGAAAAGATTGGGGTGACAACCTTACGCTGACGGCATCGGACCTCTGTATGGTATTGCCGAATGTGGTATGCAAGGACTTGAATCATCGGTATAGTAAATGGATGAAAAGAAAGCCACAGTTGGATCCAGAAAAACTAAGATTTTAGGTTATTCTGCTCAATCGCGTAGCGTTTTTATCCCGGGTTTGGTCTTTTCAGCTTGTAAGAACTCCTTTGCAACTCGAACTGGATCGAGTCGGAGGGATGGGACCCGCATGGGAGTGCCGCAGGTGCACCTGCTGCAGCCGCAGATGGGCCTACGGCCAACCGTGGATGATGTAATCCAGCAGGTTGGTCTCACAAGTCACTTTCAACTTTTTGCGTGAAGGAAAATAGTGAGCCTCTTTCAGATCTGCTGAGTTCGGGCTGCTTTCTGCAAATTCTGTCACCGTACGAGTGTTATGCACTATCCTGGTAACATATGCTTGTATTTTCTCTCATTTTTGTCCGTTGGATTTTGAGTTATCGCATGACATGCATCTAAACACATAGTAGTGATTATGTATGTACAAATGACTAGATAAAAAATATTCAACATAGTAAATGTTAGTATTAAACCATGCTGAACATAATGATGTGAAAAAATTTGACTTTTGAGACAGTCAAATTGGCACCTTTTTTGCTATTTTTTTGTCCTATTTGAGGTCCAATGAGCATAAGGTAGCAAGGCAAAGTACTCCTAGTATTGAGGTTGGCCTGATGCATGATGATTTTAATTTTTAATGCATATATTATGTATATGACTTTGGGGCAGGTGTGCTACTGATTGGCCACCTAAACATGCCTGTATACATGTGGATAGTCCTATTTTCAGAGAGGACTATGGCAAAAATTTTCCAAATGTAGGCATTGGGTAGTCATGCATTTTATCTCTATTATACGTTAAAGTAAATGCATGCATGCATATAGTCATAAAATACATTCTAGAAAGCTCCAAGTAAGGAAATTCCACACCCTTTCTGAGGTGATTTAGAGACTTGTTGTCCAGATACTATGGATCCGGATCAGCCGAGCAGTTCCTATAGGACCACTTCTGGTGTACGGCGGAGGGCTTCTGAAGTACCTCATCCCCGTTCTGTTAGACAGCCTCGTCGGTTGGTGGAGGTCGTGATACGTCCTGTCTAGGTAGATGTTCCAGACGTTGAGGATGAGGAGGCGGATATTCCGATAGAGGATCCTGCTTCTGCTGCACATGTCCCTCGCAGGGAGCTTCCGAGCATTCAGGTGGTGAACCCAGAGTTGCTGGGTGACGAGGTATGGTGTTAGACTTTGATCTTCCTTCTTTCCTATTGATGAGTATTAAAGGGTTTTGATGTTGATCTGTATTTCATGCAGGTTCCTGGTTTTACACAGCCTCGAGGGAACTAGTTCAGCATTCACTCCATGTATCAGGTGCTTTATCCTAACTATAGAGCTGTAGAGCATGAGTGGGGATTTGGGGCATTTTTCTCCATCCTTCCACATCGTTGTCCCTGGGGTTACATCAGGGCATTATCTGAGCGATGGTTTCATCAGACTCAGTCACTCCATCTGCTAGATTGCGAGGTGATGATGACGCCTATGGATTGGTAATTTATCACAGGTATGGAGTTTGGAGGGGAGCCAGTGCCTTGCATAGCAAATATTACCCCTACTGCCGTTAGATCCTTATTAGGAGTTCCGACGGCGGCGCTCAAAGGCAGGACTGTCCGTTCAGGTCCTTTGAGCGTAGATGCTATGAGCGGGCTATTGAGTGAGCCTATGCCTGATGATGTCAGAATCAGGGATCGCGTTCTACGGTGATTGTTCCTGATGATCATTAGAGGCTACTTTATAGCAGATAACTCTTCTACGGTATCTTTTGCTTTGATCAGCGCCACGCGTGATGTGGACCGTATTGGAGAATATGATTGGGGCTGCTACACCTTTGCCTATTTCCTCCAGGGCATGCGTATGCGCTCACAGGGTTTGACCGAGGCTTGGCTAGAATTTTACCCATTTCTGCTAGTGAGTATTTCTCTTGTCATTTACCATGTATAAGTTAAGAGTGTTAACTGACAGCAGATGTTTGCCTTTGTGTTAGCAGTTTTGGGCCTATGAGAGGCTTCCATGCTTGCATCTCGTGAGTGTGTTAGGTTTAGACACCTATCCACGAGGACGACGATGGCATCATTCGATTCTGCCAGAGGTCCCTGTAGCTGAGGGATTCATTCATTGCCGTATGCAGCTGGAGTTGCTGACGGCCGACACCATCACATGGCTTCCCTATTCCGGGGAACACCTGACAGTGGGTTTTGAGGATGGATACCCGACTGGAGTAGAGTATATTATTTCCACCAGGAGAGTTCCTCTCTTCACAGATGGAGGTTGGGAGCTCTATTTAGGAGAGCGTGCTATTAGGAGCACCACAGGGGAGATTCGTATACTGATCTTGCCTCCTGCCAGGCATTATTGGCCTGTATCGCAGTCACCCATCATTGATATCCCATTGTTGGGGGTTGACGGTTTTACATTGTCAAAGGGTCCATGTACTTAGGAGACGTTCCATCGGTGGTGGTCCCCTCGCACTATTGGAGCTCAGTCCCACGCCACACAGTTTATGGGGGATATGGTTCCAGGATCCTTGATGATGACGGATTGGTTAGCTTGTGTCTGAGATCCGACTCATATGACCCAGATTGATAGTTTGACCCGACAGTTGGACCAGGCACACATATTTATCTGGCATTTGGGCAGAGATCCGGCAGAGGCAGCTTCATTTGATCCTTCCAGCTCAGGCGCTGGCCCCTCAGGTGACCCATTCGGTTTTGCCGGTGCAGATCTTCCTTTATATAGGCCTGACATCCCTGTTGATAGAGATCCAGTGACTCAGGAGGAGTTACAGCAGGTGGACAGGATTGATGATGTGGACATCGACACCATTGTCTTCTTCTGATGTATATTCTCGTTATATCTTTTGATAGGCCTCTGTTAGATATTGGGTGGCTGTGCCCCATTCTCGCTATATCTTTTGATAGGCCTTTGTTAGATATTGGGTGGTTGTGCCCCATTTCCCTGTATTTGTAGCTGTACAGAGATGTTGTATTAGATGATGATATACTTAGGAATGTATGCACAGTATTTTTTCATTCCCTATATCATATTGCCATCTATTATCTGTTATGCATGTATCATGTTATGCATATGTATGTATGTCTAGAGATATTTGGTATTGACCCCTGGATGGTCTTATGACACGGTCCGCACAGATGTCTTCTTCGATAGTTAACCGCATAGATCATACCCCACCGTCAGTGGTGGCATCGGGTATGAGATCGTGGTATGATAGCATGTCACCACCAAACAGGGTGATTGTAGATCATTTATTGTAGCATACCATGCCCTTTTTGACTTTTCAGGTTTCCGCAGGATTTGTGGATGGGATGATAGAGCATTGGCTACCGGATAGGCAGGTATTCCAATTTGGCACCCATGAGTTGACTCCTACTCTGGAGGAATATGCACGATTGACGATGCTGCCTCTAGACAGACCTTGCGTGCATCTGGCTTTGGGAGACATGAGTCGACGATTCATGACTCTCACAGGATTGAGGCACAGAGTGGTACATGATGAGTTGACATCTGGCCACGTGATATCCCAGCATTTTCTGTACGATAGATTTGGCTCGGAGGATAGCTATTCACGACATTCCGGGGATTTCACCACACCAGAGGCTTATATGCTATGTGTATTGTCATATGTGTATATGACGCGGTATGTGGATGAGATAGATATAGGCGTTATCATGGCCGTGAGAGCTCTCAGGGAGGGTCGTACCATTGTACCTATGATTGTAGCAGAGACCTTGCGGTCGGCATCATATTGTTGCACGTATCCTACATGAGTGTTCATAGGTAGCTCAATCATGCTATATGTGTAGTTCATGTCACACTTGAGACCGATTGGCACTTTTAGACGGCATGGGTACTGCTTTACCCATAATGTAGCTATGTCATACTCTTTTCAGCCATCAGAGTGTATAGATGCTCTGTCCTGGTCCACATTCTTGGCAGATATCAGAGATCCATTCAGCATATTGCTGTGTTCGGGGCTTAGCTCACCATACAGCTTCATTACTCATACTCCGGGCATAGACTATCTCCCTCTGGCTAGTTTGAGGGGAGTGACCACTTATCACCCATTGGCCGTGATGTCGCAGTTCGACCAGTTCTAGGATTTTCATCCTTTTGAGGGGGCGACAGGTCAGCGTTCAGCTTCTCAGTACCTCTCAGCAGAGGACAGATCTCGGGTATACGCCTACTGGGATCAGCGCGAGATAGCGACTTTTTCTGTTAGTCATCCTGGTTATTTCGCAGAGTATTCCGCGTGGATGGAGACAGAGATTTTATCGGCTGCAGTAGTATTTCCAGTACCGGAGCGCGAGTTAGATGATGTAGAGCCCATGGAGGACATTGATACCTACATCGAGGAGGAGCCTACTGCTGGGTTGCCAGCATTTCTTCCGAATTCTCCTAGTACCAGTACTGTTGTGATTCAGCACTCGGCACAATACTTAGAGCAGAGTCATCATATGATGATCTTTGAGAGAGATCAGATTCGATCTATGATGTCGACTGCTCTTGATGGGAGGGAGGCCGCTCTATTGGAGAGAGACGAGGCCTTGGCTCGTAGGGATGCTGCCGTCGTTGAGCGGGATGAGGCTATATCAGCCAGAGATGCAGTGATAGTTGAGCGGGATATCGCCATATCTGCCCGAGATGTAGCTGTCACAGATAGTACTGCAGTGAGGTCCCTTACCACTCGCATGATCGCAGAGATGAACACATATATTGATGATCATATGGTCACCATGCAGATGGCTACAGATCTGTTGGGTCGTATGGATATTCTCATACAGGAGACCACAGCTTTACCTCCATCTTCTGAGAGGGACGCCATGTTGGGCTTGTTAGCTCGTAAATACCCTGACTTGTAGGTGATCTTGTATTTTCCTGCACAGACTAGCTTAGCCATTTTGTCATGTACAGTTTACATTGTGTATGTCAAACAACATTATATATATGACAGGGAAATATATTTTTGATCACTTCCCTTTTAGATATGCCTTGCTGTTTGCTTGATATTTTGCATGTTGCTTCAGGGCTTGTGATCGTGATGTATTCTGAATTCCTTCTCGATGGATGGACATTGAGTTGTCTCTAGATAGTTCAGAATGGATCATCAATCTGTATGTATCCCTACCATCTCTCGGTGTCTTGGGACTGGTTTCTGTATGGAAATAAGGAGAGGAATGTGGCTTTCCTCTCTGAGATTGACCGCACCACAGATGGTCGCCAGCACTTCTATTCAGGAGAAGCCTAGTTAATTCCATCTCTTATGGATTGGTGTTGCTCTTCGAGGTATAACCACCACTTAGATGGTCGCCGAATCTCCTATTTGGGAGGAGTTCAGGTAATTCCATCCCTTTGGTCTGAAGCCAAATGAAATGTAGTGGATTGAAGGATGATCCCAGTACCAACTAACAAGGGTTTGTGTTTTGGTAGGGGGTGAGACCGCGCCATGAATGGCTGCCTACGTACTCCTATTGAAGAGGAGATCAGGTCTGCGTAGTTCGAACCTGGTGTAAGAAGTTCAACGCTGTATGTGGCAGGAATGGTGTAGGAATGTTTTTGTTTTTTTTTGTTTTATTGTGACCGGGCCATATGAAATGGTTACCTACGTACTCCTATTGAAGAGGAGATCAGGTCGACGTAATTCGCCCCTCAGGGCGAGATGAAAAGCGTAATCCCATGTGCAGGTCAGAGTGCGGGGAGGAGAAAGTTTAATCCTAGGTTGAGGATAAACTGCAAGTGAAAAGTTTGATCCCAGATATGGGTAGCCAAACTGCATACGCAAGAGGTTCAATCCACGGTGGGATTACCTAAGTTGTAGTAATGCAAAGGAGAAAGCCAGGCTGCTAGCTTGAAAGGTATGTTTCCCTGAGGGGCAAAGTGTAGAAAAGTTGTTTGTGGTAAAGGTTTAAAGAACCGAAGTGACTGGTGACCTGATGGTCTACCACCAGGATGCTGGTAAATTTCTTCAGACATAGTACCGTTTCACGGCGTCTGAGTTGATGAGTTGCGAAAATTCATCGTCGTCCATTTCTTGCAATCTGAGAGCACCTCCTGTCAATACTTCCTTGACAATAAACGGGCCTTCCCAGTTAAGAGCGAATTTTCCCTTGGACTGATCTTGGTTGTTCAGTATTTTCTTTAAAACCAAGTCATGTTGTCTGAATTGCCATAGCCGAACTTTTTTGTTGTAGGACCGGGCGATCCTTTGCTGATATAACTGACTATGGAAGATAGTCGCGGTTCGCCTTTCGTCTATTAGAGACAATTGGTGATACCTATCTTGTACCCATTGGTCTTCATCCAACTTAGCGTCTATCAATACTCTGAGGGATTCCATCTCAACTTCTATGGGGAGCACTGCTTCCATCCCATAGGTCAATGCATAGGGGGTTGCCCCAGTGGAAGTGCGCATTGAGGTTCTGTAGGCTAACAGAGTCAGAGGCAATAGGTCAAGCCAATTTTTGTGATTGGCGGACATCTTTTGCATAATCTTCTTAATGTTCTTGTTAGCCGCTTCAACAACACCATTCATCTTCGGACAATAGATAACTTAGTTGAGATGTTTGATGTGGAATTTATTGCATAATTTCTCCATCATTTTGTTGTTGAGGTTCTTGGCATTGTCGGACACAATCACCTATGGTTGTCCATATCAACAAATGACATTATTTCTGATGAAAGCAATGATGACTTCTTTAGTAACCCTGGGGAAGGAGGCTGCTTCTACCCACTTGGTGAAGTAGTCGATCATGGTAAAGATAAATCGATGACCATTACTGGCTTTAGGCTCAATGGGCCCGATAACGTCCATTCCCCACATTAAGAAGGGTCAAGGTGAACTCATATTGTGAAGTTCCCGTGGAGGGGCGTGTATAGCATTCCCATGAATCTGGCACTGATAGCATCTCCTGACGTGGTCATTGCAACCAGCTTTGAGAGATAGCCAATAATGTCCTGTCCTGAGGACTTTCTTAACAAGGAGTGGGCCACTCAAGTGGGGGCCACAGACTCCGCCATGGATTTCATCCATAAGCCTTTGGGCTTGATCTTTGTCTAAACATCTGAGGAGACCCAATCATGCATCTCTTTTGTAGAGCGCATCTCCACTCAGGTAGAATTTTATAGGAAATCGATGGATCCGCCTTTTCTCAGTCGGGCTCGCCTCAACGGGTGTAGATCCATCTCGCAGATATTCCTTGATATGCTGATACCAAGGATGTTGGATGGGAGGTTGCTCATCCGATACTTCTCCAACATAATTCCCGTAGGCTGGGGCCTTGTGCAGGGAAATTGTGAAGCTTGGCAAGTGTCCCTTGTCTGATATGCGAATCAAGGAGGCCAAAGTTGCTAACGCGTCCGCGAAATCATTCCTATTACAAGGAATATGTAGAAAAGATATTTCTTCGAATCCCAAAGCCATCTTTAAAACCTGCCGATGGTAAGGCAGCAAATGTAGTTCCTTGGTTTGATAGATTTCGGTGGATTGTCTGATTACCAATGCCGAATCTCCAAGGACAGTTAACCGCCTGATGCCCATTGAATGGGCAAGTTTTAGCCCCATAAGATAGCCTTCATACTCAGCCGTATTGTTGGTGCTGACAAACTGTAATTTGACGACGACGAGATACTGCTTCCCCGTATCAGATACTAGAACTGCTCCGCTCCAGAACCTTCCATATTAACAGCTCCATCGAAATACATCTTCCACATTTGGCGTGTATCGTACTGATGGTGTTGCTGAATTGTCATTACTCCTTCATCAGGGAAGTATGTCTCCAAGGGTTTGAAATCCCCTGATGGTGCGGCGGCCAGTTGATCCGCAATTCCTTGACCTTTGATGGACTTTTGAGTCACATATACGATGTCAAATTGTTGTAGGATCAACTGCCATCTGGACAGTCGATAATTCAGTATGGGTTTACTGAACACGTACTTGATAGGATCCACGCAGGATATGAGATGGGTTGTGTGACCATGGAGGTAATGTTGTAACCTCATGGCAGCCCATGCTAAAGCACAACACGTCTTTTCGATCAGAGTGTACTTGTGTTCACTGCTGCTGAATCTTTTGTTGAGGTAATAGATAGCTCGTTCTAGGCCTCTATCATCCTTCTGTCCCAGCAGGCAGCCCATGGCATTGTCACTTACGGACAAATACATAAATAGGGGAACATCATCCCTGGGTGGTACCAAGATAGGAGCTTTAATTAGTTGTTTCTTGATTGTAAGGAAGGCATTCTGGCACTCCTCATTCCATTTCATGGAGGAGTTCTTCCTTAATAGCTTTAAGATTGGCTCACAGGTTGCTGTGAGTTGAGAAATAAATCTGCTAATGAAGTTGATTCTTCCAAAAAATTTCCGTATTTCCTTTTCTGTCTGAGGAATGGGCATTTCAGTGATGGCTTGGATTTTGGCAGGATCCAGCTCTATCCCTTTGTGGCTGACTAGAAATCCTAGCAACTTGCCTGATTTAACGCCAAAGGCGCACTTAGCTGGATTTAACTTTAAGTTGTACTTACGCAACCTGTTGAACAACTTCCTGAGATGGTCTATATGGTAATCCTCCTTCCGGGACTTGACAATAATGTCATCCACATAGGTCTCAATCTCTTTATGCATTAAGTCATGGAAAAGAGCCATCATAGCTCGTTGATAGGTAGCTCCAGCATTGATGATGCCGAATGACAACCGTTTATAGCAAAAAGTTCCCCAAGGAGTGATTTTTTCACGATCTTCCTCGGCAACCATGATCTGATAATACCCCGCAAAGTAATCTGTAAAGGAGTACATGTCGTATTGCGCAGTATTATTAATGAGAATGTGGATAAATGGCATGGGAAAGCTATCTTTTAAGCAAGCTTTGTTCAAGTCCCGGTAATCCACGCAAACTCGCACCTTCCCTCCAGGTTTAGGTACGGGCACGATGTTGGATATCCACTCAGGATATGTAGACACCATTATGATGCCAGCTTGAAATTGTTTCACAATTTCTTCTTTCACCTTTAAACTTCATTCAGGTTTCAATCGCCTGAGCTTTTGCTTGACTGGCTTGAATCCCTCTTTAATGGGAATGCGATGAAGGACAATGTCCGTGGACAAACCCACCATATCTTTATGAGACCACGCAAACACATCCTGGAACTGGGTTAGTAGCATAACCATGTCATTCCGTTGGTTTGGGGTAAGGTCTGAACCAATCTGGATTAACTTAGGGTTTTCTATGGTTCCGAGATTGAAAGGAGTGGCTTGATCAAGGTTGGGTTTGGGTTTGTCTTTGACCCATTCTTAAATTTTTGGAGGCACCTCAATGTCATCCGGTATATCCACCAAGGCTGAATTCATCTCTACATCAAAGGTACAATCCTTGTGGAGAAGAGGCACCGTATCAGCAAGAACAGTCACATCTAAATTCAGAGTCCTGAAACAAAATATGCTTTCACTTAGTATATATGAAATGTGTTGATCATACATAGTGTTAGCATATACTGGCAAAATAAACCGCTAATACTGTACATAAAAGTAAGTAGTTATTATATCTACAGGGCAGAAAGAGTTTCCGCCTGCTTTACCCTTGACGACCAATGCTAGGAATGCTGTTCCAATTGGCAAGAGCAAATTTAGGGTGAACCGCAGTGATAGAGGGATTATCATCATTTTCCCTGTCCCAAATGATAGCCATTACGTCTGGGCAATCATCGTCTGGGGTGTATCTATTGGTATGCTCATCATGAACGATGATGCGTATGTCGGACATCATCCTGATGACGTCTTGCTTGATTCTTTGTTCCTCTTCCTCCACTTCGGGATCTGGAACAAAGATTTCTTTCTCCTTTACCGGTACCGGCTTGGGAAATAACATCGCCATTATATTGGCTGGCACCTTTACGGGAGGTTGTGCGGACTCAGAGCTTGAAGACGAAGCTAAATGCCGCATGGTTGAAGCTGCAGGAATCTGCTGATGCTTATGAGGATTCCTGTGACTAGAGCTGGTAGAATAGCTTAGTCCAGCTGTCCTAATTTGCTGGGTTAAGCGAATAGGGTACTTGACACCCTGGCAATCTTTACCCAACCCTTGTCCCGGTTTATGACCCAACGACATCATTTCTTGCGTGGCCGACATTACCTCGGCTGAAATCTGGGGTTCGGGCAGTGGCGTTCCAATAGCATGGTATTGGGTATTGCTTATTTCCAAATCATGAAAACTAATTGGCTTAACATCCTTATTGGCATTGATGAGCGACATGTCCCCATGCTGAGGAATCTCTGGTTCAGCGTTGACTGTGACCAGGCTATTGTTGATTATGTATTTCAACTGTTGGTGAAGAGTGGAGGGGACTGCCCCTGCCATATGAATCCATGGTCGTCCCAAGAGCAGGTTGTATCCTAAATTTATATTGAACACATGGAAGGATACGCAGAATATATGAGGACCAATCTCAATTGGCAGCTTAACTACTCCGACCGAGTTACAGCGGGCTCCATCAAAAGCTTTGATGATGGTATGGCTACTCCAAATTCGATTGGGATTGATATTCATCTTCACCAAGGTAGCATATGGGTAGATATTTAGAGAGGAACCTCCATCTATTAAAACTCCCGCCACCATATATCCGGAGGACAAGACCGCAATGTGCAACGGTTTGCACTGACTGGTCCCTTCAGGCGGTATGTCATCATCAGTGAAGGATATCATATTGTTGTTGAAAATGTGATCAACCAGATGTTGAAACTTTTCCGTATCAACTGATGTCGGTAGATAGGCTTCTTCTAAAACCTTTAACAAGACCTTCCGGTGATTCTCAGAGGTCAGGACGAAGTCCAAGATTGATATCTGTTGTGGAGCTTCTTTCAAGCTTAAAACCACCTTGGCTTCGCTATGACCCATAGTGCGGAGGAAATTTTCAATCTTCTCAATGGGTACTTTCCCCTTAGGCTTGATGACAGGCTTTATTACCTTTGGGGAAGATACAGTGGATTCTCCTTCGACACTGCAGCAGTTATATGCGAGGTGGATCCTTCACCTTCTCCATAATTCCATGGAACTGCGCGCAAGCTAACAATAGGATATTGTGCTCTGCACGGCAAGTTGATTGGCTCGGAAGCGGCCACATTAAAAGGATTGTTGATTCCCTTAAGTTGAATTACTGGCATGACAAGTGATTTGTTAACCCCATCATTTTTAGCGGATATGACTGCTACTACACTCTTCCACTTAGTAGGACACGAATCCTCACTTGCCCGTAACACAGTGTAGTTATCTGCCAGATGCAGTACACCACTGTCGATTAAATTTTGAATAAGGTGGCGGAGTGCCTAGCATTCTTCTGTGATGTGACCGCGAGATTGAGAATGATATTGACATACTCCCTCAGAGTTGTATCGTCCTGAACGGGGGTTTATTGGAGGTAGAAGGGAACTAATCCTTCCTTCATTGATTAATATATGAAGGATTTCCTCCATAGGTTGGCCCAAATATGTGAATTCCCTTTTGTTGGCAAAATCCCGATGGGCCTTAGCATTCGCTCTCTTCGTCACTTTGCCTTCCAGTATTTAATTTTCTAAAAGTGAAGACGGAATATTCACGACAATAGGTAGGAGACTGGCATGCTCCTGGATGATTAGCTGGCGAGTCACTTGATACTGATAAGTCTCCAGTTCCGCCAATTGCTCAATTTGTTTACAGAGAGCTTTCATCTTTCGTTCCATTGTGAACTAGAACTTAGCATAATCCCATCTGTCATCACCATCTTTGGGGGTCTGGGAGGATTCACGGCTGAAATTGGAACTCTGTCCACTGCTCCAATTGATCATATTAACCTCTTCTTCTTTGTGTTGAGGAAGAGGGTTGTCTTGAACGTGAGGCTGATCGGGTTTGGTGACCATGATTTCACCGTTGTCTATCAGGTCTTGGATTTTGTGTTTCAAGGCCCAACAATCCTGAGTATCATGTCTAGGTGCCCCGGCATGATAAGCACATTTTCATGCAGCATTAAAACCCCGACCATTAGGGCTGGCTGGTGGAAGAAGATGCGTGATTTTCTTCCGTGTTGTTAGAAGATTGAGAATGTTCTCGAGGGTGTCCCCTAATCTAGAGGGTTCGCAGACTATGCTTGAAAGGGAGTGTAATTTTTCCTCTGTATAGGAATGTTTTGACTGCCTTTTTGACCCTGTAGTATCAGGGAAACATCCTCTTCTTTCTTTTTATGGACCCTCCGGGGGTTGTTCCTATAATTTCCAGATTGGATGTGATCAGCAACCGCTTTGAGTGCAGCTAGGTCTTGAATCTTTCCGGATTTCAATCCCATTTCAGCCATCTCCCCATGTTTGACCATTTTAGAAAATGGTTTGCCGATGTTGGCTAAAACTCTTTCATAGAAAGGTGCTTCTTGTATGTCTATGAAAGTCATGACCATCTCTGATTCTGTCATTGAAGGACTAACTTGGGTAGCCAGGCGTCTCCACCTCTGAGCATACTCTCTGAAAGACTCATTAGACTGTTTCTTGATCTTGGTAATTTGATACCGATCAGGAACCATTTGAGATCGAAAGTTGTATTGGGTGAGGAAAGCATGTGCTAGCTGTTCCCAACTATGGATCTTTGAATTGTCTAATCTTGTGTACCACGAACGGGCTTCTCCAGTTAGACTTTTTTGGAACAGTTGCATTCTGAGTTTTTCATCCTTTGCATAAGATCCAAGTTCTCCAATAAACACCTTTAGATGTGTGTAAGGATCTCTTAACCCGTCATATTTTTCAAAGTCAGGAGTCTTAAACTTTTCTGGATAATGAATACCAAGGAAAATACACAAATCAGCATATGAAACACTCCCGTGTGTTCGAATTCCTTTGATAGTGCGAAGAGTCTCTTCCATTTGGAGGACTTTCTTTTTGATGTCACCAGTGTCCGGGTCTCTAGTGGGATGGGTAGCATCATGAGTTTTGTTGGTCGGATCCAACTGCAGTTCAGGTATTGTAACGACCTGGGTTCCTCCTTGTGTGGAGGATTCAGCATGTACGGGTATTTTTTAACCCTGTGTAGACTGGTGTAATTCTTTTAGTAGAACAGCCAAATCTTTAATCTGTTTACTTAATCCGTCGAATTCTTTGCGAGAAACTGGATTAAGTTCAGTCTGGTCGGATGACAACATGATTGACTATAGGCCTGTTGCCTTTTTGGACTTTGAACGGGTGGTAGGTCTGATTGATTCCCTGCAAAAGACTTGCATAGTTTAGTCTTTAGGGTGGATAATAACATGCTATGCGATGTGTCCAGTTTAGGAATTTTATCCTGCAAAACGGATGTCAGCTATTTATAGCATGTATGTGTACACATTCCTTCATATTTCTCATTACATGGAGATAGATATGGAAGATAATTACAAGTAATTGTACTTTACAAGTAATTTGAAATGAGATCATGAAGAGACTTTCCTCCATTTTGGGTTTATCAGAGGCTGACCTATCTTAGGCTACTCTCGCGACTTTTTGGCATGAAGGTTCCCAAATCATCGCAATCTACTTGACGGGAAGTTAATCCGGTCTTTCAACTGGAGCAAATTTGGGTGGTGCCTTTCCTAAGCCTCGGAGAATTAGTCTTTTCACGAGTCCAGTAATCAAACACCGATGGGATAACCTCCTGGTGGAGGGACCACACAACATACATTCACATACAATCGCGTCTTACCGTATGAAAATGATGACATGTGCGAAGCACTAATATCACAAGCAGATATGGTGCGAAGCACTAATATCATGAGCAGTTTATAGTGCGAAGCACTAATATCACAAGCAGTTTATAGTGCGAAGCACTAAGTAAGGAAATGCATTCGTACACATTCATCATAAAATGTAAATGCAACATCCACACACAAGCATACAACAATTTTGAAAAAATTGTAATAGCGGCTTAAGTCCTCTTATTGGAGTCCCCAGCAGAGTCGCCACCTGTCGACGTCGGAATTTTTAAATGTCCCTTTCCGTTACTTGTTCTTTGGTGTTCTTATTTTAGGTGAGATTTGTTTGAAAAAATAAGTGAAAAATGTCCGACATGTATAATATCGATGATGGACTGTTAAGCGTCGCCAGTTAGTTTTTTAAATGGTTGTACCAACACAACCGAGAAAAGGTTTGCACATTGACCCAGTGATGTGACACTGTTAAACGGGTCGGTGAAACCGAGATTCATTAGGGTCCGGGGACTTGGTTATGCGGAGGGAAGGTGTTAGGCACCCCCCGACATCCGTGTTACCACGGTGACCGCCTCTTTTCAAGAAACTTTTTATCTGAATGTGTGTGTGTGTGGGTTAATGTGCTGTTATTTGGAAGTAGTGCGAGGCCTCGTTCGCACCTATATACACAGGGTTTGAATTTTATGTAAAAATTCAATTTTTAGCAAGATATGGCAGTGATATTTTATAAAAGAGGTTTTTCAAACCCTGATGCTTAATAGTAATTGAGACCTTTTACACTCCCATTTTATTCCGTATTCGGCTAGATTGATTTTATTTGACAGATGCGAGGCATCCGTACGAAAAAAATGTACAAAATGGTGTTGAATTCCTCGTGGGTATGTAAACCATCTGAGGAAATTCAGACACCGCAGAATAATTTACAAGCTGCTTATAGCTGAAAATGTCCATCACGGGAACCGAATCTAGATCTAATGGGATGAATCTATGATCACATGATTCCTAGGCGCACAGAATAATGCAATTTATATGAAAGTAGTAAGCAAGTATATATATAAAAGCTATAAATATATATATACAGACATGATCACCAACCACGAAGTACATCCATGGGGGATTAGAAATGTAAATAAAGCTGTAAAAGCTATCAACCGCCACGGAGGAAACTCCTGGCGGGATGAAATGTACAGAAAGTTGTAAAAACGATCAACCACCACGAAGTAAACTCCTGGTGGGACGAAATGTACAGAAAGCTGTAAAACCGATTAACCACCACGAAGTAAACTCCAGGTGGGACGAAATGTACAGAAAGCTGTAAAAACGGTCAACCACCACGAAGTAAACTCCAGGTGGGACGAAATGTAAATATATATATAAGCATGTAAACGCACCGTATATAAAATCCAGGCTCATCAGACAAAGTCCAACAACAGTTAATATATATAAGTATATATATATATATATTAAAGCAGTAAATGCACCGGATGTGAAATCCAGGCTCACCGAACAAAGTTCGATAGCAGTTCATATATATAATTATATATATAAGAAAGCCATTAAACGCACCAGACATAAGTCTAGGCTCATCGAACAGAGTTCGACACGCAGTTCATATATATAAATGTATATATATACAAAAGCAATTAAACGCTCCAGACCGAAGTTTAGGCTCAATTGAGGCATAACTCGATAATGTTAGTCAATATATATGTAAATATATATATATAATAAATATATATAGACTGAAATGAAATCACGGACCGAAGTTCGGGCAAAAGCAAGCAACACGACTCTCAACGTGTAGAAGGGTGTGTGCAAAAATGAAGAGAAAGACTCTAAAGTGTGTGAGAAGGCTTACAGTGGGCTGCCAAAGAAGACTTCTATATCTTTAGAGTGAGTAAACATAGACTTTTGTAGGTACAAAAGGGCTATATATGAGCTCACAGGTGTTTAAAAGAAGAAAGTACACTGCCTAGGATGAGTGCAGAGCAAATTGGGCAGGGCTTCCTCACCGTTTTCTCTTACAAAATGGCCACCCCAAGCCCTCTATTTATAGGTGTACCAAAGGCAACCTGGGTGGACTCGGGTTTTTTGGCTCAGGTCATCTCGAAGTACATGCACTCAGGCACTGCAATGTCCATTCGAACTTTCAGAAGTGCAATTCGGGCATCCGTTTGAGGTATACATGACCTATTTTGGATCGTCGTTGTCGAGAGTTGTACGATGGCATGGGATTAGAGTTTGTGTGAAGTCATTGAAGATGGGACGGTGCCCTCCGGTCTTCAAGCTTTAACTTTCATCCATTACCCCGTACAATAGTCACTCGGGATTGATTAGTCTTATGGGACATTGTTGCGTAGATATGTTAAAACGACGTGGCGTGGCATCGTGTTGGTCAAATGACGATGTTACCCCTCACCGGTGTTATCGCCGAATTGGGCAGATAAAGAAGACGTTGCTCAGCTTCGCTGAGATTGGAGTGCTGCAATTTGTTGAAGGTCCTCATGGTCATCCTTGAGGTGTGTCTGTCTTCCCGATGTTATCGCCGGGCTGGTACAGTGTATCTCATTGTGAGCGCCGAGATTAAAGTTGGTCGCACTTGTAATAAGAATTTTCGGGGTTATCGCCGAAATTGCATTCCTTGGGGTTATCACCAAGGTTGGTGGCTATTCCCATGGTTGGGACTGAGACTGGATACCTCGGGGTTATCTCCGAGATTAATCGGTCTTCTTCGGTGTGTGTTCCGGTATTGTATCTTCATGCCTCGGGGTTATCTCCGAGATTATTACTTCCAGATTGCAATTTGGAGTTGATGCTGAACTTCCGGTAGTATCCGGTACGGATATGGATCGTCTTTCAGGGTTCCCTCTTAAAAGACAAATCTGCTCTCCTGCAATGTTAGTGACAGGTGTACAGAAAATTTTGAGTGTCTACACTAAGATACTGACTTTCGTAATCACTTGGTACTGTGTGTTTCATGAATCAAGGAAACTATTTTCGATCAATAAAATAAGGTAATTAATACTATGAAGGTATGAGTCTCTCTGGTCCACGTGCTTGGCAAAATTGATATGGTATCTTTAGACGTATTAAGAGACTGCACAAAAATAGTAAAATGATTGCATGACACTAATATGGTAATTGACATATGGAAAATCTACATATGACAAGGTGGGATAATATCTAGGAGTCATCACGTGATGCTTACTAAATCAGGACAAGTCTTCTCGCTAAAACACTTATGCTACTATATCTCATGATGATCATGATAGTGTCTTACGTAAATAAATAACGAGAAAGAGTCTTGATCTTTGGCATAATAGCTGGGTGTTATCTCAGTATACGTGAATTATGCACTTTGTCCCAAAATGGTCATCTTACAAATTGGCAAATTAGCAATGGTAACTTCTGATAAGTTGGCTATAAAAGAAGTGTGTCTAACGAAAAGAAAAGTAAGAATTACATGCAGAAAGTGATAACATATATTCTGCTAAATTGTGATTCTTCAAATCGCTGTTAATTTCTATTACGGAGCTACTACTAAAGGGATATTGTAGAAAATATTCTGGTAATACTTTTCTTGCATATCATTACATACTAGAGCCTTGCATTGGTAAGTAATATATTGCTTGATCATTAGACCTCTACTGTGTATCTTATATTTTCTTACACAAATCAATATTCTCTAAATTGTAATCTGATTTGGGTTACTATTTTATTACAATCAAGTTTGAAGAAAGCATAGGAGCTTAAGAGTGCATAGATGCACAAGGAAGCAAAGGTGCTTAAATTATCGGAACTTGTATTGTAATTGGAAAAGGTTAATAAAAGTGAGTCTCCAATACTAGTTGGTATTGGACGTGGATTAGGCTACTATTCTAGAGAGTAGTAGTTAAACCACGTAAAAATTTTGGTGTTTATGTGATTGCATTTTGTGCTCTATTATCCAGCAGCCTGCATTCTATATCCATTCAAATCGCTAAACTAATTCAGTAAATTGATTTACCATAATTCACTTTAGAAAAAGTTAAGTCTCAAAATTATAGTTTTGGAAAGTGATACATTAATTCAATACCTTGTTATAATATTTTGACTTACCAAGATATAGAATCTAGCTTGCTACATTAAATATCTAAAGGAATTTTTAGTTAATCAAAAAGTTGGACATAGCTTGATCATACACTTATTCAACCCCCTTCTAAGTGTGCCTACTTAAATTTCATTTGGTATCAGAGCTTGGCTCTACTTATCTTGGTCTTAAAGGTGACTTGTAGGGAAAGATTCTGACATAGCACAACCTGGAAACGCTCATCACGAAGGTCAATCAACAAATCGACATCCACTACTCTTTGTTACAGAGAACTATAATTTCTGGAAATTTCGAATGAGGATATATCTTAAGTGAGACCCATGGGAATGGTGGGTGGTAGAGAATGAACCAGTAATCCCAAGGAAAGATGATGGCACTCCAAAAACTCTACTCGAGATGGACTCAACCGAAATAGATAAAGTTTCTTCATGCAACACATCAAAGGAGATATGGGATACCCTAGTGGTAAGTTACGAAGGAACTTCCAAAGTACGAGAAGTTAAGCTAAGTATGCTCATGCATGACTACGAAATGTTCAAACTGGAAAGAGACAAAACAATCAAAATGGCTCAAGCACGATTTTTGATACTTATAAATTCTTTGAAGTTACTCGACAAATCAATTCCACAAAGTGAAATCAATCGTAAGTTACTTCGGGCTATGCCCAAAAGGTTTGCATCTAAAATTACTACTCTTCAAGATTCAGTAAATATCTCTTCTATGGATACATTAACTTTCTTTGGTGAACTAGAAGAATATGAACATCAATTAAAAAGATATGATGACGAGGAAGAAGTTCCTCGAAAAAAAGTGTTAGCTCTAAATGCAGAAATTGAAGAAGAACTTGAAAACAACTCAGATGATGAAATAACTATGATCTCAAGGAGACTCAAGGGACTACTTCAGAGAAAGAATAAAAGATGGAATACATTCAATTCAAACCAGTTCAAAGCTAAGCAAACTGAAGAAACTTGTTTTGAATGCGGACGACTAGGTCATTTCAAGAAGGACTGCTTCCAACTCAAAAACAAAGAGAAGCAAGGAAATAGAGAGTTCAAAAAGAATAAAGCCTTCTTAACATGGAGGGACGATGAAGAATCTGATGTGGAGATAAATGCGAATGATGAACTGGCTCAAATATGCTTCATGGGACTTGAAGGTGAATCTAGTGATGTATCTTTTTCTGATATTAGTATTTTGAAACAAGAAAATGAAAAACTAAAAGAGAAAAATATGTACTTAAAAGATCTAGTAAACACACTAATGGGTGAAGTTGAGTCACAAATAGATGAAAAGAAGGAATTAGAAAAAGTAACACATACAAATGAAGAAAAGTATTAGCTGCGAAAAATGATTACTTAGATAATTACAATAAAATACTTTTCAACAAAGTAAAACAGTTAAATAATGAAGTTGAAAAATTGACAAATGACATAAAAATAAGAGATGTATGCATTGATGCTTTCAGTGATGAGTCTAGTAATAAAACACCCGCAACTAATGAACTTTAAAAGGAAATAGAATCCCTACAACTGTCTCTAGCTAAATTTGTTCATGGCGAAGAAAATTTAAATGTCATGTTAGGGAAACAAAGACCAAGTTATGATAAACAAGGAATTGGTTATAATCCGGTGCATAGAAAGGAAGTTGAAATGCTTAAATCTAAATCATCATTCAAATTAAATTATTGTACACCCTTCATTACTTGTAAAAATTGTGGCACTAAAGGTCATCTAGAGATAAATTGTTCAAAGAAGAAAAATCACTATCAAAGTAAAACAATGTGGATAAAGAAAAGGGATTTGATTTCAACTAACACAAGTGGACCCAAAAAGATATGGGTACCAAAAAGATAAATTGCATTTTTCTTAAACAGGTATGTTTCAAGGCAAAAGTGTCACCTTAAAAGTGGATCCTTGACAGTGGATGTTCACGCCACATGACAGGTGACAAATCTAAGTTCGTGGAACTAAATGTCAAAAAGAAACATGGAACTGTCACGTTCGGTGATAATCGGTCATGTGAAATAATCGGGAAAGGTAAAATCGGTAATGGTAAGGCTAACATTAATAATATTCATCTTGTTAATGGTCTAGAATTCAATCTTATCAGTGTTAGTCAATTAATGGATAATGGACATCAAGTAAATTTTGAAAAAGATAAATGTATAATTTCACATGGTACTAACAATGCTACTTTAGTTGCCCAAAAAGAGAAGGAAATATATATACTCTTGATTTTGAACAACAGGAGGGAGAATTATATCTTGCAATTATTCAAGATGAAGCAAATCTATGGCATCGAAGGATGGGACATGTTCATATGGACCTAATCAAAAAATTGTCATCAAAGAACCTAGTGAGAGGATTACCCAAAATGAACTTCGAGAAGAAAGGTATATGCGAGCCTTGTCAACTTAGAAAATAAGTAAGAACTTCATTCACAGCCAAGAACATGGTATCAACTTCTTCTCCCTTACAATTACTCCATCTCGATTTATTTGGACCTGAAAGGCATGCTAGTTTAAATGGTAAATTTTATGCATTTGTGATAGTCGATGATTTTTCTAAATATACATGGGTACTATTTCTTAGAAGAAAAGATGAGGCATTTAAAGAATTTGAAAAACTGGTTAGAAATTTAGAGACAAAATATAGTCTTAATCTTAAAAAAATCAGAAGTGGTCATGGTACTGAATTTCAAAAAGATTTTATTATATTTTGCAATCAAAAAGGAATTACTCATGAATTCTCAGCACCTAGAACTTCCCAACAAAATGGAGTGGTAGAAAGAAAAAATCGTACATTACAAGAAACAACTAGAACTCTAATTCAAGAAAGTAAACTTCCAAAAAAAATTATGGCTGAAGCTGTAAACACATCATGTTATATACTAAATAGAGTGTTAATCCATCCAATTATTTTGAAAACACCATATGAATTATTAAATAATCGACTTCCTAATATAAGCTATTTCAAAGTATTTGGGTCTAAATGTTTTATTCTTGACACTAGTGGGAACTTGGGCAAGTTTGATGCTAGATCATATGAGGGAATATTCATTGGCTACTCACAAAATAGTAGAGCATATCGCATTTATAATGTGCAAAAGATGTGTATTGAAGAATCTATACATATCAAATTTAATGAATCTAACCATGATATTCCAAAAGAAAGAGAGAAAGATGCAAGAAATTTAGAGACTGCTGCAAATCTAGCATACCACATAAAGTAAAACAGCAAGACTATGGAACCAATCCAGCAAGCTGGATTAGAAGAACAGTAGGATTAAGACTCTATCCAGCAAGCTGAATACGAAAATTAGGAACATATCCAGCAAGCTGAAATGAACGAACAACAAGACAATAATTCAGAAACTACTAAAGAAGTGATCCATGACATTCAACTTCTAAAATCAGCAAGGTACATCAAAAGTCATCCTCCCGATAACATCATTGGAAACATAAATGAAGGAGTTACTACAAGAAGAAAAGCACAAAATATATGTGCTTTCTCAGCATTCCTATCCCAGATTGAACCAAAGAACGCCAAAGAAGCCATACTTTATGAAAATTGGCTACTAGCAATGCAAGAAGAGCTACAACAATTTGAAAGATGTCAAGTGTGGGAATTGATGCCTCCTCCAAAAGATGTATCCATTATTGGAACTAAATGGGTATTCAAAAACAAACTTGACTAGTTCGAAACAATTACAAGAAACAAAGCTAGATTAGTAGCTCAAGGGTACAATCAGCAAGAAGGAATAGACTATTACGAAACATTTGCCCCGGTAGCTCGTTTGGAATCCATTAGAATATTATTGGCATTTACTTGTTTTAGAAAATTCAAACTACACCAAATGGACGTCAAAAGCGCCTTCCTCAATGGTTACATAAACGAAGAAGTATACGTAAAATAGCCTCCTGGATTCGAGCATGACAAGTTACCACATTACGTATACAAACTAAAGAAGGCATTTTATGGGCTCAAACAAGCTCCAAGAGCTTGGTATGAGAGATTAAATAAGTACCTCCTATCAAATGGCTTTATAAGAGGTAAAATCGACTCTACACTATTTATTAAACGCCAAAATAAAGATATCATTATTGTGCAAATATATGTAGACGATATAATATTTGGTGCTACTAATAATTTTCTTTGTGAGTGGTTCTCCAAATGCATGCACAAGGAGTTTGACATGAGCTTAATGGGAGAACTCAATAACTTTATGGGCCTTCAAATCAAACAAAATCAGGAAGGCATCTTCATTCATCAAACCAAGTATACAGACGAACTGCTCAAGAGATTCAGTTTTGACAACGCAAAATCAAAGACCACACCAATGAGTACATCCATAAAACTCACAGCAGATGAAAAAGGTATGGATGTAGAAGTAACAAAATATAGAGGTATGATCGGATCATTACTTTATCTAACTGCGTCTAAACCTGATATAATGTACAGTGTCTGTATATATGCTCGTTTTCAAGCTAAACCCAAAGAATCACACTTACAAGCTGTTAATCGAATTTTTAAATATTTGAGTGGTACTACAAATTTAGGATCATTTTACCCAAAATGTGACAATTTTGATCTAATGGGGTACTCAGATGCTGACTATGCAGGTTGTCAAATAGATAGAAAAAGCACAAGCGGTGTGTGTACATTTTTGGGACAAAGTCTTATCTCATGGCATAGTAAGAAGCAAACGTTAGTTGCCCTATCTACTACTGAGGGTGAATATTTAGCAGCAGGAAGTTGTTGCTCCCAAATTTTGTGGATGCGTCAAACATTGTGTGATTTTGATATTATGTGTGAAAATGTGCCTATATACTGTGATAATACAAGCACAATTAACATCTCTAAAAATCTAGTTTTACACTCTCGCACAAAACACATAGAAGTTCGACGTCATTTTCTTAGAGACAATGTGTCCAAAGGACTAATTACATTAAGTTTTATCCCCACTGAGCACCAATTAGCTGATATATTTACAAAACCTCTGGGGGAAGAACGGTTCTGTACTCTAAGAAGAGAAATCGGGATGAGACTGATATAGATATGGTTAGCATGCTTTAAGGAAACTCGACAGACACGGTGTATCTTATTACCATAATTACGCCCATTAAATTTGCTCAAGAGTTCCCTTCCCAAACACGGCGCCACAACTTTCCATATCTCGGTACCACGCAACCTTGAAAAGACAGAAGCCACTTTACTCTTCCAAGCTTCCTCCTTCTCTCTTCAGCATACCAATCATTTCTAAAACTCTCAATCTCTCTCAAACCCCATCCGAGAAGATGAAAACCAGACGTGCTAGCCAACTCTAGGATGAGTCTGAGGACGAAATCTCATTGCCCTCTCCACCCTCTCATCCTCCTACTACTCGAAAACTATAAAGAAAGCAATCCTCTATTACGATTATCTCCGGTGAATCATCCCCTGCCAAATCTGAAGCAAGCTTACCTTCTCCTCCACCGATTGGGACGTTGACTGGTACAAAATGGCGAAAGATCACAGAATCCACTCCCGAATCCCCTCCAATGACTGTAATACCCTTATCTGTCTAATTGCATGATGTCCCTGAAAATTTCTTTCGTGGTCATAACTTCGAACTGCGTTTTGCCTCTTCCATCTGCCACAAAACTTTTGTTTATGAAAAATCCATTGATTTGTATTATTTTCAAAACTCCCCACTCCAACACCTACTTGAGTCTTGTGGTCTTTCCTCACTTAGTACCCCTCTTTCTATGGCATACCCAAAGTTGGTCCAATAATTTTACACTAACCTTGAAAATAATGTTGACTGATATACTACGTTCGTGAAAGGTAAATCGTTATTTTTCACTGCTCTGGATCTGGGTAGCATACTGTCCATTCCCTTTATAGGCGACTATCCTTTTACTATTAAGGGACCAATGTATACACCTTTGTCTCCTCTTGATCAACTCAAAACTATCATGGCTAACCCCACTCTGTCTACCGTCACTCTCCTAAAGACTATTGAGGTGTCTCCTATTGCCATTGTTCTTCATAAACTACTGAGATATAATCTTATTCCACGAATTGGGGGTGGGGCTGACTTCACTTACCAAAATTTGGTTTTGGTAGCCTTGATCATGAAAGGAAAACCATTCAACTTCTCTCTTATGATGCTTAAACACATGGTCAACTGCATCAAACATTCCAAAAAATATCTGCCTTACAGTTGCTTTCTTACAAAGTTGTTCAATCACTTCCAAATTCCACTAGACAATGAGGGTTCCGTCACAATTACTGATTCCATTGACTCTATCTATCTCAAAAGTGCTCATCTCACTATGATAAATGGACAGTTTATGCGAGTTGCCCCCGAAAACCTCTCTATCCAAAATCCCACTCCTCCTGCGTCACATCCTCCCTCCCCTAAGATTCTCACTCTTTTCCATACCATCGCGACAAATCAAGCCTCACTCACTGCTGATGTTAAGGATATCCAACTTCGTCCTTATGTGCTTGAAAGAGGCAAACTCCCTATCAGTCGCACTGACCTTCACTCTATTTTTCGCAACATGGAGGATGAGTTCATTGACCTTCAAGCAGGATTCGAATTGCAGACTTGGGCTATGGTAGAAGCCCTGCAACGAAAAATGAATCGCAATGCCTGCCAATTAAGTATTGAACTCACATTCCTCAGCAATCAGATTGGGACTCTCGAATGCTTTACCGAGCGGCGCATGAATGATCTTAGTGCAGAACTCCAGGTTGACCAAGTCCAATCTTGCATACCTGAGTGGCCACAGTGCAATTGGATGGCCGAATACCAAGGAGATTTCCTGGACTTGCCTTTACCTCCTCCTACCTTCATCGCCCGTCCTCCCAGATTTGCTAACACCATGTCCATGGAGGAGATTGAACATCGTAGGCTTCATCGTCCATATTTCACTGCTCGAGAAGCCAACCACGTTCACATTGCTGAGGAGGATGCTTAAAGGTCTTGCTCCATCTTTCCCATTTTGGCTCTCTGGACGCTTCTTTTTGATGGATGCCAAAGGGGGAGATGAATTATGATTCTGACTACAAGATAATTTTTTTAAATTCCATGCATGATGACCTCTGGTTTAAAAAGCTTACTCTGTTTAAAAAAACTTTGCTTTAATTGTCTGCTGGATGATGGGTTAATAGTTCATGATATTCCTTTTGTTTAAAATGTTGTGGACTAACAGGCTAGTTCAGGGTTATTAAACATTGCATATTTGTAGTCAACAGTTAACTTTAAAATATAAGGTTATGCATGAATTAAGGGGGAGTCATAATTATTTTGTTGTTGTCATCATCAAAAAGGGGGAGAATGTTGACTTATGTCATACTCCTTCCTAAATGTTTTGATGATGACCATATTATTCTTCTAATTATGCTCTATGAAATTTCAGGGAAAGATATGGAATTATAGGAACATCAAGGTGAAAAATACAAAGACAAGAGTTCTTTGAAGCATGAAAGGTGGATTGAGTCCTAGGAAAGATATGTAAGATCTTAGCATCTATTTCTTTTTAATACAAGGCTTTAGGGCATGTGCATCTCATATATACATATATAAGCATATTCTAATTGAAAGTATTATGCACACAAGCCAATCATGTTTGATGATAAAGCATATACTTTATAACAATCTTATTCATTTATTAATAAAAAGTATTAATTTATTAAAGGCTTTTAATTATCTACATGATGTTGTTTTATAATATGTGATAAACCCACAGTTTTAAGAAATATTTTTAGAATAATGATGATGATCATTCTAATGAGATCTAAATTCTTAGAAAGCTTAAAACTAAAATAGTTTCCAATCGTTGGATTACTAAATTAGAGATTAGTGAATCCAGATAGATTGGTACATACGTTGCTTGCTCATTGGATGAGGATGATAGATCTCATGATCATTTGTGTGAAGACACTAAAGCAAGTATGTAGGTGCTTATTAGAGAATAAGTTCACTGAATGTGACTCGCTAAGGAATACCTAATGGAGTTTTACTTGTCTATCAATAGGAATTCCTGTAGTGATAGTAGTACAAGTGATCCTTGGACTTGAGATCATCATAGTATCTTGTGTATGATGAGTTAAACTTTGACTTATTCCTTAAGACCCTTAGGGTATATCAAAGGATATGATTGGGTATAATAAGTTGTACATGGAGATAATGTATGATCAATAAAGAATCAATTGCTCCTAGTAAAAGAAGAGAAATGTCATATGTGATTCAATAAATGACAGCCCAGTAGTCCTTGGCCAAGGCAGAATAAAATTAGAAAGGAGTTTCTAATTTGCAGTATTTAGAATTATGTATTTAAGAGTCGAAAAACATATAATTAAATAAAGTAAGACTTGACAGTAATTTCACGTCTTATATTTAATTAGGACATTGTATGGTGGAAGGATTAAATTGTATGGTAACTATTTACTCAAAGGTTCTTTTATGATTAATGTTGAAATCTATATTATCTAGAAAGTCGTTAATCGCTAGGGAGGCTTATCCCTGTTGTAGAATAAATATTATTTATTTAAATAAATTAATATTTTAATTTATTTATTTAAATAAGATTAGAATTGTTCTAATTGATTTATTCACAACCGGTTTAATATGGAGAACCTAAATGGTCACACCATAAAAGAAAGAATAATTATTTAAGAAGTAAATGGCATAATCGTAATAATAAGTTAAGTATATTTAATTTAATCTATGGTGATAGAATAAATTAAATAGCTTAATATTTATTATTTAATATTTTCGAAATATTAAATATAAATTAATAAGAGGAGTCTTATTATTATTATTACTATTATTATTATTTAATTCCTAAAGGAGTTTGAGAATTAATTAATAAAGGTACTCTCATATATCTTAATAAGATTAGGAGGCTAATTAATTAAAAGAGTTTAATTAATTATTCCTAATAAGATTGGGAGCCTAATTAATTAAAGGTATTTAATTAATTAAAATAAAACTTAATTCCTTAATTGCTAAGGAGGGTTGTCCACATCTATAAATAAGAGGCGTCTTATTATGGGTGAGGGGGTTGTTGATTTTTTCACAACATACGCAATTCCAATAGTTGGAGAGTACGTTCTTTTTCTATAGAGATAGAAAACTAGGGTTTAGCTAACTACCATTCTTCTTGAATATTTCTTCTTCCTTGGTGGATCACCTCTAGAGGCCAAACACTTGGATGGCTAACGTTAATCAAAGGAAGGAACCAAACCCGGTGGATTCAAGTTGAACGCGAAAAGGATTGGAGGTGAACTTGTACCTGAGGAATCTCGAATCTTTCAAGGTATGATTCTTATTCTTTATCTTTTCGTTTAATTAATAATTGTGCATAAAGGATGATCCGGGTATATGGTTTGTAAAATTTTTAAAACTCTGATTTTCCACGTTTCCGCTTATTTTGTGTAATTTGATTGCGTTCATGAATATTACAAACCTAACACTAATATCATTAAATAAATTCACTAAGATCATGGAATAATCAGTGGTTAGTTCGTGCTTCATGAATTAAGGAATTCATCTCTGGTAAACCCGAATATAGTAACATGGTAAGATTAGTTGATTAAATATACACCATAAATCATGCACCATGTATCAAGGGAAGAAACTAAACCAATTAGCCATACAAATATATTTGGTATGTCTACCGGCCAAATCAATGTGAGTCATACATGGAAATAAATTAAAAAGATTCTTTTTGGTGACTAAGATACTAACTTCCGTAATCACTTGGTACTGTGTGTTTCATGAATCAAGGAAACTATTTTCGATCAATAAAATAAAGTAACTGATACTATGAAGGTACGAGTCTCTCTTGTCCACGTGCTTGGCAAAATTGACATGGTATCTTTAGACGTATTAAGAGACTGCACAAAAATAGTAAAATGATTGCATGACACTAATATGGTAATTGACATATGGCAAATCTACATATGACAAGGTGGGATAATATCTAGGAGTCATCACGTGATGCGCACTAAATCAGGACAAGTCTTCTCGCTAAAACACTTATGCTACTATATCTCATGATGATCATGATAGTGTCTTACGTAAATAAATAACGAGAAAGAACCTTGATCTTTGGCATAATATCTGGGTGTTATCTCAGTATACGTGAATTATGCACTATGTCCCAAAACGGTCATCTTACAAATTGGCAAATTAGCAACGGTAACTTCTGATAAGTTGGCTATAAAAGAAGTGTGTATAACGAAAAGAAAAGTAAGAATTACATGCAGAAACTGATAACATATTCTAGTAATACTTTTCTTGCATATCATTACATACTAGAGCCTTGCATTGGTAAGTAATATATTGCTTGATCATTAGACATCTACTGTGTATCTTATATTTTCTTACACAAATCAATATTCTCTAAATTGTAATCTGATTTGGGTTACTATTTTATTACAATCTAGTTTGAAGAAAGCATAGGTGTTTAAGAGTGCATAGGTGCACAAGGGAGCAAAGGTGCTTAAATTATCGTAACTTGTATTGTAATTGGAAAAGGTTAATAAAAGTGAGTCTCCAATACTAGTTGGTATTGGACGTGGATTAGGCTACTATTCTAGAGGGTAGTAGTTGAACCACGTAAAAATTCGGTGTTTATGTGATTGCATTTTGTGCTCTATTATCCAGCAGCCTGCATTCTATATCCATTCAAATCTCTAAACTAATTCAGTAAATTGGTTTATCATAATTCACTTTAGAAAAAGTTAAGTCTCGAAATTATAGTTTTGGAAAGTGATACATTAATTTAATACCTTGTTATAATATTTTGACTTACCAAGATATAGAATCCAGGTTGCTACATTGAATATCTAACGGAATTTTTAGTTAATCAAAAAGTTGGACATAGTTTGACCATACACTTATTCAACCCCTTTTCTAAGTGTGCCTACTTAAATTTCACCCTAACGCGTAGTTAGGAACCCTAATCGAAAGTCGAGAAACCATAATTTTAAATTCGGGAATCCTAAACCCTAATTAAGAAATCCTAATCCTAATTAGCAAGACTAATGAGATTAGTAACCGTTAATATAATTAGGAAACCTTAATTATACTTTAGAAATATTAATTTCTATTTAAAACCCTAATTATATTTTTGAAATCATAATTTTCTATTTTAAAACCCTAATTTAGAAAATTCTAGAAAACTAACGTTGTAAAACCTAAGGGTTAGAACCTTAGGGTTAAACCCTAAGGGTTTGGACAATTGACCATAATGCCATTAAAATGATAATACAAAGGTCTAAAATGCCCTTTTATGGATTTTTATTAGGTAACTTGTAAAAGTTGCTAAACCTTTAGTTGATGACCAACTAAAGCTCATCCAATTGACTTTTACCTCAGCCAAATCTGATCCAACTTGACACCTAGCATCATATACATACATTGTACTATGTAAAGGTGATTAAAGAAAGAGAAAGTCACTAAACTTGGCTCATTTTTCATCTAAGCTCTCAACAACTCATTCTCTCTCCCAACCTCCGAATTTACTAAGTAAATCAGTCACTCTTTAACCTCTTAGAACACCTAGATCAGATTTGGAGAGCAAGGATCAAAGATTTAGCAAGAGAAGGTATAACCCTAAACTCATCTTAGATCTTGTATGCTAAGAAAAATTTCATGATTATGTGTTTAGATTAGTGTTAAAAGATGTTTTTAGTTGATCTATGATGATCCATTATGAATTCATAGCATCAAATGGCTTTAAATTGGTATTTTTCACAAACTGTTCTTGAACTCAAAAAGTAGTCTGACAACGTAATGTTAGGGGCTGTAAATCTTTGTATGTTAGTGTTTTGTGTTGTTTTAAGTTTTGGATCGGTAGTTTGTTATGTGGTCTGTGATCTGGAAGTGTAAACACAGTCATCACATGTCTAGAGTTCATTTTATTCTTGGTTAAAACCCATTGACCGGGCATGACCAGTCAAAATCTGGGCAACCTAGAAATTTAAAAACCGAGTCTGACAACGTTTTGTAACGACCAGATCTGTCAAGTGTTATGTGATATATTGATGCTATTATATCTATGTTGTAGCATGTTATATGTTCTTTGATTCTATGGCTTTAGATCGTGTAGTTAAACAACAGGTCGATCGTAGCAGGTGGTCAAAGTAGACCACTCGCAATGATTTTATGTTTCTGGAAAAACCCATAAACAGTTTGAGCAATTTTTCTGACAAGGTTTGACCGTGTCATAACCTGTGGATTTGTTGTTGTTGGACTGAGATCTTGATATGTCGTTGTTCCCTGTCACGTATACCACCAATATGAACCATAAACCCACCAAAATATTGATCATAACTTGAGATTAAATTGAACTAGAAAGAGGCACCACGAACTGCTGGGTTTCTGAGAAAACCCAGAAACACTCTGACAGGATGTTTGCAAGCCCAGATCTTCTTGTTGGTTTGTTGTTTGATCGAGATGATGATTGATAAGTGTAGTGTTACATAAACACTACTTGATCAATGTTTAACATTGCCCAGAACATGTATGGATTAAGAATTAATCATAGTCAAACGTGACCCCTTAATTAGCCGGCTATCAGTGTTCTTGAGCCCAAGAACACCTAAGACGACAGAAAGCGTCGCTAAAGGGCTACAGCGACGGTTTTAAATATTTTTATTTTCTGAATTTCTGGAAAATACTTAAAAATAAAAAATAAATTCTAAAATTATAAAAATAGTTTTAAAAATTATTTTAAATTATGAAAAATAACTTTTAATAATTTCAGATATTTTTCATTAATATTTATAATTATTTGAATATTAATGATATTTAATTTATTTAATTAATACATTAAATAAATTAGAGAAAAATGAATTTAATAGTATAAAAATCATTTTAAATAAGAATAAAGTGTTTAAAAATATTTTGAATTATAAAATATAATTTTCAATATTTTTGGAGAATTCTCATTAATAAATTAATATTAATGATATTAGATTTATTTAATTATTAAATTAAATAAATGATAGAAAAATAATTTTATTAAATTAAAAATTATTTAAAAATGAGAAAAATGATTTAAAAATATTTTAAGTTATAATTAATGACTTTTAATATTTTGATAATAATTTCATTAATATTTAAATATTAATGGTGATGATTTAAAAATGATTTTAATTATTTTAAAAATTATTTAAGTAGAATATTTATGATTTAAAAATATTTTAAGTTATTAATAATAACTTTAATATTTTGACAAGTATGTCATTAATATTTTTATATTATTAAATATTAATGATGATAAGATTATTTGATAATTAAATCATTTAAAAATGTTTCTAGTGTTTGAAAAATTATTATAAATTATAATAATTGTTTATAAATTATTAAAAGCTTCCGAAAAATATTATAAACGATATTTGACTTATCTAAAATAATATCGAAACTTAGAGACCAAATTTAATTGACAATTAATGTGTTAATTGTCGGATAGGGTGACCAGAACACCGAGAATAGACCGAAGTCCAACCAGACCTAACTAGTTAGACTTGATAAGTGTTTATATAGGTTATAAATACTGATGTGGCTATGTGGTAATGTGACTAGAAGAAAGATTGACTGTGAATTACAGTGTTGCGTGTTATAAATTATTGTACTAATTGTGATACCGATATTATTGGTTATAGGTCTTTCGAACTCATATAAGTATATTGTGTAGCAGTAATCCACGGAGAAGGCAAGTTTCCTAACTCAACCTTGAGTTATATTTGTTCAATTATTATGGTTGTTAATTATTGTTGATTAGACCACGCCTAAGAATTTATTGTTGATTATTCGTAGTTAGTGCATGTTTATTAATTTAAATTGAATTAGTGAATTCTGAGAATATAATTAGAGAATAACTATTGTTGGACACTTACACCCGTAGAAACTATTATTGATAGTACATATAATTCTTGTTTATTGTGGAACTGTGTTGAGATATGTCTGAGCTAATTATTCCAGCTAGACGAACAATTGTTAGAACTTGATAGGTTCGAGAAGATAATTTAATTATTTTTGACAGATCAATGCCAATTATTTCGGCTAGATCGAGAAGTGATTAGTTATTGAAATCATAGCATTTCGTTGTTAATACAACTTTTGTTTGTAAGACTGAGAAGAACAACCTTTTTATATAAAAAGGGAAACCTTTTGGTCGTATATTCGGCTATTGCGCGCGTTTTGAGTATTATGCATAATATAGGGTATAAGGAGTTGGCCGCTCTAAGTACTTGCAGAGGGGTATAATTTAATCTTTATAGTTATCTGATATACCTGGGTATATCAAAATCAAATCTTTGATAATTACTCGAGAAGAGAAGTTCAAGATCAAATGGATCACTCGGCATAAATCTAGAAAATATTCCACTTTGTTATTGCGTAGAATTGATTCTTGATTATTCATTAGAATATCGTAAAAACTTTGAAAACGTTGTACTCTTTCATTATCAGATTATTATGTTGCATAGAATGCGAGAAGACTTGTTAGTTATTAAAGCTTTGTTCAGCTATTTCAAAGTCCCCGAACTTTGGTATTATTCTATCAAATTAGATAGTCTGTTCTTATTGATTCGTATACATTTATTTTATGTCTTAACTTGCGGGGTAAATTTGTTACTCACCCTTGGTAAATAAAATTTTTCAGCTAGGGACGAAGTGGCAGGAGGTATTGTGAAGGACACAAAGGCAAAGGCATAGTGATAAATTAGTTATGAATAACATTATTGTTATGTTGTATTTGTGAACCCTTTTTGTATATCTAAAGGGTATGTTTGTAATGTTAAGGTTAGAGGACCTAGGATTTATGTATTAACTATATCAGTTAATGTTGTGTATGTTCCTATTTATAATTAAATGGGTAATTAAATGTTATTTATATTGTGGATCGTGAGCACCAAACTCGGGGGTCAGGTAACCCAGATTTGGGGGTGTCACACCATATCCCTAAGCTTTGATACCATTTGTGACGCCCCCAAAATAGGTTTACATGACCCATGCTGAGTCCCCAGATACACGGTATAGAATCAAATATAAACTTCTTTTATACAATACGACAAAAGTGTAGCTGAGAGTTTTTACACGAATATTATCTTCTAGACAATATTCAAACTCAAATGGAGTCCTCATTATATTTATTATCACACTATTTTATATAATAGTGAGGACTACTATAACAACCATCTCGGAACATCATTCCGTTCCCTGACTATAAACTTCTTCATACAACTATCATGCAAAATACGACAACACATATGCTGTGGATACCAGCTGTGACTCTCATCCCTTTACTTGAATAATACCTCACAGTGATACCTTACAATGGTACCTTACATAAAGGTACAGTCAATACCTATTTTAGAAATTAAAATCTTTAGAAAATGCTCAAGGAAACCTTCTTACATGGGAAGCCATGCATCTAAGTTATTATAGATATCATATGACTCGAGAATTATCCTTGGTTGACCCAATAAACCCCAAAGAAAAACGAGAAGATTGCTATCATGTTCTTTCCAATAATGAGTTTTCTATTGACATATAATTATCTCCATTGTCTCCAATTAAGAATTATATTTCAACCACACTCCAAGATTATATAGGTAGTGCTCGTAGATATAATCAACAAGTGGATGTGCATAACTCTGTCTTATGATAATATGAAGTCGTAGGTCATTAGACATCTTATATGATAGTGACAAAACACCCCTCCAAAGTTGGGTTCACCTCACCCTATCCGGTTCACCAAAATTAACGGTTAAAATGACGTATAAAATACGACACACTTATCTAAAATTTTTAATAAAATTATTTCCATACTGTTTTACGGAAAACCTCAACAGTTATAGACCATCGTTTTATTCCCCTGTTACCCCCACTCGACCTAGCTACACTCTTATTACCTGAAAGGAATTATGAAGCAAAAGGGTGAGTACAACTAGCCTAGTAAAGAATATCACGACTAAAGATAATTAAATTATCAAAAGCCTTCATCAGTATTGAATCAGAGATTTAGAATATATGGTAGATGATAAAACTTTTTAACCATAGTGCATCAGAACGAGCAATCCATTAGAAGAGTCAAATAAATCATAAAGTCAATTATATTCTCTATGTTAAAAGTCCATCAATAATGTTTTAACCCTGTATCATCAATCAACAGTTCCTGTCTACAATCATGTGAATAACTCATAATCATAATTGTAATTCTAAATTTCTCTTCTCATCTAGGACAAAGATAATTTTTATCACCTGTCTTTACCTGAAACATCAAAGATCATGGTTATACCAAATCACAATTCATGTTCATAATCATACTAATAAATTCATATTTGTATTACGGCCAAAGATATTCGTTAGTATCACATCCATGAATTATCCATGCACCACAGGCCAAGGATATTCATTATTATCACATCCATAGATTAATATTTCGTTGCTGAGACTCATCTCAATAATTAATCCTCATCACTGAATTATCCATGCACTACAGGCCAAGGATATTAATTAGTATCACGACCACGAATTATCTATGCACTACGAGCTAAGGATATTCATTATAATCACATCCATGAATTAATATTTCATTGCTGAGACTCAGCTCAATAATTAATCCACATCACTGAATTATCCATGCACTACGGGCCAAGGATGTTTATTAGTATCACGACCACGAATTATCCATGCACTATGGCTAAAGGATATTCGTGTTTTCACCAATGGTCATGATTATACCGAATAATTCCTGGTCATAATCATACCAACAACTGTCCATTAATGCACTACGGGCCGATGAGGACTTTTACCAGATTATTTTTAACATTATGGGTCATGATTATACCGAATGATCCCTGGTCATAATCATACCAATCAACAGTCCATCTATATACGTAAGTCAAAGATGACTTTCATCATAATATAAGCATGAGGATGACGACAATGATATAAGCATTAATCAAACGAAATCAAGGATAAATATTAAAGACTTTAACTTTATCCAGAGTTTAAAATATCCAAATTGTCAACATGATACTACTTTGTGGAGTAAAATTTAAGAATAATATCCATGTATCAAAAATAATTTGGACAGAAAAGAAATAAATTTTTTGGGTGAATAGTACCCTGTGAATAGTACTTCGAGAATAGTACCCTGTGAATAGTACCTCGGCATGAAAAATGCCCCAAATACCTGAGTAAATAACAACCGGAGAATAGTAACCCGTGAATAGTAACTCGTGAATAGTACCCTGGTATGAAAAGTACCCCGAATACTCGAGTGAATAATATTCGAGTGAATAGTAATCGGGTGAATAGTAACTCGTGAATAGTACCCCGGGTGACAATATTGATATTTAATAAAAAAAAGTTCAGATCAATATTACAATGAAACGATACTGGATAAAGTGCAAAACTCAAGGATATTCCACCAATTTCAGGGTTTATAGAAGTAATACTTACCATAATAAGTTTAGATTTAAGAATATAAAAAGAAATAATATACGAAACTGCAAATGGATTTTCACATGTTATGCCGTACGTAATCTGCGTAGACAGATTATTCCGACATATTAAAGGATGAATACGAAAAATAGTATTCCTTATGAATATGAAAGAAATAATACCCCTTACGAATACAACAAATAATATCCCTTACGAATACAATAAATAATATCCCTTACCTTAGTAGAAGACTGGATACTGCAATAGTGAAGTAGCAGAATACTCTTCTTCTATCTCTCTATTGTTTCTCTCTCTCTCTATAGCTTCTCTTGTGAGTCTTAGTGAATTGGTGAGAATGAAAGAAGAATTAAGCTTCTATTTATAGGAAAATGAACTAAATAGTAACTAATTCACGAACGGTCCAGATTGATTTACTATTAAAACGGACGGTTCATGTTGATTACTATTAAAATCACAACCGGCGGTCCATATTGATTTATTAAAACCACCACCTGTGGTCCAGATTGATTTACTATTAAAATCACCACTGACGGTCCAGATTGATTTACTATTAAAACCACCACCGACGGTCCAGATTGATTTACTATTAAAACTACCATCAATGGTTCAGATTGATTTGCTATTAAAACCACCATCAATGGTCCAGATTAATTTACTAATTACACTTTGGTACCCTAAAGTTTTCCAAGTTTACATAATTCCCCTCTAACTTTTGTAATTCACTTATCTTCAATAAATACATTTTTAATATATTAATAATTATTCATCATTAATATTACAACTCATAATATTTAACAACCTTATTTTTAGGAAAGAGGGAGCTTTTCGATAAGGATTTCTCCCTATTAGCGCGCAATTAAGTGACCAAACATTTCCTCGACAGAACTTTCTAGACATCATCAATATTACAAATAATAATATGAATTACTTTGTCGTCTTAATTATTTATTTAATAATATAAAATATTATAGAGATGATACTGTGATAATAATTGAATCAATAATATGAGAGATATTATGCAGCAACTACTGTAGCAATAATTGAATAAATTGAGTGGCTTCTTACGTAAGTATCAATAATCAATACTGTGTGCTACTATGCAACCACGCGTATTACTGCACTTTTATCACCTGATATTTCAACAGTTTAAGTTATTTTTATAAAAAGATATTTCTGTCGTTTTCTAAATCTGACAGTTATTCCGTTGTAGGTCCTCCAATGATGGTGTCGTCGTACGGATATTCCCTAACAAAAAAAATATTCCCCGACACAACGAATATTTTATATCAGCTAGCTTACTTTGAAAAATTTTCACATATCACCCATAAATTTAACCCTTTTATCAATTTAACCATTTACTAAATAAAATAATAACTATAAAAAAATTGAATACTTTTATTTCATAAAATTCGAGGTCTTACAAGGATGATGACAATGATATAAGAATTCAATTAAATGAGAGCAATGATAAATTTTAAAGATTTATAATTTAATTTATCCAGAATTCAATAATGTCCAAATTGTCAACATGATACTACTTTGTGGAGTAAAATTCAAGAATAATATTGTATCAAAAAATAATTTGGACCAAAACGAAATTAATTTTTGTCATGAATAGTACCCCGGGTAAATAGTATCTCGTGAATAGTACTTCAGGAATAGTAACCCGTGAATTGTTGCCCGGCATGAAAAGGTTAAAAATTATCAAGAATGTTCAGTATAATATTTCTGTGAAAAGATACTAGATGAATGTAGACACTCTAAATTTTTTGCATACCTATTACTAACATTGCAGGAGGGCAGAATCGTCTTTCAGAGATAACATTGGAAGACAACTCAGTTCAATCACGGAGACAACCCTGGGATATTCAGTTATTACCATCTCAGAGATAACCCCGAGATATCCAGCTCAGTCCCTGAAACAACACTGGGAGTTTTAGTCTCAACCTCAGAGATAACCCCGAGGAATGTAGTTCAAATACCGAAAATCACACCGGAGAAGACCGTTTCATCTCGAAGATAACCCCGAGATACTCAGTCTCAGTCCCGAAAATAACACCATGAAAGTTAGTATCCACCTTGGAGATAGCCCCGAGGAGTGTCGTTGCAGTTCCGGAGATAACCCCTGAGATGCTCATTCCAACCCTTGTAGTCCGCTTCAAACTCGGTGATAGCCCCGAGGCAATCATTCCCCAAGCTCGGAGATAACCCCGGGAGGTTAGGCACACCTCAGAGATAAACATGAGGACGGTCGACACCTACAGCAGCCCAATTTTAGAGATAACCCTGAGCAACGACTGCTAAATCAGCTCAAACCGGAGATAACCCCGGTGAGGGGCAGAATCATTATTTTGCCATCTCGATCCCATATTGCGCCATCTCAACAACATTCAATATACATTCTATACAAAAATGTCTTACAAGAACCAAAGAGCTTAATCCCGAGTGACTACTGCACAAGACAGCACACCAGATAGAAGTTGAAGCTTGAAGACCAAGGGGATGGTCCCATCTTCCTGACTTCGTACAACCTCTAATCCCATGTCATTGCGTAGCTCTCGACAACAGCATGCCGTAAAAGGTCTTATACATCTTGATCGGATGCCCAGATTGAAGTTCTGAAAGTTCGAGCAAATAACACATTGCATGTATGCACGTACTTCGAGACAGTGAGACCCGCGGAAGTCAGGGCACCCCGGCCAGCCGCAGGTGCATCTGCGGCTACCGCAGGTGCATCTGCGGCTGTCGCAGGTGCACCTGCGGCTCCCCCCTTTATAAATAGATGATTTGGGGCAACCATTTTTTATAGGAAAAAGGCGAGGAAGCCCTGTCCAATTTTCTTTGTACACACTATAAACTGAGTGCTTTATCATTTTAAACATTTATGAGCTTCTATATTGTTATGTTTTTACCGGCGGGAGCCGACTGTTCATCCATTTAAAGTCATTGAAGTCTTCTTTGGCAGTGCACTGTAAGCCTTCTTACACTTTCAAAAGTCTTTCTCCACTACTGTGCACACACAGTTCTTCACATTGAGAGTCGTGTAGCGTGTGTATGCCCGAACTTCGGTCCATGACTTTTATTTCTTTTTGTATATATATATTATATATATTTATATATATGGACTAACATCATCGAGTTATGCCTCGATTGAGCCTGGACTCACGTCCGAATCGTTTATTTGCTTATATATATATATATATATATATATATATATATATATAGGTATCCTTATATATAATCTTTGTTCGATGAGCTTGGATTTACATCCGGAGCGTTTATTGCTTTTATATATATATAAATACTTATTTATATACATATATATATATATATATATATATATATATATATATATATGTTACACACATTTCTGTCTAGCCTGGAGTTTACTTCATGGCCTTTTACAACTTTATTTACGTTTTGTCCTGCCTGGAGTTTACTTCAAGGCGGTTGATCATTTTACTACTTTATTTACATTTCCAATCCCCCATGGAGATGCTTCGTGGTGGTTGATTGGTTTTTTTTACTACATTATTTACATTTGCAATCCCCCATGGAGGTGCTTCGTGGTGGTTGATTGCTTGCACACACACACACACACACACACACACACACACACACACACACACACACACACACACATATATATATATATATATATATATATATATATATATATATACTGCTTTATATATAACTGTTTACTGCTTTCATACAAATTGCTACATCATGTGAGCGTAGGAATCATGTGATCACAGATTCGGTCTCCTGAATCTAGATTCGATTCCCATGATGGACATTTTCAGCTGTACATGGCTTGTAAAGTCTGCACAGTGTTCGAATTTCCTTAGATAGTTTTCATGCCCATAAGGAGTTTGACACTGCTATATATATATATATATATATATATATATATATATATATATATATATATATATATATATATTATTTTCTCAAAGATGCTTCGCATCTCGAAAATAAAAGCAATAAAGCTGAACATATAATAAAATGGAAGTATCAAAGGCCTTAATTACTATTGAGCAAAAGGGTTTGAAAAATCTCTTTTTACAAAACATCACTGCTATATCTTGTTAAAACTGAATTTTTATACAGAAATTCAAACTTTTTGTATATAGGTGCGAACGAGGCATAGTACTACTTCCAAATAATTGCACATTGATCCACACACACACACACATTCATATAACAGTTTAATTGAAAAGTGGCGGTCACCATAGCAACACTGATGTCGGGGGGTGCCTAACACCTTCCCTCCTCATAATCAAGTCCCCGAACCCTAACGAATCTCGGTTTCACAGACCCGTTAAGCAGTGTCATATCACTGGGTCAATGTGCAAACCTTTTCTCGATTTTGTTGGTGCAACTATTTAAAAAATCGACTGGTGACTCTTACAGTCCAATCGTCGACATATACATGTCGGACCTTTCACAACTTGTTTTTTCAAACAAATCTCACCTAATATGAGAACACCAAAAGACAAGAACAGAAAAGGGACAAATAAGAATCCCGACGTCGACAGGTGGCGACTCTACTGGGGACTCTAGTAAGAGGACTTAAGCCGCTATTACAAGCTTTTCAAAACTGTTATATGCTTATGTGTGGATGTTGCATTTACATTTGATGGATGTGTACGAATGCATTTACTTACTGTACTTAATGCTTTACACTATATCTACTTGTGATATTTGTGTTTCGCACATGTCATCATTTTCATAAACGGTGAGACACGTTGTATGTGAATGTATATTGTGTGGTTCCTCCATCAGGAGGCTATCCTGTCGGTGTTTGATTACTGGACTCGTAGGAAGACTAATTCCAACGAGGCTCAAGAAAGGCACCACCCAAAAGCAAAGGGAAGATAAGCAGTTTAGTAAATTTTTGGAGGTGTTTAAAAAGCTACAGATTAACATACATTTCGCTGAGGCATTGGAACAGATGCCTAGTTATGCAAAGTTTATGAAGGGTATCTTGTTAAGGAAGAAAAGGTTAGAAGACTTTGAAACAGTGGCCTTGACCGAAGAATGTAGTGCAGTGCTTCAACGCAAGTTACCTCATATATAAACCTCAAACTTGTTTACTAGTTTTGTCTCAAAGAACAAGTTCTTATTTAATCAGTATTCATTGCTTACTCTTATGTTACTGCTATTATCACTCTTTATATCAGTGAGCAATTGTTTGCTCACTCTTGCATTTAACACTTCAGCTAAAGTTGAGAAATTTGATGAGCCGTCTTCTAGCAAAGGCAAGGGCAAGATGTCCAAATGATGAAGACTTGTTTGATTTTATTTAGTAGAATTCTGTTATGAGACTTATGTTATTATGTGATGTATTCCGCAGACTTATGTAATAATTAAAGGTTAGTGTCGATGTCAGGATTTTTATTTGTCCCTTTTCTGTTCTTGTCTTTTGGTGTTCTCATGTTAGGTGAGATTTGTTTGAAAAGATAAGTTGTGAAAAGGTCCGACATGTATATGTCGACGATTGGGACTATAAGAGTCGCCAGTTGGTATTTTTAAATAGTTGCACCAACTCAACCAAGAAAATGTTTGCACATAGACTGAGTGATGTGGTACTGCGTAACTAGTCTGTGAAACCGAGATTCGTTAGGGTCCGGGGGCTTGGTTAGACGTATTTTCATGATGTAAAGGGGATAGCACCCCTTGAGGGCTCAATAAGCTACTGTTACTTTCTTCTTTCAATAATAGATTAGAGTATATTGGTGTAGATACTTTCTAGAGTGGATTATATTGAAGACGTGAAGCATTTGGAAGGCATCAGAGATTCCATCTTGGATCAGGAGAACAAATTTTCATTGCAATTCTCTACTCTTGTTTTCTCTTTGATTTATAATTGTATCTTATGATGTTTATTCTATATGTGGATGATAGATTTGATTCAACTATGATCTAAACTCTATTCTGAGATTGCAATGGATTAGTGTATTCTGATATATTTCGTTGTTAGCCTTATTGATTGCTATGGGATTGTCTAATTAGATTCATTCTTATTTGCTTAGTTGATTGGCCATCAATTACTGTGATAATCCATATGGATTCGAGAGATGAAGTGTGGGTTAAGATCTGATCTTATTAGCTTATGATTGTATATTCTACATTGTGATAGGATGTATGATTTGTGCATAGGATAGACATATACTGAAGCACCATTCGTAGTCAATTGAGAACTCAGGCTTAAACCCTAATTATTTGTAAATCACATAGGCATATAGTGGTTTAGGTAATGTGAGTTCATGTGTATTCTATCAACTGTGGATTACATGTGATTTGTGTATGGTACATTGAGAGATGGCTATACTTTACTTTCGTGTTCTTGACTAACAATCCAGTACAATTAGTTTGGCTTAACATGAAATGTGTATATTTGAATGAGTAAATAAATGAAATTGTGATCTCAGGTATTCTTTATCTAGTCTCACTCTAGGAATAGTTAGGTTTATTTAATTTCATAGTTTAAATAGAAAATATTAAATCATTCGTTTAAATAAGACTCAAGTGGTTACGGACTAATGCTTAGTGAAATTTATTAGTTAACTCTCTGTGGGAATGATACTTTACTTACTCTTTATTACTTGTTGAATGTGTATACTTGCACGCATATATTGATCGGTAAAATGACCAACAGGTTGCTTAGGAATATGAAAACTAACAACCTTACGAAAGCAATCAATTTTGGTATGATGAGTAGTTAATCAATCAATCAATCCCTAAAATCACATCAAAAGCAAGTATCTTTAAAGAAATAAGGTCAACAAGTAATGTGATGGTGCCAACTTGGATCAAACAAGATTTATAAACAGTGGATGTAACGAAAGTTTCTCATAACGGAGTTTCAACGGATAAGTCAAAGTCTAATTTTCTCCGGAGTCAAGTTTAAACGTTAAGTATAAGCAGGAGAGATAAATGAATGGGTAGAACCGATATCTAATAAGGTATAAACTTCGTAAAAATTTATAATTAACTAACCTGTGCTAACTTCGTTCGGGTTCCTCGCATTCTGACCAGTCACGACAAACGCTCTTCCAGGAACCGTTGACTTTGATTTGTCCGGGACAGCCTTTGGAGTCACCATCCCCGCTGGACTTGGTTTCACTACAGGACAATCTCGAGCTATATGACCGTCCTTTCCACAACTAAAACATAACTTGGAAGGTTGTGAACAGTTTGGACTTATGTGTCCCTCTTCTCCGCATCTGTAGCATCTAACTGGCGGTCTTTCTCCTCCTCTAAAATTCGTTGCTGGTGCTGGTGCTACTGCCGACATCTTCCCGTCATCGTTAAATCTTCTCTTCTTGAAATTTCCACTTGAGTTATTTCTTCAATTATCTTGGCCATGATTACCACCAAAGTGGTTACCATTTCTGGCATGATAATTTCCTCCACGATTGTTATCATTGTTCCGATGACCGTTACCACCGGTACGATTATCATTGAGTTGTTGGTCATTATTCTTCAGTTGAGTCGACTCATTATCGCGCTCCAATAACTGAGCCCTATTCACAACATCTGAATATAAACAAAGTTTGTGAGAAATGAGGTATTGACGTATTTTGGGTTTCAAACCTCGCAGAAACATTCTCGTCATTCTCTCTTCATTATCAACCAATTGTGATGCAAATCGAGACAACTCGGCAAACTTAGCTTCGTACTGCGACACGTTCATATTATTTTGCTCAAGCTTGATGAACTCTACCTCCTTCATGTGACGAATACTTTCGGAAAAGTACTTGTCGTTGAAAAATTCTTGGAACTTCTCCCAAGAAATCTTCAGTGCGGTAGGCTGAGTACGCTTTACGGATTCCCACCAATAATATGACTCTCCTCATAACATGAAAGTGGCGAAAGGAACCTTTTGCTCTTCTGAGCATCCCAAGACATCAAATATCTTAGTAATATGCTTTATCCACGTCTCTGTCGTAAGTGGTTCTGGCTTTCCCAAAAACTCTGGCGGTCCGAACTCCTTGAACTACTTAGCGGTGACCATCCGTGAGTTACCAGTGTTTCCACCTGCATTTTTAATAGTAGTCTTTCTCATTTGGTTTTGCATAAATTCTAGAAAGTTCCTAAACATACCATCGTTCGTCATCTGCTCAGTGGTGTTGTTCACAGGAGGAACATTGCCAGCCTGTTGCACGTTCTCCTCGTTGGTGAGCAAATGTGTCTCCATGGTCTCATTTACTCCACTATTAACATTCTCAGTTGACATTCTCAAATACTGCCATAAAATAGGGATTAATTTAACAAATTAACAAATCACATAATACCCCTATATTATGACCGACCAACAAATAAGCTTAGGTAGGACACACTAGTGAAAGATTTACTCGTCTCTCCCCTCCTAGTTCTGTTCCCCGATCTCCGCCAGAGATCATATCCCTAAGCTTTGATACCAACTGTGACACCCTCAAAATAGGTCCAATCCACCCAACATATTCTGAGTCGCCAAATACATGGTACAGAAACAATTACAACTTTATTATTATAATTGTCGTGCAAAATACGACAACACTTAACTGTGAGTTTAAAATACAACTATTGTCTTCTAGACAATATTCACACTCAAATAAGTCCTCATAACAATTATTGATACTTTATTTTACAAAAATGGTGAGGACTACTAAAACATCTTTCTAGAACCATCATTCCATACTTCGACTAGTACTCGCTACATTCTCGCCTCCTGAGAAGAAAAATGGAACAAAAAAAAAGGGTGAGCACAACTAGCCCAGTAAAGAATATTATGACTAAGATAATATACAACAAATTATTCTTAGTCTTTAACAGGGAAAAATCTGATAGAATACAATAGACAACAAGTTTTAGATCAACAACTGCAACGAAAACAACAATTTATTAAAAGTCCATCATCGATATTTTATCCCTGTAACATCAATCAATATACATCTTGAATCAAATAGTCATCTTTGCACTACAGGCCAAAGATATTAATCAGTCGGTCATGTTCATCTCAACACCTGTTCATCTTTGCACTACAGGCAAAAGATATTCAGTAATATCATCATTTAGGACTGAGGATGATGAAAAATATATTTTAAAGAAAACGAATTCAGTGAGACAAAAGAACAAATAGTAAGGATTCGTACTTCGGTTTATCCATGTTTAAAAATACTCCATAATAACTATTGTGGAGCAGAATTCAAAAATGAAGATCAAAACATAGATCCAATCAAAGATAGGAACCATAACAGACAATCTTGGACACAGAAAAGAAAATTTAATTTTTCTGTGAATAGTGCCGTATTCATGAATAGTGTCATATACGTGAATAGTGCCGTATACGTGAATAGTAACTCCAACACTAAAAGATAGAAATTCCACAAGAAAAGTCATCATGCTTTGTGAATAGTACTCATGAATAGTAATCATGGGTTTTGTACCGGGTTCAAAGTCGATACAAAATTCAATATCACACTTTGGGAGTAAGCCAAGAAATTCTTTAGAAAATACGTCAGGAAACAAAATATTATTCAAATATGACGTATTAAAGTCCATGACATGGGTAAGAAAACTTGACATCTGTTTTTCAATGAACGAATGACTTTATGACTTGATATAACAATGATTGACTTCAGTGGTTTGGTTGCTTGAATTCGAATAACAGGTTGCCTAGGAATATGAAAACTAACAACCTCACGAAAGCAATCAATTTTGTCATGATGAGTAGTTAATCAATAAATCAATCCCTAAAATCACATCAAAAGCAAGTATCTTTAAAGAAATAAGGTGAACAGGTAATGTGATGATGCCAACTTGGATCAAACAAGATTTATAAACAGTGGATGTAACGAAAGTTTCTCATAACGGAGTTTCAACAGATAAGTCAAAGTCTAATTTTCTCCGGAGTCAAGTTTAAACGTTAAGTATAAGCAGGAGAGATAAATGAATGGGTAGAACCGGTATCTAATAAGGTATAAACTTCGTAAAAATTTATAATTAACTAACCCGTGCTAACTTCGTTTGGGTTCCTCGCATTCTGACTAGTCACGACAAACGCTCTTCCAGGAACCGTTGACTTTGACTTGTCCGGGACAGCCTTTGGAGTCACCATCCCCGCTGGACTTGATTTCACTACAGGACAATCTCGAGCTATATGATCGTCCTTTCCATAACTAAAACATAACTTGGAAGGTTGTGAACAGTTTGGACTTATGTGTCCCTCTTCTCCGCATCTGTAGCATCTAACTGGCGGTCTTTCTCCTCCTCTAAAATTCGTTGCTGGTGCTGGTGCTACTGCCGACATCTTCCCGTCATCGTTAAATCTCCTCTTCTTGAAATTTCCACTTGAGTTATTTCTTCAATTATCTTGGCCATGATTACCACCAAAGTGGTTACCATTTCTGGCGTGATAATTTCCTCCACGATTGTTATCATTGTTCCGATGACCATTACCACTGGTACGATTATCATTGAGTTGTTGGTCATTATTCTTTAGTTGAGTCGACTCATTATCGCGCTCCAATAACTGAGCCCTATTCACAACATCTGAATATAAACAAAGTTTGTGAGAAATGATGTATTGACGTATTTTGGGTTTCAAACCTCACAAAAATATTCGCGTCATTCTCTCCTCATTATCAATCAAATGTGATGTAAATCGAGACAACTCGGCAAACTTAGCTTCGTACTGTGATATGTTCATATTGTTTTGCTCCAGCTTGATGAACTCTACCTCCTTCATGTGACGAATACTTTCAGGAAAGTACTTGTCGTTGAATAATTCTTGGAACTTCTCCCAAGACATCTTCAGTGCGGTAGGCTGGGTACGTTTTACGGATTCTCGCCAATAATCTGCCTCTCCTCGTAACATGAAAGTGGCGAAAGGAACCTTTTGCTCCTCTGAGCATCCCAAGACATCAAATATCTTAGTAATCTGCTTTATCCATGTCTTTGCCGTAAGTGGTTCTGGCATTCCCAAAAACTCTGGCGGTCCTAACTCTTTGAACTGCTTAGCGGTGACCATCCGTGAGTTGCCAGTGTTTCCACCTGTATTTTGAACAGTAGTCTTTCTCGTTTGGTTTTGCATGAATTCTAGAAAATTCCTAAACACACCATCGTTCGTCATCTGCTCAGTGGTGTTGTTCACAGGAGGAACATTGCCAGCCTGCTGCACGTTCTCCTCGTTGGTGAGCAAAGGTGTCTCCATGGTCTCATTTACTCCACTATTAACATTCTCAATCGACATTCTCAAATACTACCATAAAACAAGGGTTAATTTAACAAATTAACAAAGCACATAATACCCCTATATTATAACCGACCAACAAATAAGCTTAAGTAGGACACACTAGCGAAGGATTTACTCGTCTCTCCCCTCCTAGTTCTATTTCCCGATCTCCGCCAGAGATCATATCCCTAAGCTCTGATACCAACTGTGACGCCCCAAAATAGGTCCAATCCACCCAACATATTTTGAGTCGCCAAATACATGGTACAGAAATAACTACAACTTTATTATTATAATTGTCGTGCAAAATACGACAACACTTAACTGTGAGTTTAAAATATAACTATTGTCTTCTAGACAATATCCACACTCAAATAAGTCCTCATAACAATTATTGATACTTTATTTTACAAAAATGGTGAGGACTACTAAAACATCTTTCTAGAACCATCATTCTATACTTTGACTAGTACTCGCTACATTCTCGCCTCCTGAGAAGAAAAATGGAACAAAAAAAAAGGGTGAGCACAACTAGCCCAGTAAAGAATATTATGACTAAGATAATGTACAACAAATTATTCTTAGTCTTCAACAGAAAAAAATCTGATAGAATACAATAGACAACAAGTTGTAGATCAACAACTGCAGCGGAAACAACTATTTATTAGAAGAGTTAAGTAGAGAATCAAATCTATTATGATCTATGAATTTAAAAGTCCATCATCGATATTTTATCCCTGTAACATCAATCAATATACATCTTGAATCAAATAGTCATCTTTGCACTACAGGCCAAAGATATTAATCAGTCGGTCATGTTCATCTCAACACCTGTTCACCTTTGCACTACAGGCCAAAGATATTCATCAAGAAATCATTCATCTTTGCACTACAGGCCAAAGATATTCAGTAATATCAACATTTAGGACTGAGGATGATGAAAAATATATTATAAAGAAAACGAATTCAGTGAGACAAAAGAACAAATAGTAAGGATTCGTACTTCGGTTTATCCATGTTTAAAAATACTCCATAATAACTATTGTGGAGCAGAATTCAAAAATGAAGATCAAAACATAGATCCAATCAAAGATAGGAACCATAACAGATAATCTTGGACACAGAAAAGAAAATTTAATTTTTCTGTGAATAGTGCCGTATTCATGAATAGTGTCGTATACGTGAATAGTGTCGTATACGTGAATAGTGACTCTAACACTAAAAGATAGAAATTCCACAAGAAAAATCATCATGCTTTGTGAATAGTACTCGTGAATAGTACTCGTGAATAGTAACTCATGAATAGTAACTCGTGAATAGTAACTCGCGAATAGTAACCCCGACATGAAAACACAAGAATTTCACGAGAAAAATCTTACCAATATTTCAGCATAATGATAGTGAAAGAATAATATCATTTACAAAAGAAAATAACATCCCTTACCTCAGAAAGAATAGTACTTCTGACTGGGATACTAGATATAGTGCTGAAAAAACTTGCACCGTATAACAATACTCAAAGTAATAGAATACTCACAAAATACGCTCGATATTATAGAGAGAGAAAGAGAGAGAAATCTTTAGTTTCTGGTGTGATTTTTAATTCTAACCTAAGCACCCTATTTATAGAAAAATGCTTAGAACACCAAAGTAGAAAATTTAGTATAATAATATTATATATAAAACAAAATCCTACGCCCACTTAGAAATCTGATTTCAGCCAGTTAACAGATGTTAAAGATGTCCACAAACATTTAAAAATGTTTTTCTTTCAAAACATAAATAAAACTTCCAAAAATCAATTATTTCGGAAATACGGAACTTCAATAATTCATAATAAATAGCCATTTTATCAGAAAATTCGAATCTCACGTATTTTTTTATAGGAAATTCAATTCTCTACAACCTTGCAGAAGAAAGTTTTTCTAAATTCCAAACATATATTGACCGAAATCCACATACGGACGATTTTACAGGCTATAATCAAATTTCAGTCAAGAAATGGGGTCCACCGACACATAAAACATGTGTTAATTATTTAATGCAACAAAAATACTCTTCCTCATCATATACTCATATATCCCACATTCATTGTAAAAATATCATCATTATTATATAATATAATAAAATATTATTTTATCAGAAAAGATAAAATATCAATTTTTTTAACAATTGTCACTTTAAAAATTTCTCCATCTATATCCACATAAAATTAATATTTTTCTTATCATATAAATTAATAATTAATTATTCATAAATAATATTACAGAATCATAATACTGACAACCAGGTAGTTCCAAGGAAAGAGGGGGCTTTCCAATAAGGATCTCTCTTTACTGGCGCGCAATTAGGTGACCAAACCTTTCATTAGACAGAACTTTATAGACATTGCCAATAATGTTATCTAATAATATTATTCAGATAATATAAATTATTATTTCGATAATAGAAAATGCTGTGTAGTGATAATTATTGAAACAATAGTAATATAAAATATCAACGTAGCAATTATTGAATCAATAAAATAAAATATTAAACAGTAACTACTGTAACAATTATTGAGTAGTGCCTTCTTATGTAAGAATCAATAATTGGTGCAATACCGTGTGCTACTGTGCAACAATACGTATTACTGTATTTTAACCACCAGGTATTCCAATAGTATTAACAGCAACAACTACGCCGTTATTTATAAACAACTTATACTTGTCATTTTCGTCATCCAATCACTTTTCGTTATGGGGCCCACACAAGGCTGCGCCGTCGTACAAATATTCCACGACCAAACGAATATTCCCCTACAACAATGAATATTTTATAACCACTTGCTTATTTAAAATATTTGCACATTTTACCTATAACTAACCACATTAATCAAATCAACCCCTTACTATTTCAAAATAATAAATAGAGAAATTCAATTTCATTTATAAAAAGTTGGGGTCTTACATCAGGTTTGGACAAGTACAGTTTGGGGGTGATTATTTCAACAACTATGTTTATCCCAATTATCATCAAGGTTGGCGGTATCACCCGAATTTTGAATGGAGTTATAACTATCGAGACCAATACTGTGTCCCAAGTCCAACACATCCATCGGATTTCTCATATAGACCTTCAATGCAACAAAAAGAAAATTCAAGGTTGAAGGAATTCATGTCAAAAAGCATAGCAGACCATGAAGAGATGATGATGAGTCAGGAGTTGTTAAGCCAAAATCTTAACAGACAGATGGAACAACTCATTAACTCCTCAATGAATGGTCCTCAATACATGGATTTCGAAACTGAACAAGATAATTCAAGATTGGAGGATTTGTGGTTCAAATTTGTAGCATCAACTGAGGAGAAGATGATTGAGTAAGAGAGGTCAATTCGAAATCTTCAGAATCAGATGGATCAAATGTTCGAAGCCTTAAACAATTGCCCTTCAAATAATTGGTGCTATGACATGGACGATGAAACTAATGGAGAGATAGAAGTGTACATGCCACTGAATGAACTAAAGGAGTGGACATTGAGGAGACAACTGGGGGTATGGAAAATGAAGAACATGAGCTGCCTTGTATAATACCCCAAGTGCCTTCTCAGTTAGAGTTAAAAAATTTAGTGAATTTTACACACCCATGTCCCCTTGGTAGTCACATCCAAAGTAAGAATTTCTACGATTATGAGGTCTCTTACAAACCATGGTGGGCTGAGGAAGAGATAATAGAAGAAGAAAATCCCATTGTATCTTTCATGCCTCAATGCAAAAATCTATTCACAGATACAATGGGAGAAGCACCTGGCGATGCAATGGAACTGGGGACATCAAGTACAAGAAATAATCTAGGTGGCTTCAATTCGAAGACTCTCACGATGGAGAACCTACCAAAGCACATAGCGGTTCTAATGGATGGAGGGTTGCTATCTTTTCGTAGAGGAATTGGATAGCTATCAAGAACAGAGTTCAGCTAACGGACTATAAACCGAGTGCTAGATGGGAGGCACCCCATCCAATCTTTCTCCCTCCTTGTTTAATTCTTATTTACATTTCCATTTATTTATTCTCCTATGTTTAAATCTTCATGCTTTCCATATTTAGTAGATGTTTGATAGTTATAAGTCTTAATAATTGTTTTGTTGTTTCTCCTCTCAGGTTCAATCCAATTGCTATAAACATTCAGGATCAAACAAAAGTCAAAAACTGAAGCTGCCAAGGTACAGGGTAGCGCGACCGCGCCCAACTACAAGCCAAACACAGCGCTGTTGCGCACTATCTCAGTCATAGAAAATAAACACTGCTCAATTTTTAAAATTTCTGACTCAAGCATTCAGACAGTTAGAAGCCCACACTCAGTTTCCAACTATAAAATATCTCAAACTTATCCATCGCCTGATATACCATCGGATCATGAGGAGGCGAATGGAGATGACATTGCCACTAATTAGGGGAGTATTCTTTCACTTTTAATTACAATGAGGGCATTGTTCATTTTAAGTTTGGGGGTATTGAGTTTAGTCAGTAGTTTAGAGCAAGTAGTGTAATTGCATCATATAGAGTAATTTCATATTACATATAGTTAATTACATGTTAGTAGTTATTAGTTTAATTTTGTAGTAAATTTTTTTTCTTCTTTTTGTTTGCTTAATATTTGTTTAGTTGCATAACATTGTATATTCCCATATTTTTAGTTCGTTGAATTCCAATATGGCCATTGATGATATAGAAATTTGATAGATTTTTGAACTTGGTTGATATCTTGAGCTTAGTTATAATTTTATACATGATATAATTAATGTCTGCTGTTTAGATGACCGGGTAGCACGTCAATGTTCATATTTGCTTGTTGGTTAAGATTAGCTTGTTTGTCTGCTGAGAGGAAAATGCTGTATTAAAGATAGAATTTTGTAGGAAGTGAGTAATGACTACTAAACACTGAAAATCAAGTTTTGGGAACGCTTAGGCTATACCTGCTATCTATATATAAAAAAATGAAAAAAAAAAAGAAAAAAGAAAGAGAAGAGAAAAATGAAAAAAAAAATATAAAAAAAATATCGTGGCTATTCTTGTTTCGGGGCCTTTGTTACTTGAGTAAGTACGCCCAAGGGGATTGTCTTTACACCCAGTGCCATAAGGTCTTTTATGGTTTGGGAGTCGTTGGTCGAAAGATCGCTAAGGGGTAGCACTGTTAGCCTAATGGAATGAGGCATTGCACAGTCATGGGAAAAAGAAAAGAAATTAATAAACACCCGCGGGAAAGTGTCAAAATTGCCCTAGTGAGTAAAAATAAACCATAATAAACCCTTTGCTGAACCTTAGCTTGTACTGATGTGTTAGAGTAGTTGTTGTTTCATTTATATGCATAGTTCTTGATTTGAATCTCAGTTTTCTTTCTTAAGCAGCATATCATGTGAAATCTTCACCTTTGTTAAGCTTATCTGTGAACACAACACACACACACACACACACATACAGCATCTTTATAGCAGGTTAGGATTATCTGATTGCATGTCATTATGCCTGTAGCATAGTTTGATGCTTTGTTCTTGGATCTTGATATTTCTTTGAGGCATATCTTATTAGAATTCTTAACATGACTGGAAATCTGGGGATTCATTGTCATAGTAGCGTAGCGTGCATAGCATGTAGATTGCATTATGTTGCACTGCTTGAGGGCAAGCAATAGTTCAAGTTTGGGGGTATTTGATAAGTAGGTTTTATACCTACTTATTGGATATCAATTCATGAGAACTATGCCCATCTCAAGTACATTTTAGTGTGTTTTTAGTGCATTTCGTGTTATTTTACATTGCATGTACTGAGAATTCCTCTGGTGTAAAAGTGCAGGAAATGGCATAGCTCGACGTTGATAGGTGGCATGAGATCAGTGAAGGCATGACACGAGGGTCGAGTGGGGTAAAGAAACTGAGCATTGATGGATAAAGCAGCAATAGTAGAACACAAGAATGTAGATTGCAGGAGTCGCGCGACTATATAAGCTAGTACACGCGTGCCCGCGCCATTAACCGGACATAGCTTATTTTGCACACGCACGCCCGCCCTTGTTTAGTATGGGGATCACGCTCGGCCGCGCGCGTCATCGACTTCAGTTGTTGACTTTATTTTAAAATTTGAAATTTAAAGCGTAACGGAGAGGGGGTTCAATTAGGGCTTATATATTAGACGTATTTTCATGATGTAAAGGGGATACCACCCCTTAGGGGCTCAATAAGCTACTATTACTTTCTTCTTTCAATAATAGATTAGAGTAGATTAGTGTAGATACTTTCTAAAGTGGATTATATTGAAGACGTGAAGCATTCGAAAGGCATCAGAAATTCCATCTTGGATCAGGAGAACAAATTTGCACTACAATTCTCTACTCTTATTTTCTCTTTGATTCATAATTGTATCTTACGATGTTTATTCTATATGTGGATGATAGATTTGACTCAACTATGATCTAAACTCTATTCTGAGATTGCAATGGATTAGTTTATTCTGATATATTTCGTTGTTAGCCTTATTGATTGCTATGGGATTGTCTAATTAGATTCATGCTTATTTACTTAGTTGATTGACCATCAATTACTGTGATAATCCATATGGATTCGAGAGACGAAGTGTGGGTTAAGATCTGATCTTATTAGCTTATGATTGTATATTCTGCATTGTGATAGGATGTATGATTTGTGCTTAGGGTAGACATATACCGAAGCACCATTCGTAGTCAATTGAGAACTCGGGCTTAAACCCTAATTATTTGTAAATCACATAGGCATATAGTGGTTTAGGTAATGTGGGTGTTCATGTGTATTCTATCAACTGTGGACTACATGTGATTTGTGTATGGTACATTGAGAGATGGCTATACTTTACTTTCGTGTTCTTGACTAACAATCCAGTACAATTAGTTTGGCTTAACATGAAATGTGTAGATTTGAATGAGTTAATAAATGAAATTATGATCTCAGGTCTTCTTTATCTAGTCTCACTCTAGGAATAGTTAGGTTTATTTAATTTCATAGTTTAAATAGAAAATATTAAATCATTCGTTTAAATAAGACTGAAGTGGTTATGGACTAATGCTTGGTGAAATTTATTAGTTAATTCTTCGTGGGAATGATACTTTACTTACTCTTTATTACTTATTGACCGTGTATACTTGCACGCATATATTGATCGGTAAAACGACCAACATGCAAGTACTGAATGTCCTCAGGGTTGTCTCTAAAGTGTGCCTGACCTCCCGAGGTTATCTCTAGGTTTGGGACTGAGTGCCTCGGGGCTATCACCGAGGTTGAAGCTGATTGTTGGGGATTGAAACGAACTTTTCCGGGGTTATCTCTGGAACTTCAACTGCATTCCTCGGGGTTAGAACTGAAACTCCTGGGGTTGTCTCCTGGGTTAGAACTGAATATCTCGAGGTTATTTCCAAGATGGAACTGACTTCTCTGGTGTTATCTCTGGAACTAGAATTGCATTCCTCGGGGTTGTCTCCGAGTTTGAAACTAAAATTCCCGGGGTTATCTCCGAGACTAGGATTGAATATTTCGGGATTGTCTCTGAGATGGCAAACTTAAGCATCCTTGGGTTATCTTCGGGACTATGTTGATTTGAATTCTAGGGTTATCTCTAGAAGACGATTTTGCCCTCCTGCAAGATTAGTAATAGGAATGCAAATTTTTTGAGTGTCTACAGATGCCCCTCTTTATCATATTCATGCAATGTAATGGTATGGATAGGATAAAGAACACTAGACACTTGAAATATGACAAGATATTCATGATGCAATGTACTGCAGCATGATGTAAATGTATGATGAATGGGGTTTGTTAGACCATTTTCCAACGGGATGTGATGATTGTTTGCTCCCACGACTTCTGGTGGGTACTGGAGTTATCATAGATGACTCTGATGAACTGATTGGATGTGTACTCCAAATTTCTCAAGTACTTTCAGGATGTTGACGTTGGAGTTATCACCAAAGTCCTTAATCCTAGGTACAAACTTTCCACCATAGATTTTTCTCTAATGTACAAGAGACCCTGGGGGATTGTGTTTTGTCTGATGAAGATGTGTATAACAGATTCCATCATTGGTCTTCGCCGATGAGGATGTTCTTCCTGGTTTGTATCGCCTTGTCTTTCCAGTGATCTGTCAGAGTTACTGCCAACAGTCTGTGTTTTTAGGGTTACCTGACCCTCGCTGACATGTGCATCAATGGATACCATCATTGGATCATCTCTGACGCTTCGTTGGGTTTAATTGCCAATGGTTGTAATCATCAGATGACTTCTGACGCTTCGTTGGGTTTACTTGCCATTTGATGGTGATGTCAAGGCTACTTGGCTTTCGTTGAAGAGAGATCATCGGGTGGATTCTAATGCTTTGTTAGGTTTATTTGCCAACAGCTGAAGACTATCAAGGTTGCTCGACCTTCGTTGAAATGTGCATCAATGGCTGAAATCATCAGATGACTTCCAATGCTTCGTTGGGTTTATTTTCCAATGGCTAAAATAACGTCAAGGTTGCTTGACCTTCGTTGAAATGTGCTTCAACGGCTGAAGTCATTGGATCATTTTTGACGCTTCATTGGGTTTATTTCCCAACGGCTAAAATAACGTCAAGGTTTCTTGACCTTCGTTGAAATGTGCTTCAACGACTGAAGACGCATGGAGTTCCTGCTGGGAAGAGCTATTTTGGAGTTACGACCCCGAACTGACAACATCAGACCTTTGTAAGGTATTGCTGATTGAAGTTTGTAATAGCTGTGATCATTGGAGTTGTGTACCTTGTGTTCGGGCGAATACCAATGAGTGATATGTAGACCCGCAGTTTGGTCTTGAAAACCAGGATTTCAAGTTGTTCCGCTCAATCGCGTAGTGTCTTTTTTTCCTGATTTGATTGTTTAAACTTGTGAGACCTCCTTTGTAACTCAGAGTGGACCGAGCCGGAGGGGTGGGACCCACATAGTGCCACATAGAGAATCTGAGAGTTCTTTTTCAGATCTGCTGAGCTCGAGCTGCTTTCTGTGAAATCTGTCATCGGACAAGTGTTTCACACTATCCTGGTAATGTATGCATGTCTTTTTTTCCAGTTTTGTCTGTTGGAAAATGAGTTATCACATGAAATGCTTCTAAACACATAGTAGTGAATATGCATACTCATATGACTTGATAAAAAATATTCAACATAGTAAATGTTAGTATTTAACCATGTTGAACATAATGATGTGAAAAAATTAACTTTTGAAACAGTCAAATTGGCACCTTTTTCTGCTATTTCTTATCTTATTTGAGGACAAATGAGCAAAGGTAGTAAAGCAAAGCAATCCTGGTAATTAATCTACCATCATGCACTATGACCTTGACATTTGAATGCATATAGGATGTTTATGACTGTGGGTAGGTGTGTTACTGAATGGTCACCTAGTCATGCCTACGCGCATGTGGATAGTCCTTGTTATAAAGGAGACTCTAGCAAACTTTTTCCATAAGTCTACGCATTAGGTAGTCATAACTTTTAACTCTAATGTAGGCGTATGTTAAAGTAATGTGTCCATGCATGTAGTCATAAAATGCATTTAAAAGGCTATAGGTTAGAATTTACCACACCCTTTCTGAGGTGATTTGGAGACTTATGTCTAGATATTATGGATCCGAATAAGACGAGTAGTTCCCGCAGGACCACTTCAGGTGTGCGGAGGAGGGCTTTTGAAGTGCCTTGACCCCGTTCAGTCAGACAGCCTCGCCGGTTGGTAGAGGCGGTGATTTGTCCTATCCGGGTTGATGTACTAAATGTTGAGGACGATGAGGAGGTTGTACCAGTTACGGCTCTAGCTCCTGCTGCTCATGCTCCCCGAAGGGATCTCACAAGCATTAATGTGACGATTCCAGATCTTCTGGGTGATTTGAGTCGCCACCCCTCAGTTTACTTGCAAGCAAACGAGGTAAAAGCTGGGTTTGATCTTCCTTTTTCCTATTGATGTGGAGCCAGGATTTTGATGTTGATTTGCATTTGTGGTGTAGGTTCCTGGCTTTACGCAGCCTCGAGGGAACTGGTTTAGCATACACTCTATATATCAGGCTCTGCATCCAGATTATCGAGAGATTGTGCATGGTTGGGGCTTTGGGGTGTTCTTTTCCATTCTCCCCTATCGTTGTCCCTGGGGTTACTTCAGGGCATTCTCTGAGCGCTGGTTTCACCAAACTTGGTCCCTCCATTTGTTGGATTGTGAGGTGATGATAACGCCGATGGATTGGTAGTTTATCACCGGTGTGGTGTTTGGAGGGGCGCCAGTGCCTTGTATAGCGAACATTACCCCGACTGCCATCAGATCCTTCCTAGGATTTCTGATTAAGGCGTTCAAGGGTAGGACCATTCGTACAGGTCCTTTGAGCGTAGATGATATGAGTGGGCTATTGAGTGAGCCCATGCCTGCTGATGTAAGAGTCAGAGATCGCATTCTTCGGCGATTATTCCTGGTTATTATCAGAGATTGTTTCATAGTAGATAACTCTTCCACGGTGTCATTTTCTTTGATTAGTGCCACTCGGGAGATGGACCACATTGGAGAGTATGATTATGGATCCTATACCTTTGCCTATTTCCTCAAGGGAATACGCATGCGTTCGTAGGGCTTGACAGAGTCTTGGCTAGGATTTTACCCATGTTTGCTGGTGAGTATTTCTCTTTTGATTTCCAATGTACAGGTTAAGAGTGTTGACTGACAGAAGATGTTTGCCTTTGTGTTGGCAGTTTTGGGCCTATGAGAGGCTTCCATGCTTGCGTCCCATTAACGTGTTAGGTTCAGATACCTATCCACGGGGACGACGATGGCATCACTCTATTTTGGCGGAGGTTCCTGTAGCTGAGGGTTTCACCCATTGTCGCTTACAGTTGGAGTTATTGACAGCTGATGCCATCACTTGGGTTCCCTACCCTGGGGAAAATTTGACAGTTGGCTTTGAGAATGGATACCCGACTGGTGTCGAGTATATGATATCCACCCTCCAGATTCCTCTCTTCACAGATGGAGGATGGGAGCTCTATTTAGGAAAGCGTGCTATTAGGAGCACCACAGAAGAGATTCGTGTACCGATCTTGCCTCCTGCCAAGTGTTATTGGCATGTGTCGTAGTCGCCTGTCAGTGATATCACGTTGATGGGCGTTGACGGCTTTACATTGTTAGAGGGTTCGTTTACTCAGGAGGCATTATACTGCTGGTGATCCCCTCGTACCATCGGAGCCTGGACCCGTGCCACTCAGTTCATGGAAGATATGGTTGCCAGATCTGTGATGATGACGGATTGGATGGCTTGTGTCCGAGATCCGACTCATTTGACACATATTGACAGTTTAACCCGGCAGTTGGATCGGGCACATTTTTTCATCCGGCATTTGGGCAGAGATCCTTCAGAGGCGGATACTTTTGATCCTTCCAGCTTGGGGGCTAGCCCTTCAGATGACCCATATGGCTTTGTCGGTGCAGATCCTCCCTTGTATAGGCCTGACATCAGGTGGACAGGATTGATGATCTAGACATCAACACCATTAACTTCTTCTGATGTATTTTCTTGCTATATCTTTTAATAGGCCTCCGTTAGTCGTAGGGCATCTGTGCCCCATTTCCCTGTATTTTTTAGTTGTACAGAGATGATGTATTTAGATGATGATGTACTTAGGAATGTATATACTATTTTCCATTCCCTACATCATATTGCCATCTATTATTTGTCATACATGTATTATGTCATGCATATGTATGTCTAGAGATGTTCAGCATTGACCCATGGATGATCTTATGATATGGCCCACACAGATGTCTTCCTCGATGGTTAGTCGTATTGATCACACCCCACCAGTATTGGTGGCCTCATGCTTGAGATCTTGATATGATAGTGTATCCCCTTCAGATAGGGTGATTGTAGATCAGCTGTTGTAGCATTCCATGACCCTCCTGATGTTCCAGGTTCCATTGGGCTTTGTAGATGGCATGCTAGAGCATTGGGTACCGAAGATGCAAGTGTTCCGATTTGAGACCTAGGAGTTGACTCCCACCTTAGAAAAGTATGAGCGGTTGACGACTTTGCCATTGGATAGACCTTACGCTCAGATGGCTATCGGAGATATGCGCCGGCAATTCATGACCCTCACCGAGTTGAGGCGTAGAGTAGCATATGATGAGATTACATTCGGTCATATAGTGTCCCAACATTTTCTAATAGACAGATTTGGCTCATTAGACAGCTATGCATAGCACTCCGGGGATTTCACCATGTCGGAGGATCAGTGGCGTGTTGCCAGAGTAGATGTATTCATGATGTGCGTAGTGGCCTATTTGCAATACATGGATCATCTTGACATCGGTGTTGTTAGGGCAGTGAAAACTCTCAGGGAGGGTCATACCATTGTAGTGATGATTGTGGCAGAGACACTGAGGTCAACCACATATTTCCATACCCATTCAGTAGGGGTATTTACAGGCAGCGCGGTCTTATTGTATTTGTGGTTTATGTCACACCTAAGACCGATTGGCACCTTCCGACGGCATAGGTACTATTTTTCCTATGAGATAGCCATGTCTTACTCCTTTCAGCCTGCGGAGTGTACAGACGCTACATCTAGATCAGTGTTTTTGGCAAGGATCGAGGATCCATTTGACATTTTACCGTGTACAGGGCTCAATTCTCCCTACAACTTCATTACTCATGCACCGGGCATGGATTATCTCCCTCTGGCTAGTTTGAGGGGCATGACCACATATCACCCACTGGCTGTGATGTCATAGTTTGATCAGTTCCAAGATGTACATCCTTTTGAGGGGGCATTGGGTCAGCGTTTGTCTTCTTGGCATTTTTCAACAGAGGATAGATCTAGGGTGTATGCCTGTTGGGATCAGCGTGAGAGTGCTGAGTTTATTGTTAGCCATCCGGGCCATTCTACAGAGCATGAATGGAGGCAAAGATCACATCGGCTATGATTGTATCCACAGTGTCGGGGATTGCTTTTGTCATTGGGGAGCCCATTGAGGACATTAATTTTTCCACCGAGGATGAACTATTCACTGGGTTGCCAGCAGCTCTTGTAGATTCTCCCAGTATGACTACTACTGATTCAGCATTCAGCAGAGTATTTAGAGCAGAGTTTTCATCTGATGACCTTCGAAAGAGATCAGGCTAGGGCCTTGATGTTGACAGCTCTTGCTGGGAGAGATACCGCTCTGTTAGAGAGAGATGATGCCTTAGCTCATAGAGATATCGATGTTGCTGAGCGGGATAAGGCCAAATCATCTAGAGATATAGTTATTGTTGAGCGGGATAGTGCTATATCTGCCCGAGATATCACTGTTACAGATAGTACTATAGTGAGGTCCCTTACTACTGGCATCATTGTAGAGATGAGCACGTATATTGATGAGCATAGTGTCACCATGCAGTTAGCTGTGGATCTATTGGCTCGTATAGAGACCCTTGGGCAGGAGATCACAGCGTTACGCCCTTCTTCTAAGAGGGATGCCATGTTAGACTTGATAGCCCGCATATACATTAACTTGTAGATGGGCTTGTATTTTCCTGCACAGACTAACTTAGCCATTTTTGTCATGCACAACATATAATGTATATATCAAATAATATTATATATGGCAGGGAAATATATGTTGATTCACTTCCCTTTTAGTTGTACCTTGTTACTTGCTTAATATTTGCCTATTTCTCCAAGGCTTGTGATCTTGATGTATTCTGAACTCCCCCTTGATGGACGGACATTGAGATGTCTCAAGATCTTTCAGAATGGATCGTTGATCTGTATGTATTCCCAACCATCTTTGGTGTCTTGGGACTGGTGTATGGAGAGGAGTGTGGCTTTTCTCCCTGAGGTTGATCGCACCACAGATGGTCGCCGGTACTCCTTTGTATGGGGAGCCCAGGTAATTCCATCTCTTATGGATTGGTGTTTCTCTTTGAGGAATCAACCACAGCTTAGATGGCCACAGATTCTCCCATTTATGTGGGGAGACCAGGTAGTTCCATCCCTTTGGTCTGAAGCTGATGAAGTGTGGTGAATTGAAAGATGATCCCAGTACCGTTTGACAAGTGTTTGTGTTTTGGTAGGGGGTAAGACTGAACCATGAATGGCTATCTACATACTTCTATTGAAGAGGAGATCAGGTCTGTGTAGTTCAAACCTGGTGTAAAGGTTCAACGCTGTATGTGGCAAAGTGGGTTTAAAGATGTGTTTATTTTTGTTTTTTTTGTTGTGGTGAGACCGGACCATAAAATTGGCCGCCTACGTACTCCCGTGTATTGGGGAGATCAGGTCGACGTAGTTTGCCCTATGTGCAGGACGGATTGCAAATGAAAAGTTTGATCCCATGTACAGGACAAACTGAAAGTGTGAAAGGTTTAATCCCTGGTGGGATAACCTGAGGGTGTAATGTTTAATCCCTGATGGGATAAACTGAAGGTGTGAAAGGTTTTGTAAACCTGCGGGGAGTGAAGGATCTGGTGATCCAAAACCAGGCTGCTAATTGGAAAGTGTGATTGTCCCTGATGGGATAAATGGCAGTGAAAAAGGCTGTATGTAGTGAAGGGTTTGGAAAACCTGAATTAACTGGGGATCTGGTGATCCAAAACCAGGATGTTTGCTTGATGGTAACTTCAGACATAGTACCGTTTCACGGTTTCTGAGTTAATGAGCTGTGAAAATTCATCGCCATCCATTTCCTGTAATCTAAGAATGCCTCCTGTCAATACCTCCTTGAAAACAAATGGGCCTACCCAGCTCGGGGCGAATTTTCCCTTAGACTGATCTTGGTTGTCAATGATCTTCTTCAAAACCAAGTCATGTAGTTTAAACTGCCATAGCCGGACTTTATTGTTGTAGGATCTGGCGATCCTCTGTTAGTATAAATGACCATGGAAGATAGCAGCTGCTCGCCTTTCATCTATTAGAGAAATTGGTGATACCTATCTTGTAACTATTGGTCTTCATCCAGCTGAGCGTCTATCAACACTCTGAGGGATTCCATTTCCACTTCTATGGGGAGCACTGCTTCCATCCCATAGGTTAATGAGTAAGGGGTTGCCCCAGTGGAAGTGCGCATTGATGTTTTGTAGGCTAACAGAGTCAGAGGCAATAAGTCAGGCCATCCTTTGTGATTTGCGGACATCTTTTTCATGATCTTCTTGATATTCTTGTTAGCCGCTTCAACAACACCATTCATCTTTGGACGGTAGATGACATAGTTGAGATGTTTGATGTGGAATTTACTGCATAACTCCTCCATCATTTTGTTGTTGAGGTTCTTAGCATTGTCTGATACAATTACCTCTGGTTGTCCATATCGACAAATGACATTGTTTCTGATGAAAGCAATGATAACTTTTTTTGTAACCCTGGGGAAGGAGGCTGCTTCTACCCACTTAGTGAAGTAGTCGATCATGGTGAAGATAAATCGATGATCATTACTGGCTTTAGGCTCGATGGGCCCGATCATGTCCATTCCCCACATTGCTATTTACAGGGTAGTGGGAGTTTCTGCTATTTTTACCCTTGTCAGCAAATGCAAGGAGTGCTACTCCAATTGCCAAGGGTGAAATCCTGGTGGACGGCTGTAATGAAGGGGATGTTATCGTCCTCCTTCTCTCGAATGATGACCATGATGTCTGGACAAGCATCGTCTGGGATGTCTCTGTTCATACCCTCAGTATGGACTATGATACGTATGTTTGATAAGCGCCTTGCAATGTCCTGCTTACACCTCCGATCCTTTTCATCTGCCTCCAGAACTGGTATCAAGACTTCCTTTCCTTTGACTGGTATCGGCTTAGGAAATAACATAGCTACCACATGGGCAGGAACATTTACTGAAGTCTGTATAGATTCAGCTTCTGTAGGTGCAGGCAATCACCGTATGACTGAAGATGAAGGAACCTGTTTATGTTTGTGAGGATTCCTATGACTAGAGCTAGAAGAATTGCCTAGTCCGGTTGTCCCTGTTTGACTGGGAACTTGAATTGGGTGCTTAATGCCTTGATGCTCTTTGCCCAACCCTTGTCCAGGTTGAAAACCCAAAGAAATCATTTCTTGACTTGCCGACATTACCTCGATGGAAACTCTGGGTATCAGAGGTGGCGCCCCAATTGGATGGTAGTGAGCGTTGCTAACCTTCAGGGCATGGAAGCTGACCGGCTCAACTTCTGAATTGAAACTGATAAGTGGTATATCACCTTGTTCAGGACATTCTGGCTCAACATTAATAGTAACTAGATTGTTGTTAATGATGTATTTGAGCTGTTGATGATGGGTGGAAGGGACGACTCCAGTCATATGAATCCACGGCCTTCCCAAGAGTAGGTTGTATCATGTATCTATCTTGAGTACATGAAAGGATACGCAGAATGTGTGTGAACCAATCTCCACAGGTATTCAATCTCTCCGACATCATTTCGTCGGGATCCATCAAAAGCTTTGATAATTGTATGGCTTCTTTGGATCCTATTGAGATTGATGTTCATCCTCTCCAAGGTGGCATAAGGGCAGATGTTCAGAGATGATCCTCCATCTATCAGTACTCTTGCTACCACGTATCCGGAGGACATAACCGATATATGAAATGGTTTGCAATGACCCGTCCCTTCGGGAGGTATGTCATCATCAGTGAAGAATATCACATTGCTGTTAAAAATTTGATCAACCAGGTGATGGAACTTTTCAACATCCACTGATTTTGGCAAGTAGGTTTTTTCTAAAACTCTCAGTAAGACCTTCCTGTGATCCTCTGAGGAAAATACCAAGTCCAGTATGGAAACCTATTGTGTGGTTTCTTTCAAGCTTAAAACCACCTTGGCTTCATTGTGTTCCATAGTACGGAGGAATTCTTCAATCTTCTCTATGGGAACTTTTCCCTTTGACCTGATGATAGGCTTTATCACCCGTTAGGGAGGATACGGCGGATTTTCTTTCAACACTATAGTAGTCATATTGTATGTGGATCCTTCAGCCTCTCTATAATTCCATAGCACTTTTTGTAGGCTGACAACAGGATATTGTGGTCTGAATGGCAAGATGATTAACTTTGGCGCAACCACTTTCAAAGGATTTTCAACACCTTTGAGTTGAATAGGTTGAATTGTATGTGATGGGGTAGCTGAATCTGTCTCGGAAGATATAGCTACTACGACTTCCTTCCACTTTGTAGAAAATGTGTCCCCACTCTCCAGTAATACAGTGTCATTATCTGTCATTTGTAGGACACTGCTGTCAATTAGGTTCTGAATATGATGGCGGAGTGCCCATCAATTTTTAGTGCTGTGACCGCGAGAATGGGAGTGGTATTGACATACTCCATTAAAATCAAACTGTCATGAACGCGGGCTTATTGGAGGTAGCAGAGCTGTGATTCTTCCCTCATTGATCAACATATGAAATATCTCTTCCATCGGTTGGCCTAAATAGGTGAATTCCCTTTTGTTGGCTAAATCCCGACGGGCTTTGGCATTTGCTCTTTTTACAATTTTATCCTCTAGTGTTTCACTTTCTGGAGTATGTGGTGGAGTACTTGTAACAAGAGGAAGGAGGCTAGCATGCTCCTGGCTGAATAATTATCGTGTGACTTGGTGCTGATGGACCACCAGTTCTGCCAATTGATTAACTTGCCCGTAAAGAGCCTTCATTTTTCGTTCCATCATAAACAGGAACTGTGCATGATTCCACTTATCAGCACTATCCTTGCTAGTTTGGGAAGATCCACCATTGTAGTGGGAAGTTTGTCCACTACTCCAATTGACCATGTTAACCTCCTCTTCTTTGTGTTGAGGAAGAGGGTTGTCTTGCATATGGGGTTGGTCAGGTTTGGTTACCACGATCTCACCATTGTCAATCAAATCCTGGATTTTATGCTTCAAGGCCCAGCAACCCTGAGTGTCATGGCCTGGAGCTCTAGCATGATAAGTACACTTCCTGTTAGCATTGAAACCCTTCCCACTTGGGTTAGCTAGTGGAAAAAGATGGATAATTTTCTTCTGAGTTGTCAGAAGATTGAGAATGTTCTCGAGTGAGTCCCCTAAGGGTGTGAACACTCGAGTGTGTCTGACTTCTCCACCTTTTGGCAATGGAGGTTTTGAAGACTGAGCTGGAAAAGGGGAGTAGTTTCTCCTCTGAATAGGCATGCTCTGACTGCCTTTTTGTCCTTGTAGTATCAAGGAAACAACTTCCTCTTTCTTCTTATTCAGGGGTTGTTTCCATAACTTTCAGACTGGATGTGCTCAGCTACAGCTTTGAGAGCGGCAAGGTCTTGAATCTTTCCGGACTTCAATCCCATCTCGGCCATTTCTCCGTGTTTGATTATTTCAGAGAATGGTTTGCCAATTCCAGCTAAAACTCTCTCGTAAAAGGGAGCTTCCTGAATATCTATGAAGGTCATCACCATTTCAAACTCAGTCATAGAGGGAATAACTTGAGCAGCCAGACGCCTCCATCTTTGGGCATACTCTCTAAAAGACTCATTAGCTTGTTTCTTAACCTTGGTAATTTGGTACCGGTCAGGAGCCATCTGAGTTTGAAAATTGTACTGACTGAGGAAAGCATTAGCTCACTCTTCCCAGCTATGAATCTTGGAGTTGTCTAATCTGGTATACCATAATCTGGCTTCTCCTGTCATAAGTTTCTAAAACAGCTGCATTCTGAGCTTTTCATCCTCGGCATATGATCCGAGCTCTCCAATGAATACCTTCAAATGTGTGTAAGGATATCCCAATCCATCATACTTTTTAAAATCGGGAGTCTTGAATTTCTTTGGATAATGAACCCCAGGAAAGATGCAAAGGTCTGAATATGAAACACTCCAGTGTGCTCCAATCCCTTTGATAGACCGAATGGTCTCTTCCATTTGTAGGACTTTTTTCCTGATATTACTGGTGTCTAGATCTTCTTTGAGATGGGTATTTTCAGGGGTAGCCTGTTAGGTTTGTAATATTCATGAACGCAATCAAATCGCACAAAATATGCGAAAACGTGGAAAAATCAGAGTTTTAAAATTTTACAAATCATATACCCAGATCACCCTTTATGCACAATTACTAATTAAACGAAAATTATGAAGAACAAGAATAATACCCTTGAAAATTCGAGTTTTCTCATGTACAAGTTCACCTCCAATCTTTTCCGCGTTCAATTTGAATCCACCGGTTTTGGTTCCTTCCTTTGATCAATGTTAGCCACCCAAGTGTTTGGCCTCTAGAGGTGAGCATCCAAGGAAGAAGAAAGATTCAAGAAGATGGATGGTTGGCTAAACCCTAGTTTTTCTATCTCTATAGAAAAAAAAGCGTACTCTCCAACTATTGAAATCACGTCTGTTGTGAAAACGTCAACCACCCTCACCCATAATATGACTCCTCTTGTTTATAGATGTGGACAACCCTCCTTAACAATTAAAGAATTAGGTTTTATTTTAATTAATTAAACTCTTTTAATTAATTGCGATCCCAATCTTATTAGGAAAAATTAATTAAACTCTTTTAATTAATTAGCTTTCTAATCTTATTAAGATATATGAGAGTACTTTTATTAATTAATTCTCAAACTCCTTTAGGAATTAAATAGTAATAATAATAATAAGACTCGTCTTACTAATTTATATTTAATATTTCTAAAATATTAAATAATAAATATTAAGCTATTTAATTTATTCTATCACCATAAATTAAATTAAATATACTTAACTTATTATTACGATTATTCCATTAACTTCTTAAATAATTATTATTCCTTTTATGGTATGACCCTTTAGGTTCTCCATATTAAACCGGTTATGAATAAATCAATTAGAGCAACTCTAATCTTATTTAAATAAATAAATTAAATTATTAATTTATTTAAATAAATAATATTTATTTTACAATAGGGATAAGCCTCCCTAGCGATTAACGACTTTCCATATAATATAGATTTCAATATTAATCATAAAAGAACCTTTGAGTAAATAGTTATCGTATAATTCAATCCTTCCACCATACAATGTCCCAATTAAATATAAGACATGGAATTACTGTCAAGTCTTAATTTATTTAATTATATGTATTTCGACTCTTAAATGCACAACTCCAAATAATGAAAATTAGAAACTCCTTTCTAATTTTATTCTACCTTGGCCAAGGACTACTGGGTTACCATTTATCGAATCACATAAGACATTTCTCTTCTTTTACTAGAAGCGGTAGATTCTTTATTGATCATACATTATCTCCATGTATAACTTATTATACCCAAGCATACCCTTTGATATACGCTAAGGGTCTTAAGGAATAAGTCAAAGTATAACTCATCATACACAAGATACTATGATGATCTCAAGTCCAAGGATCACTTGTACTACTATCACTACATGAATTCCTATTGACAGGCAAGTAAAACTTCATTAGGTATTCCTTATCGAGCCACGTTCAGTGAACTTATTCTCCAATGAGCACCTACATACTTGCTTTAGCGTCTCCACACAAATGATCATGAGATTTATCATCATCATCCAATGAGCAAGTAACGTATGTATCAATCTATCCGGATTCATTAATCCCCAATTTAGTAATCCAACGATTGGTAATTATTTTAGTTTTAAGCTTTCTAAGAATTTAGATCTCGTTAGAATGATCATCATCATTATTCTAAAAGTATTGTTTAAAACTATGGGTTTATCACATATTATAAAATAACATCATGTAGATAATTAAAAGCCTTTAATAAATTAATATTTTTTATTAATAAATGAATAAGATTGTTACAAAGTATATGCTTTATCATCAAACATGATTGGCTTGTGTACATACTACTTTCAATCTCCCACTTGCACTAAAGCCAATCACCATGGTACCTCATACCCTTCTTCTCTAAGTGACGATTATCCTGCTGTTGGATAAGCTTTAGATAATGGATATGTAATGTTGTTCTTGAGAGTCCACTATCTCTATAGTAATTTCCCATCTTTCAATGATTCCTATAATCAAGTGAAAGTGCCACAACACATATTTAGATCCAAGATGAGACTTAGGAACTATTCCTAGTTCTGTAATGAACTTTTTACCCAAACAATCAACTTGCAGCTTCATTTACAGCTATATACTTCGTCTTTATCACTAAACCAGCAACTCTTTATTGTTTGGAACCTTTCCAATTCACTACACCACTGTTCAAGGTAACGCTTTACCTTAAAGTAGATTTTATATCGTCTTGGTCTGTCTGAAAAACTTGAGTCTGTTAAGCCCTCTAGTTTTAATTTAGACCCACCATAAATTTTAATCACATCCTTAGTGTCAGTTAAGTATTTTAAGATGTTTTTCACTGTCTTACAATGATCTTCTCTAGAATATGACCGATCATCATCAGGTCTCGTATATTTCATTGTATAATGATTGTCACTCATACGATCTCTCTTTTCAGGAGTATATGGGGACTATTAAGAGAGATACACTCCATGTCTCATCAACATGAGACATCTCTTGGAGTTTGCCATGCTAAACGATTTTAGCATCAAATGAATATATGTTCCTTGAGTTAAGTCGAGCATCCTCTTAAATCTATCTATATAGATTTGTATCCCCAATTAAAATATTCTTCCCAAATCATTCACGGAGGAATGTTTAGAAAACTTTATCTTTACTGATTCTAGCATTGGCATGTCATTCCTTATCCGTAGTATATCAACATATAATACTAGGAATATCACGACGCTCCCACTGACCCTTTTGTACACACTAGGTTTATTCTTGTTTTTGATAAAATCAAACTCTTTTAATTGTCTTATCAAAACGAATGTTCCATTTTTGAGAAGCTTGCTTCAGTCCATTTCTCTGAGTGTCTACAACTCTTACCTTATCGTATATAACTGGATCATCATCTTCTATGATGTGTACCTCATCATCATATTCTATGATGAATCCAAACCTCCCAGGTATCTTCGGTACTATTCCAGATTTACGATTCGGTTGTGGTACAATAGGTTTATCTACAGGTTCCTCTTATTTGACTTATAGTATTTTGTGGTTCTTGAACTCTTTAAGATCTATTATCCTCCCACTAGCCCCTTCAATGATAAACACATTTATCTTAGAAGGCAGCGTGTTTCGCAATAAACACATTTTTGCTAAGTAGGATTATAGAACATATACCCTAAACTTACTTTAGGATGTCCCACAAATCTGTACTTGTTAAATCTTGTCTCAAGCTTATCCTTTGAAACCTTTTCATATAAGTTGGACAGCCCCTTATCTTAACATACTTAAAATTAGGAATCCTTCCTGTCCATAACTTTTATGGAGTTTTGTGGCCGGATTTTGAGATTACCTTTTGCATATATGCAGTCATTTCTAGAGTATTACCCTAGAAGGATACTGGAATGTCGGTAAAATCATTATGGACCGTACTATGTCCAATAAGATACGATTTTTTCATTCAAATACATCAATCAATTATTATGTATCAGGAGGTGTCCTTTATGAGAAAACCATTTGAGATGATCTAGAAACTTATTGCACAAGTATTCTTTCCTTGATCAGATCAAAGAATCCTAATACTTAGCCAATTTATTTCACTTCTAAATTCTTTGAACCTTTCAAATAATTCACACTTGTATTTTAGTAAATACACACATTCAACTCTTTGAATGATCATCTCATTTTCTTATACTAGTTTGTTCAATTTGCAAAATATATTTTTTACGTAAGTCAAGTACACAAAATCCATTAAGTAATATTTCAGTTCTATACAAAACATTATTATTATAAATAGAACAACAATTGTTCTTAATTATAATACCAAAAATTTTATTGTCCAACAATAAAATGGAAATATTGTTTCTAACAAGAATTGGAATACAATAACAACTTATTAACTTAACAGATTTGCCCGTAGGCTTTGCTAAACTATAAGTTTCTATGGCTAATGTAATAACATTTGCTTCATTTACCAGACATAGGATTACTTATCCTTTGTTTAGCTTTCAACTTCTGCTTGGTCCCTTCATAAATCTATATTTACGATAACCAAAGCTGGTATCCAATACCCAAGTAGAACCTTGACTTAAAGAAAAATTTATTTCAATCATGAACAAAAACTATATTTGTAACCGAAGCTTCATTAAGCTTCTTCTGGTTAGCCTCTATAAGATGCTTCTTATAGTTTCCTTTCTCGTGTCCAGGCTTATTACAGTGGAAGTAAAATCCTTTGCTATTCATATCAGTTTTGTTCTTATTATCCTTTGTTTTTGCCTTTCTATTTACCTTCTTAGAATCGTTCTTCTTTTTAGAAGATCCTTTGGCCCCTACCAGTAAGACTTGGTCTTTTTTGGTTGGAAAGTGACTCATCATTTTTCAACGTGTTAAGCAAATCAACGAGGCTGATATCTAGCTTGTTCATATGAAAAATTCACAACAATTGTGAAAGGAGTCCGGGAGTGAGTGCAAGATCAAATCTTGGCTCAACACTCTATCCATGATAAAAACTTGTTGTCCTAATTGTTCAATCAAATTGATCATGTTTAGGACATGTGTCTGTACTGTAGTATCGTTGATCATTATAGATCGGAAGAGCTCCTTAGATATCTGATATCTATCAGTCTTACTTTCCTCACCATCAACAACTTGATGTGCAGGAATATAGTAAGAGCATCCATAGTTTCATGCTGACGCTGAAGCTCGTTACTCATGGATGCGAGCATGATGCATTGAGCCAACTGTGCATCATCTTGCCACTTTCTAAAAGTAGCAATCTCTTTCTCAGAGGCATTGTCTGCAACCATTCCAGGGATAGGCGTATTAAGGACATAAGATAGCTTTTCAGCCATAAGAACTATTCTCAATTTCCTTAACCAATCCGTTTAATTTGGTCCGGTTAATTTAGCATCTAATATGCTAAGCAGTGATAGTAATTTTAGACATTATAAAATTCTGTAAATGAACTTGTACTTAACAACATTTTAGCATACACTCTTTTATTAATTACTAAAATAAATTAGGTCTTGTTTTAAATTGGTATCTCCCATTATTTTCTTCAAACTATATTTCCCTCAATTTATATAGTTCGACAAATCTAATTAAAGATATGCTAGTGAGAATAAAGATCTCATTTCAAATGTATATAGCCTTGTGTGTGCACAACAAACTATATATAAATAAATAGGTAGACAACTCTTATCAATTACATCAACTATGCAATTCCTTATATTTTGCCTCTTAGATTATTTTGATCAAGTGGTGGCACATCCGAATCGAAATTATCCAAGTTAAGTCCAACCTAGCACTCCATATATTCAAAAAAGAAAAATAGTGTCCTTGTGGTGACACAACAAAATAACATTATTCAATTTTCTTTATAAGCATCAAATGTGATAAAATTAACATCTCAAAGAATTAAGATAAGTCTTGTGGTGACATAACAAACTTATAATAATTAATTGATACTCTATTATTTTTATCATGCTAGAAGGCGACGTTCGATATTTCAAATATCTTTGAATGCTTAGGACTTAATATAAAAATTTGAGGGGTTTGTTATTAATTTGTCTCATCTTGTTTAGTGCGCATGCACGCACACACACACACACACACACACACACACACACACACACACACACACACACACACACACACACACACATATATATATATATATATATATATATATATATATATATATAATACTCGTCATATTAATTAACATGTGAAGCATGTTTGCATAATATATAATATATATAGTATAAGCATGCACATATAGAATACTATATTCTACCCAGATTGATTATGGACTTTTATTCTAGTTTGGTTCACTAGAGCCACCAAATGAACCGAAAGGTCAAACCCTAGGGGTACAAAAATTAATATTTAAATATAATTATTATATTTAAATCCGGGCTCCATTACAAACGGGTCTTCAAGCGCTCCTTGATCTCTAATTCTTCAAAATTAATTCTAACTATTTCTGTTACAAAACTATTTAAAATAAATAGAAACCTTGATCAGTAGTCAAAGATAAGTACATAAGAGGAAGATATAATTTACATTAAGAAAAATTAGAGAAGACAAGGTACGCAGACCCCATTTAATAAAACTCATACATTCAAGCATCCAACTAAAATAAAATCCAATCATATTGGGCAATAGTCCATAATCAATCTCATTTATTATCATACACATCTACATATGCATCAAAAAATAAATTCATCTCATTAATAATAAATATTCAACATATATATTGATATCATTTAATGAGTAAATTTAGCTAGCATAAAATCTAATTTTGAATTAAAATAAACTCCTTTATTTTAATCCAAATTTAAATCAAAATAAATCTCTTTTATTTTAATCTATCAAATTTTGAATAAAATAAACTATTTTATTTTAATCAAAATTTTTAATCAAAATAAACTCATTTATTTTAATTAATTATGGAATCCAATTCCAAGTAAAAAAAACTCCTTTATTAAAGGAAACACGGATTCTCTTTCCTATTCACAAATAAACTCCTTTATTTTGAATAATATGAAACCTTATTCCATATCTAAATAAACTCTTTTATTTAAAAAAAATACGAATTCTCTTTTCTATTCACAAATAAACTTCTTTATTTTGAATAATATGAAATCTTATTTCATATCTAAATAAACTCCTTTATTTAAAGAAACAATGAATCCAATTTCAACTCCAATTAGTTATCATAGAATCCATTTTCAACTCTAATTAGTTAGCATGAAATCCAATTTTAAAATTAAAATAAACTTTTTATTTTAATTATAAAATTATTAAGATTAATATATATATATATATATATATATATATATATATATATATATATATATATATATATATATTATCATATATCATATATGTAATATATAGTGACTAATAAATCATGTTCTCCAGGTAACCAAATCACTTTGCGCGAGTCAGTAGCTAATCACGCGAATCACAACGAGGGAAAAAATGATATTCAATTCGCGTATAACAGGTTTCCAGAAATTGTTTTTTTTTTAATAAATTTTATACAACAAATTATGCCCAATTAAATTGTTCTAAACACATATCAATATACATATCAAATTAAAATAATTAATAATTCGCATAAAGGTTTGACTCTAATACCACTGTTAGGTTTGTAATATTCATGAACGCAATCAAATTGCACAAAATAAGCGAAAATATGGAAAAATTAGAGTTTTAAAATTTCACAAACCATATACCCGGATCACCCTTTATGCACAATTATTAATTAAATAAAAAATATGAAGAACAAGTAGCATACCCTTGAATATTCGAGCTTACTCAGGTACAAGTTTACCTCCAATCTTTTTCACGTTCAACTTGAATCCACCGGGTTTGGTTCCTTCCTTTGATCAATGTTAGTCACCCAAGTGTTTGGCCTCTAGAGGTGATCCACCAAGGAAGAAGAAAGATTCAAGAAGATGGTTGGTTGGCTAAACCCTAGTTTTTCTATCTCTATAAAAAAAAACGTACTCTCCAACTATTAGAATCACGTCTGTTGTGAAAACGTCAACCACCATCACCCATAATATGACTCCTCTTATTTATAGATGTGAGCAACACTCCTTAACAATTAAGGAATTGGGTTATATTTTATTTAATTAAACTCCTTTAATTAATTATGATCACAATCTTATTAGGAATAATTAATTAAACTCTTTTAATTAATTACCCTCCAAATCTTATTAGGATATATGAGAGTACTTTTATTAATTAATTTTCAAACTCCTTTAGGAATTAAATAATAATAATAATAATAATAATAATAATAATAATAATAATAATAATAATAAGATTCCTCTTATTAATTTATATTTAATATTTTTAAAATATTAAATATTAAGCTATTTAATTTATTCTATCACCATAAATTAAATTAGATACACTTAACTTATTATTACGATTACGCCATTAACTTCTTAAATAATTATTCTTCTTTTTATGGTGTGACCCTTTAGGTTCTCTATATTAAACCGGTTGTGAATAAATCAATTAGAACAATATCTAATCCTATTTAAATAAATAAATTAAATTATTAATTTATTTAAATAAATAATATTTGTTCTACAATAGGGATAAGCCTCCCTAGCGATTAACGACTTTCTAGATTATATAGATTTCAACATTAATCATAAAAGAACCTTTGAGTAAATAGTTACCGTATAATTCAATTATTCCACCATACAATATCCCAATTAAATATAAGACATGGAATTACTGTCAAGTCTTAATTTATTTAATTATATATATTTCGACTCTTAAATGCACAACTCCAAATAATAAAAATTAGAAACTCCTTTCTAATTTCATTCTGCCTTGGCTAAGGATTACTGGTTTATCATTTATCGAATCACATAAGACATTTCTCTTCTTTTACTAGAAGCGATATATTCTTTATTGATCATACATTATCTCCATGTATAACTTATTATACCCAAGCATACCCTTTGATATACCCTAAGGGTCTTAAGGAATAAGTCAAAGTATAACTCATCATACACAAGATACTATGATGATCTCAAGTCCAAGGATCACTTGTACTACTATCAGTACAGGAATTCCTATTGACAGGCAAGTAAAACTCCATTAGGTATTCCTTAGCGAGCCACATTCAGTGAACTTATTTTTAAATAACACCTATATAATTACTTTAACGTCTCCACACAATTGATCATAAGATCAATTATCCTCATCCAATGAGCAAATAACGTATGTACCAATCTATCCGGATTTACTAATTCCCAATTTAGTAATCCAACAATTGGGAACTATTTTAGTTTGAAGCTTTCTAAGAATTTAGATCTCATTAGAATGATCATCATCATTATTCTAAAAGCATTGCTTAAAACTATGGGTTTATCATATATTATAAAACAACATCGTGTAGATAATTAAAAGCCTTTAATAAATTAATACTTTTTATTAATAAATGAATAAGATTATTATAAAGTATATGCTTTATCATCAGACATGATTGGCTTGTGTGCATACTACTTTCATAGCCATGCTTGGCTGTAGGTTTGTTGTCTTTTTGGACTTTGAACGGGTAACAAGACCAATTGTTTCCCTATAAAAAGACTTATATAGTTTAGTCTTAGGGAATGTAGAAATGTTACATGTTATGTGATGTGTCCGTTTTAGGAGTATTATCCTGTAAAACGGATGTCAGCTGTCTTATATGACAAGATAGCATGTCAAGTAAAGGGAATACATGTACACATATTCCTTCATATTTTTCATAAACATTGAGATTGACATGAAAATGAAATTACAAGTAATTGAAATTACGAGTAATTGAAATAGAAAAGTATGAAAAGACTTTCCTCCGCGTTTGGTTTATCAGAGGCTGACCTATCTTAGGCTACTCTCGCGGCTTTTCGACATGAAGGTTCCCAAATCATTACAATTTACTCGACAGAAAGTTAATCCGGTCTTTCAACTGGAGCGAATTTGGGTCGTGCCTTTCCAAAGCCTCGTTGGAATTAGTCTTCCTACGAGTCCAGTAATCAAACACCGACAGGATAGCATCCTGGTGGAGAAACCACATAACATACATTCACATACAACGTGTCTCACCGTATGGAAATGATGACATGTGCGAAGCACTAATATCACAAGTAGATATGGTGCAAAGCACTAAGTGCAATAAGTAAATGCATTCGTACACATTCATTCAAATATAAATGTAACATCCACACACAAGCAGATAAATGTTTTGAAAAACTTTGATAGCGACTTAAGACTTCTTACTGGATGTCCCCATCGGAGTCGCCACCTGTCGACATCGGGATTTTTATTTGTCTATTTTATGTTTTTATCTTTTGGTGTTCTCATATTAGGTGAGATTTGTTTGAAAAACAAGTTGTGAAAAGGCCCGACATGTATATGTTGATGATTGGGACTGTAAGAGTCGCCAGTTGGTATTTTTAAATTGTTGCACCAACTCAACCGAGAAAAGATTTTCACATAGACCGAGTGATGTGACATTGCGTATCTGGTCTGTGAAACTGAGATTCGTTAGGGTATGGGGGCTTGGTTATGCGAGGGGAAGGTATTAGGCACCCCCCGACATTTGTGGTAACACGGTGATCGCTACTTTTCATTTTAAACGTTTATCTGAATGTGTGTGTGTGTGTAGGTCTATGTGCACTTATCTAGAAGTAGTGCTATGCCTCGTTTGCACCTATATATAAAGGGTTTGAATTTTATATAAAAGTTCAGTTTTAACAAGATATAGCAATGATGTTTTGTAAAAGAGGTTTTTCAAACCCTTATGCTCAATAGTAATTGAGGCCTTTGATACTTCCATTTTATTATGTGTTCGGCTGAATTGCTTTTATTTTCGAGATGCGAAACATCTTCGAGAAAATAAGATACATAGCAGTGTCGAACTCCTTGTGGGCATGAGATCTGTCTAAGGAAATTCAAACACCGTGAATAAATTACAAGCTGGTCACAGCTGAAAATGTCCATCACGGGAACTGAGTCTAGATTCAGAAGACTAAATCTGTGATCACATGATTCCTAGTCTCACATGATGATACAGTTTGTATGAAAGCTGTAAACAGTTATATATATATATATATATATATATATATATATATATATGAACGATCAACCGCCACGAAGTAAACACCAGGCCTGACAAAAATGTAAATATACATATATATATATATATATATATATATATATATATATATATATATATATAAGCAGTAAACGCTCCGGATATAGATCCAGACTCAATCAAATAGAGTTTGATGACAAAAGATATATATATATATATATATATATATAGAAAAGCAATAAAACACACACAACACGACTCTCAACGTGAATAATTGTGTGTGAACAAAAGTGGAGAAAGGCTTTAATAAATATGAGAAGGCTTACAGTGGGCTGCCAAAGAAGACTTCAAATAGCTTTAAATGAATGAACACTCGGTTTCCACCGATAAGATGTAGCAAAATATAAGCTCACAAATGTTTGAAATGAGAAAGCACTAAGTTTATAGTATGTACAAGGACAGGGCTTCCTCCCCTTTTTTCTCTTACAAATGACCACCCAAAGCCCTCTATTTATAGAGGGGGGAGCCGCAGGTGTACCTGCGGCAGCCGCAGAGGTGTTTGCGGCTGCCCGAGGTACATCGGGCTCCGTGGTCCCTGCCGTCTCGAAGTATGTGCACTCGTGCAACGCGTTGTCCGCTCGAACCTTCATAACTTTCAATCTGGGCATCCGATGGAGGTGTATAATACCTTTTCAAAATGTTGTTGTTGAGAGCTACACAATGATATGGGATAAGAGGTTGTACGAAGCTGGGAAGATGGGTCCATGCCCAAATCTTCAAGTCTTCAATTCTATCCGGTGTGCTGTCTTGTGTAGTAGTCATTCGGGATTGGAGCTATAGTTCTTGTAGGACACTTTTGTGTAGCATGTAGGTTGAAATATTGTTGAGATGGCGTGAATGTAACAATCTAGAATTTTAAATTGTAATTCTAAGTATTTATTGAATTATATAAATATTTTAATTGATGCGTTTATTGTTGAATAAATATTTTACAATTAAATTAGAGAGTTGATAGGGATTAAATGAATTATTATAATGTTATTCTAATTTGGTTTTGTAATTAAAATGATGTGTTAATTTATTAAATAAAATTATAATTATAAAGAAAATTATAATTTTGTCGTATTGATTTATGTGGTAAATGATTAAATAAATTATTATTAGAATTAATTAAATTGAATATAAAAATTTAATTAAATAAAGTGTGACCATAAACTATACTATTAATGAGTTATTAAAATAAATTAAAGGAGTTTAATTCAGTTTTGCCAAACAAGGCTTAATGAATGTTAAGTCTTTAATTTAAATAAGTTTTACCAAACAAGACATAAGGATTTTAAGTTGTTAAGTTTTAAAATGGTTTAGTCAAACAAGCCTTATGGCTTTTGATTTTCAAAAAGATGTAACTGATATCAGTTACATATATATTCGTATTATATAATTTATATCTATTATATTATACGTTATATATTTCTAAGTACGTAAGTTAGAGAAGGGAGAAAGAATAGAGAAGAAGAAAAAGAAGAGAATAAAAAGAAAGAAAAGAGAGAAGGGAGAGGAGAAAATTCTCTGTGAATTGAGAATTTAGAAGAAGAAGTTGTTGTAATCATCTTTTAGCAAAGGTATAACCCTACCTTTCTACTTTTCAAAGTTTTAGTTTTATTCTATTCAAAAGTTCTCTGTGAAATTGGTGTGAAGGATTAATTGTTTATTATGTGATTTTGTATGATAATTGTTGATATAAATTATTTTCATGTGGTTTATAGATGATTTAAAGTTAATTGATTCATGTAATATATTTTATTATGGAGGAAATCATATTACAATAAGTTTACATTGACATATGTTGAATATGACTTAAATTAGAATTTAAAATTGGTACTCAATTCATAGTATAAGTGTAAATTGTTTATTGATTGTGAAAATATATGAAGAAACGAAAGCAAAGTAATTGAAACTAATTGTTTTGGTTGTAAAACAAATTCACAGTGAAGAATTTCACTATGAATGTTAAAAGAAAAGGAAATAAGAGAAATAGTGAAAATTAAAGGTTGTAATCTTGATGTTTATGTTGTTTATGTGGTTAGAAACGTGTTAGAAACATTAGTTTATGTTTCTATAAACATATTACACCTTGGGTAGATTGGTATAGTTGTTAGAAAGAAGTTTGTATGCCTAATTTGGCTTTCTGTAGTGTTCTAGATGATAATTCATGAAATCGCAGAAGGGTTCCCCTCCCCGGAAGGCTATCCTAGAGCAAAAAACCCCGCCCCGGTGGGCGGGTAGTCTGTCTAGCCAATTTTGAAAAAATAAATTGACCGAATATATTTTACTAAAATGAGCATAACTTTTTCATACAAACTCCGATTGATGCGATTAAACATGATCCGAAACGAGGACGAGTAGACCTATAACTTTTATTCTTTAAGTTTTTCAATTTGATGTCGTTATTAGGGGTTAAAATGGCTATCTTTAGGACTGTTGTGCATTTGGAGGCCATCGGAGGGCGTCGGGATGCACGAATGCAAATGCAGTCCTTTGTAGTATAACCTAATCTAAAGAGAATGATAACATGATGGACATTTAATAGGATGTTAAATCAAGTTGTTAATATGTATATGGTGCAATGACATGCTCACTTAAGTAGTTGTAATAAAGCTAAAATGTGATGCTCATGAAAAGATGTGATGTTGTTTAAACTTAAACTTAGTTAGTGAACTATACTAAAAGTGGGAAAGAAACTCATGAAGCTAATATTAGTGCAACTAATGTGTATTGTCAATACATACGGTATGTGTAGGACTTGTGGTGAACGTGAGTAGGTTTAACCTATGCACGAGGCAAGTTCTCTAACTCTACTTTTACGATTGTGCAAGTGCTTAAACCTTATTGATGCATTGAGCAAGTTCCTAAACCAACTTATATATCTATTCTAACTTGATTATGTTCATGCAAACTCTTCAACCTAACTCTTATTTTGAGAAGGGTTCCTATCTTTAATGTTATTCTAATTACGCAAGTTCCTAAATTTTGTTTTTCTTATGTTGAGCAAGTTTTATTCCTCAACTTGTTATTAATCATGCACGTTCATTAATTCACTTCTTTTATTGAGTAATATTAATAGCCTTCAGTTATTATTGTTCAAGCAAGGTTTGGTATAATATTCAATGCCTATGATTTCTAGTCCATTTTTAAATCATGTTTTCGATGAATAATGTTGATTCACTTATAATTCATGACTATTTCATATCATATTGTTATCGAGCACTTGAACTGATATTAAACTATATTGATTCAACTAATCCTTAGTTGATGTTTGTTGAACTCTAAATTACCTTGAAGCTTATCCAAACCAAACTTTCTTTGGTGCGGACTCGTATATTAAAACTGAGATAAACAACCCTATTATAGGGGATTACTTACACGTAAGCGTTTAGATGTTTGTGCACAATACATGATATGAAGGGCTGATCCCCCTAAGTACGTGAAGTCCCTACAGTATAACTGTTTAGGTTAAAGTTGAAATATTACTTGTAACCATGGACATAGTTCGTGGTCTTATGACCCTCAGATATTTCATATTTTGATTCCAGTTTTTTATTATCATTGACAGAGTATTATTCAGTTCTAATGAGCTTGTTCATTGATGGTTATTATTCTATCGTTGTTCATTGCTATATCTAGTGAGCATTTGTTTTGCTCACTCTTGCATAAATATAATTATTGCAGCTAAAGTTGATAAGGTCGATGAACATACCACAAACAAAGGAAAAGGAAAAATGTACAATTGATGAAGACTTATAATTTATTGGCTTTTATGTTGATAGACTTTATTAAAATGATGTGATGTAATTATTTTATTTTCGCACTTTATTTATGTTAAAAGTTAGATAAACTGGGAGATTTTTATTGAACTTAATGATGTAACCCTTTTTAATATGAGGATTTATGTTTTAAATTCTATTATATTTGGGTAGTTAGTATGAATGTATGGAAAGTGAACACCAAAGTCTTGTGGACCCAGATTTAGGGGTGTCACAGTGAATGTGGGATCGAGGTGGCAAAATGACGATTTTGCCCCTCACCGGGGTTATCTCCGGTTTTGGGTTGATCTAACAATCATTGTTCAAGGTTATCTTTGAGATTGGGCTGCTGCAAGTGCTGAATGTCCTCAGGGTTGTCTCTGAGGTGTGCCTAACCTCCCAAGGTTATCTCTGGGTTTGGGACTGAGTGCCTCGGGGCTAACACCGAGGTTGAAGCTGATTGATGGGGATTGAAACGAGCCTTTTTGGGGTTATCTCCGGAACTACAACTGCATTCCTCGGGGGTTATCACCGAGGTTGGAGCTAAAACTCCTGGGGTTATCTCTGGGGTTGGAATTGAATATCTCGGGGTTGTCTCTGAGGTGGAACTGACTTCTCCAATGTTATCTCCGAAACTGGAATTGCATTCCTCGGGGTTTTCTTCGAGTTTGAAACTAAAATTCTAGGGGTTATCTCCGGGACTGGGACTGAATATCTCGAAGTTGTCTCCGAGATGGCAAACTGAGTATCCCGGGATTGTCTCCGGGACTGTGCTAATTTGACTTCCAGGGTTATCTCTGGAAGACGATTTTTCCCTCTTGCAAGGTTAGTAATAGGAATGCAAAATTTTTGAGTGTCTACAGTTAGATTACATGGGAATGTTTTAAGTTGATGTAACCCTTTAATGGGGAAGATATTTATTTAAGTTATTTAAGTAATGCCTTTATCCTTGATAATGGATAGTTAGATGTAAATATTTTGGAAAGTGAGCACCAAATCATATGGAAATGAAGTACCCGGATTTGGGGGTGTCATAGTATCCTTTTGTATGCTTTGGGTATGAGCTTTGGCCATTTGAATATATTTGTTTAGGATACGTATAGGTCGACCCAGTATTTTATTTGATTTGATTCGATTTGTTTGGCGGATTAGTGACGTATATGTCGTGCATACTATCCGATTTGATTTGTATACATCATGGTACCGATGTATTTTGTTAGCCTTTGGCTATTTTTATTTGAGTTCATTATGAAATTTTTACCTTATAACCATTTGATTCAGCCTTATTTTTTTAGGAATTCTTTTGACTATAGTTGTTGGTTCGACAGTGTTAATCATTTGTACATTGTCTCACCAAATTTGATATATTCATATTTGGTTAGTAGTGGTAATTGTTTGTTCCTTCAGTTCTTTTGGTATATATATATATATATATATATATATATATATATATATATATATATATATGCATCTTTATATCCATACTGGGCAATTGACTCAAGCTGCGTTCTTTTCCCGACAGGTAATCAGGGATGATCAAGATTTGTGGGATGAGAGCTACATTTGATCTGTTTGCTCTCATCTGTTTGATTTTGTATCATAGATGGCTCGTAGGTCTTTGAGAATTACTGGGAGACAGGGTAACAATGGTACGAGGGGTCAGAGGCAGCCCCAGGTTGAGGCTGTTAACCAGGGTGGAAAAAATGGGAATCAGGGTAATGCAACAATAACCCCAACTGTGGTAGAAGAAGTGGTGAATGAGGCAATTACGCAGGTCGTGGTATAGGCTATGCATGGTATTCCGCAGATGCAAGAAAATCATCATGAAAATGGCATGGGGGATGATGCAGAGATTCCACAACATGAGCAGAATGTTCCTCCTGTGGATCAAGTGGGTCAGCCAGTGCAGCCGTTGTATATGTTATTGGAGAGGTTCATTAAGCAGAAGCCCAAATCTTTTCGTTTTTCTCCGACTCCAATTGATGCGGAGAATTGGATCACCCACTTGGAGAAGATTTTTGATGTGATTGGGTGTTCAGAAAATTAGAAGGTGAGATTAGCAGTTTATAAGCTAGAGGATGATGCTCAACGATGGTGGAAATCGTTGAAGGCTACACAGGGAGATGTATTTATGGATATACTCATATGGAGCGGTTTTTGTGACCTTTTCTATCAGCAGTACTTCCCAAACACTGATAGGGATGCATACATCAGGGAGTTTTTATCCATTTGACAAAAGGAGGATAAGACTATTACCGATTTTATAGCGAGGCTTACTAGATTGGCTAGTTTTACGGGTTCAATAGCTGGGACAACTGCACAACAGGCAGAAAAGTTTAAATGGGCTTTGAAATATGAGTATAGGACATCAATCATCCACAACATATTTACAGATGTATTATAGGTGTCTAATGCATCTAAGAGTGTGGAAATGGAGCATAAGGACTTTCGAGCTTCCAAATTAGAAGGGAATCGAAAGAGAGAAAGAGATAGATGATCAGCAAGGGCAAGAAAAGGGGGTAGTTTGGCAGGAATCAGAATAGAAGGCAGCATAATTGGAATGAGCATCCATTGGGTCATCAATTTAATCCTTGAAGGGATGTAACTTACCCAATGCAACTGGGAAATTATGGAGGTCAGTAGAAGGGTCAGTGGCAAGCTGAATGACAATATCAAAATAGGGGATTTCAACAGAACAGTGGTTTCCAGCAAAATCAAAATCAGGTTCAGCATCGCCAACAAGTTTAGATTCAGGTGCGGTATCCAGGACCGGCAGGTGGGGGCAATCCGAACCTTTTGCCACTTCTATCTGGTCCATGTGCTACTTGTGGTGGGTATCATGCTAGTAGGGCGTGCTATAGAGAGACAGGGGCTTGTTTCTTATGTGGACAAATGGGACATAGAACAAGGGACTGCACAGTTCAGTGTGGTAATGGGGGAGGAGGTAATGTTGGTAATAGTGGTCAACGCAACACCAGTGGAAGAGTATTTACAATAACATCTAATCAGGCGGCTCAAGCACCGGGTACTATTTCAGGCATCCTTCTTGTAGGAAATTGTGAGGTATCATTTTTGTTTGACATTGGATCTACACACTCTATTGTTGCACTTTCATTTGTTCGTCATCTTGGAGTGTCTTCTTATATATTAGATCCTTATTTATCTATTGCTACCCCGATGGGGAATTTTGTGATTATTTCTGAGCAATTTCACGAGTGTCCTTTGAAGTTAGGGAGGAGGGTGTATACAGCTAACTTACTTTCGATGGTGATGCATGATTTCGATAGCATCTTGGGTATGGATTAGCTGAGTAAGCATTGAGACATTATTGATTGTCAGGCAAGGAAGGATATTTTTGGAACCTTAAAGGCTCTAGAATTCAAGTTTCAATGTTCCAAGCCAAATGGTGCTGTAAAGTTGATCTCAGCTTTAAAGGCAAGCGAAATGATTGCTAAGGGACGTGATTATTATGTAGCTTATGTGAAGGATATCTCGAGGGATGAGCTCCAACTTGAAGACTATCCAGTTGTGCGTGTGACACCCCCAAATCCCGGTACTTCATTACCTCAAGATTTGGTGTCACGTAATCAAAACATTCATTTCTAGCTACCCAATCATAATTGAATTGAATAATAAAAGAAAAACTGCCCATACAGGATTAAACTTAAATAAAAATCTCCCAGGTTATCTAACCTTTAACAACAATCATTCAAATGCTGAAAATTAAATAACTTCATTACAATCCTTAAATCAAATTATGAAAGTAAACTATCAAAACTATTACAAGTCTTCAGTATTTATTCATCTTTCCTTTTACGTTACTGGTGCTAGGTACGTCACCCGTTTCAACTTTAGCTGTAAGAAATTTTACAGGCAAGAGTGAGCAAACAAGGCCCACTTGAAATAACAATAAGTAAATCTTTAAACTTTCACATCAATTGCCAATATTAGGCTCAATAGAACTGAACAATATATTCTATTAACTTTCTGAAAATTATAACATTCACTGAGGGTCTAATGACCACGAATCATGTCCACAGTTATAAGTAATCTTTCAACTTTAACTTTAACAGTCATAATACTATAAGGACTCCACGTACTTAGGGGGATCAACCCTTCGTACAATGTATTGTGCACAACCATTTCAATGCTAAGCGTAAACCTCTATTAAAAGAGTTGTTCATCTCAGTATTTAGAATACAAGTCCGCACCAAAGAAAGTTTGGTTTGGATAAGCTTTCAAGGGAATTTGGAATTCAACGAACATCAACTAAGGAGTAGTTGAATAAAACCAATAACACCATACTATAGAATAATCGTGATTGAATCAATCATAGTAAACTAAAGTCATGCTTTAGGAATAATCTAATAGCATACAATTTGAATAACTATAGCATATTTTGCTTGAACAATACTAAGAAAAGGTTAATTAGAATTGAATACTAAGCATGCATAGCAATTTGAACGATAAAAATGTTCGACATTAGTATATATAGTTGTGCATGCTAAACTACAAGTTAAATACAAGAATAACTTGCTCCAGAATAACTTACATCATTATATTGTAATCAAATTGAAAACAGTAATTGAATTAACAAGATAATAGATTAGAAAACTTGCTCAAAGATATCTAGATACTTGCACAATTATAAAAGTAGAGTTAGAGAACTTGCCTCGTGCGTAGGTTAAACAATTACTATTCACGTTCACCCCCAGTCATACCATATGTATTGACAATACACATTAGTTACACTAACATTACCTTTATGAGTTACTTTATTACTCTTAGTATAGCTATTAACTAAGTTTAAGTTTAAACAACATCACATCTTTTCATGAACATTACTTTTTAGCTTTATTACAACTACTTAAGTGATCATGTCATTGCACCACATGCACATTAACAACTTAATACAACATCCTATTATATGTCCAACATGTTATCATTAATTTATACTAATACAAAAAGGGTTGCACTTGCATTCGTGCATCCCGACGCCCTCTGATTGGCTCCAAATACACAATAGTCCTAAAGATGGCCATTTTGACTACTGTTACAGACCTCAAATTAAAAAAACTTAAAGCATGAAAGTTGTAGGTCTATTCGTCCTCGTTCCGGATCATCTTGAATCAACTCAATCGGAGTTCGTATGAGAAAGTTATGACCGTTTTACTACAGGAGGTCAAAACTGTCCGACCCAGACAACATTTCCAGCGCTGGGGCTCGAAACAGTGGCGCCGGGGCGCGAATTCTAGCGTCGGGGCGCGAATTCTAGCACTGGGGCGCGAACTTCTGGCCTATTTTTGGCACTGGGGCGCTAAATTTGGCGCTAGGGCGCAAAATTTAGCGCTGGGGCGTGAATTTTGACGCTGGGGCGCCGAAACTCACAGAACCAAACCAGAAAAACAGAACAAAGCTATTGTCTAATTTATTTTTAACAGCCAATGACATCCAACAACATGTATAACTTCGTAAAAATTACACATAAAAGTTATGAAGCATTTGTGTACGAATTTTACACAACTAAACAACAATATCAGAGAACTAATTATTTGAAAATACTGTTTTCCTTTAAAACCAAACTTTTAAAAATCAAAACTCCATTGTTGATATCTAAAGTACAGCGAATGAAATTCCATGCTTAGAACCAAATTAATACCTTTAAAATACAAGCATACCAATATATAGTCCAATTAACATGTATAGTCCAATTTCTCAGTTAGCATACAAAATATATATATATATATATATATATATATATATATATATATATATATATATATATATATATATATATATATAACCTTTGATATATTCTACACTCAAGTTCGTACTCACATGTTTTCACTATGAAAAATCAATTTCTTGAATACGTAATTTAGCATACCATCATATTTATATATTAAGCATACAATTATATACAAATATATATATGCTAGTATAACAATTACCAAAACATAGTTTACAAGAATTTTGTAACAACTTATACACAGTGAAGTTGAAGAACACAGACTATCAAATTCACAGTAAATATATGGCGTAAAAAACAAATATGGTTACATAAACATAATTTAAGGTTATAAGCACCTACCTTTTTGTTGATAAGAATACTTGTTAAACCCTTAGAAAAGCTTGAAGAAATCTGTATTTTTCTATCTCAACTCTCTGAGAACTCTCTCCTTTCTTTCTTTTTAACAGACAACTCTAAGGTAAGCCAAATGGCAATATACGTATACTAAAAAAACCAACGCTCGCCTTTTCAATTCAATAAGAACTGACGCTTAACTAATGATCGTATTAATATAGCAGTTACTCAAAATAATATTATTATATATATATATATATATATATATATATATATTATTTATTTAATTAATAATTTAAATTCAAAAGAAATCCAAAAGCCATAAGCCTTTGTTTGGCAACCCATTAAAATTTAAATGATTAATATACTTAAACCTTGTTTGGCAAAACTAAATTAAAATTACTTTAATTTATTTTAATAACTCTTTATAACATAGTTATTTGTCACTCTTTATGAAATAACAATTTATTAAATAAATTACTTAATCACATAACTCAATCCACATAACGCATTAACTATTTAACAAATAAATAATTAACTAATCACATTAATTATTTAGCAAATAAATAATTAACTAAACCAACTCAATCAATTTGAACAATTACTTATTCAATAATAAACACATCCAATAAATATTTATATAGATCAATAAATATTTATAACTTACATTTAAAAAAAATCTGGAATGTTACATCATTCCCCTCTTATAAGGATTCTGTCCCCAGAATCACAACTCAAACAGCACATTCATTACATTCTTCCCTACTTACAAAGATTTTGTCCCCAGAATCGAAGACACAGATTAAACAAATAACTCAGGGTATTCTTTCAATATTTTCTCTTTGAGTTCCCACGTAGCTTTTTCAGTGCTGTGGTTCCTCCATTTAACCTTCACAGAAGGTATCACTTTATTTCTGAGTACTTGTTCTTTCCTGACGACTATCTGGATAGGAACCTCTTCATAAGACAAATCTTTCTCGAACTATAACGGTTCATACTCGATCACATGTTTGTAATCGGGTTTATATGGTCGTAACACCGAAATATAAAAAATATTATGAATGTTTTCCAACTCTGGAGGTAGAGCTACCTCGTAAGCCACTTCTCCCACCCTTCGCAGCACTTCAAAGGGTCCAATAAACCTTGGGCTTAGCTTTCTCTTTTTACCGAAACGAATTTTTCCCTTCCAGGGAGAAACTTTTAGGAATACAAAAGTTCCTACGTCGAATGCACGATCTTATCTGTGTTGATCAGCATACTTTTTTTGTCTGTCTTGGGTTGTTACTAATCTTGTCTTGATGAGTTTAACAACGTCAGCAGTTTATTTCACCAATTCTGGTCCTAACAGTTGGCGTTCACCGACTTCATCCCAGCACAGTGGAGTTCTGCACTTCCTGTCGTATAATGCTTCGTAAGGCGGCATGCCGATGCTAGCGTGATAACTGTTATTGTAGGCAAATTCCACCAACGGTAATTGTTTATCCCAGCTTCCTTTGAAATCCATGACGCATGCTCTCAACATATCTTCCAATGTCTGAATCGTTCGTTCGCTTTGGCCATCTGTTTGCGGATGATATGTCATCCTCATTCGTAACTGTGTTCCCATACATTCTTGTAGTCTCTTCCAGAAGTTTGATGTGAACCTCGGATCTCTGTCTGACACAATTGACACTAGAACTCCATGTCTTGCAACGATCTCTTTAATATATAGTTTTGCCAGCTGATCAAGATTGAATCTAATCTTTATTGACAAAAAGTGTGCAGATTTTGTCAATATGTCTACTATTACCCAAATCGCATAGTATCCTTTCTGAGTAGTTGGAAGACCCACCACAAAATCCATCGTGATATGTTCCCACTTCCATTCTGGTATTTCCAACGGTTGGAGTAATCCGCTGGGTCTTTGATGCTCGGCTTTTACTCTCTGACATGTCAAGCATTTCGCTACGCATTCAGCAACATCCCTTTTCATGTTTGGCCACCAAAAATATCGACGCAAATCTTGATACATTTTCGTGCTTCCTGGATGAATCAAATGTAACAATCCAGATTTCTAATTATAATATTTAAATATTTATTGAATTATATAAATATTTAATAGATGTGTTTATCATTGAATAAGTATTTATTTAATTGATTTGATGTGATTTGATTATTTATTTATTTAATAAATAATTAATGAGTTAGTATTCTAATTTAATTTAATAATTAAGTTAAAGAGTTATAATGATTAAATAAATTATTATATTATGCAATGAATTGTTATTAGAATTAATTAAATTAAGTATTAAAACTTAATTAGATAGAAGTGTGACAAATAATTATATTATAAGTGATTATTAAAATAAATTAAAGTAGTTTTAATTTATTTTGCCAAACAAGGCTTTAATATATTAAGTCTTTAGTTTTAAATTATTTTGCCAAACAAAGCCCTATGGCTTTTGGTTTTTAAATTTTGAATTTTTATAAATAATATATAATAAAATATATTTATAATGGATATACGCTTATTATTTTGGTAACTGATAATAGTTATGGTGATTATTAAGGCCATATCAGTTTTTAGTTTACGCATAATTGGTATCAGTTTAGTTTTACGTACAGTGTGTTTTGGCTTAAAACTAAGAAAGAAAAAAGAAAAGAAAAGTGAGAGACCAAAGAGTTTTGAGAGAAATTGTCAGAGGTCTTAGAGAGAGAAAAAAGAGAAAATTATGTATTCTTCGAACTATTATCAGTGATTAAGCAAAGATTGTCTGAGCAATAAAAAGGTATGTTTATACTCTTAACAAATATGTTTTATAGTATAATTTTTTAGCCTCTGTGTTTCATGAAACTCAACTTCATTGTATATAAGTTTTACAAAGGTTGTCTGTAAACTATGTTTTACTAAATGATTATTAAATCATGTGTTCTGGTAATAACTAACATGTATATATGTATATATGTGTGGTATGCTAAATTACGTTCATAGAAAAAGAGAAATTAGTTTTCACAGTAAACATTCATGTATGAAAGTGGTTTGTAGAAATATCAAAATTAGTATATGTTAATTGTGAAGTTATGAAATTGAAGTGTGATTATGTTAATTGGGTATGAAATTCAGAGAATCATAGTCTCAAGGAATCAAATTAGTGTATAAATTTTGGTTACCATGTTCACTGTGTAAACAAACATCGATAATGGAGTTTTGGTTTTTAAAACAGTGCGTACAATGATTTAAGTTTCTAAAATTATTGTTTAGTAGTTTAAATTAGTATATACATGTTGGGTAATGTGTATATGTGTAATTGGCTTAGGTTATACATGTTAATTAGTGTTAGAAATCAAGTTATTGACAGAAATTTAGATGTTCTGTTCTTCGTGGGTTGCGTTCTGCAAGTTTCGGCGCCCCAGCGCCAAAAATGGAGCCCCAGCGCCAGAAATTCGCGCTGCGGCGCTAAAATTCCCGCCCCAGCACCAATTTCGTGCCCCAGTGCCACTAGTTAGCTTAGTCCTCGCGCCCCAGTGCCGAATTTGTAGTCTGACTAGGACAGTTTTGACCTCTTGTAGTAAAATAGTCATAACTTTCTCATACAAACTCTGATTGAGTTGATTCAAGATGATCCGGAACGAGGACGAGTAGACCTACAACTTTTGTTCCAAAAGTTTTTCAATTTGAGGTCTGTAACAGTAGTCAAAATGGTTATCTTTAGGACTGTTATATTTTTAGGGGCAATCGGAGGGCGTCGGGCATGCACATATGCATGTGTAGTGCTCCTGACCATAAAAGATAATATCCTAAGTTATAATACATGAATATTAGTAATTATAATGATGCTTAACATTAATACATGATGTATTAGATGAGTTATAGAAGCATAGCATACATAAGAGAGGCAAATCGGGCGTGTGACAAATGAACGTCGAAACGCCGTGCCAAGTGGAAAGAACTTAAAAAGTGTTTCAATTCAATTGAAATGGATATTATAAGATATGGAATGGGTTTAATATAAAACCAATAAGTAGTCCTAGCAAGACTTAAGCACTTGAATGAACTGTAAATATGAAATACAGTGAGATATAAGTCGAAAAGTTAACACAATCTAATTGAACATTGTGTGCTAATTAATAGGAAAGATTATGAGATGTAGAGTAGAGTTTACATTACAATTACTATATGTTGTTATGTGACTAATAGTTGATGTGTATGAATATATAATTGTGTAGGGCACGTGAAGTGCAGATAACTGTAAGCTGTTAAACTGTTATTGGTAAACAACGATCAAGGCAAGTCTTTCGGTTCCTATTTTCTACTTGGACTTAATGAACTATTTTAAATTACATGATATGTTATACATGTTGAAATCTTGAAATGTTAAAGTCAATTTATGACTGTATTATTTTGGTTAAATAAGGAGGATTGAGTAAGGAACTCAATCTTTATATTTGCTATGTGAATTAAAAGCATGTATGCCATGTTACTTTAATTATTATGATATGTATGCTTAGCATGTTATTATGTGCTATGTGATGCATGAAAACTGTTAGACTTTGCTGGGCTGTCGAGCTCACTCTTGCAAATAACCATTTTTGCAGGTCAAGATTTTAAGGTAAAGATATGTGCTAAGTGAGTTATAGAGATCTATATTCACGAAGATTACTTATGTTTTATGAGAAATGTATTTCATATTTTAAATGTAAAATGTTGTTGAATTGTAAGTTGAGTTATCCAATGTATTGGATATTTAGTTATGATGTAAGACTTTGTATAGTCACTTTGTTGTAACGATTCATGATATAAAATTAAATCAAAGAGATGTAATGTAAAGGTTCCGATTCAGGGCAAGAAAGAAGGAAATGTATAAACATTTTAAATATTCCGCAAATTTTAGTGTTTTTAATATCGAATAATGATGTAAAATTAGAGACTTAATGTATGGTTAACGACCAAAGTTGAGATTTAACGTGTATGGATTTTGGGATCGTTACAGTTGGTATCAAAGCTGTAGGTTATAAACCTTAGGTAGGAGTACCGTAGGCTATAACCTTAGAGAAGGAATGTGAAGATAATGAAAGAATAAGCTCAAATAGAGTTTGAACAATAAGAAGTAATTTAAGTAATTTATAAAGAGGGGATTTAAACTTGCGTGAAAGGATTCAAAGAAGAATCCCGCAGAGTTATCAGGAATATGAATGTGGGGTTACCCAACTCCAATAATAAGGATGTAAGGTGATAATAAATAGACAATGTCTATAAAAAGAGAATGATAAAGAAGTTAAGAAACGAGAGTTATATCTAAGTATGGTGCAATTGTACTCTTTAGTAGTTGATGTATGGTATATGGGCTAAACGATTCCTTCATAGAGCAGAGGTATATACGAACTAGCGACTCGGAACCTAGTTTGTTGGTTATTTGTGGGAAACCACTCAGCGTACCATATTGAAACTGTTAGAGACTTGAGGTGTACCAAGTGTAGAAATAGATACATATGATGAAAGTGTAGAACTCGAATGAAATTTTGAGCGATGTAACTGAAGTTAGGAATTCTTAAAGTAAGAATTGTTATATAAACAAGTAAATTCAAAGAAGAATCTTAAAGAGATATAAAGATAAGAAATGGGAGTTTCCTAACTCCAAAAGCCAAGATAACGAATAATGTCGTAAATGATGAAAAAGAGAAAGAATGAGGATCGTAAAACAAAACGATCACGAGTTAAGAAAAGAATTTTAAGGGAGATGATTATAGAATAAGATTACGACATGGTCTGTTTAAGTGATCTGAAAGATGGTATGTAATGTTTGAATAATTATAGCTTGATGCTTATGAAGATATTGTACTATGATATAGTACGAGATAAACTCACGAGGAGTTAGAGATAATTTGATACGAGGAATTCGTATCGAGCAAAGAGCAAGTTAAGAGTAAGATAGAGTTAGGTGGGATTTCAATTGAGGACTCAGGTGGTGGCTGAGTTGTACAAAACTTTGTCTGGGCGAGGGTTTTGTGCTTGTACTTAATTTATCACATTGATAATCATTGGAATGTTTGTGTCGTGCTATTTGCTATATGCCTGTTGAGAAGGTGATACTTTTCTCATGTGTATAACAGATAGGTAGAGTATAGTTAGAGAATATTATAAGGTTATGTGCGAGTTCTTAAAACTCATACTTGTGATAGGTTCGTTTCTCATAATTATATAGTATGTTTTTGAACCCCTCAGCGAATGGACGCCTATGGTCTGACTAGGATAAGTTCTTAAACTCATATGATTGTGGCAAGTTCCTGAACTCATAACGTGTGGTAAGTTTGACGAACTAGGTATAGATAAGTGTGAATGGAGTATTGAGGATGATAGGAATAGATAGACCTATTAAGCAATGGATCATTATAGAAAGTGGAGTTGATGGTGGAAGCATAGGTATTCTAAATCTACTAGCTATGCTAGACTTTCGAAATTTATTGACTTCGTGCTGATGTTTACACTTATATTTTCTTGAAAAACATTGGATCAAATGATGGAACCAATGAGTTTTAACAACAATACTTTTATTCGTATGTCTATGCTAATTGCTTTCGCTAGACAAAAATGATTTCCAGTATATCAAAATGTATTTTATATCATTAATGCATCATGTAACCTGGTGCAAAGATGATAAAAATGATAGAGTCATCAATGCAGTATTACCTAGTGTTGGATGTGATCTAAGGATCGTCAGCCCACTATGGTATGATGTAGTATGATAAAATCACCAAATGACGAAATCCTCAACGGACTGTAAATACAGTGCGGTATCATGACGTCATAAAAAGATTTTTGAGATTTCTTTAAGATATGAGAATACATATGTATGTATGTATATGTATATTTCGATTGATGTTCGAATTGTTGTAGAGGTCTATACTATTTGATTCAGCTAGACAAATATTGAAAGATGTTCATGAAATGCATGCGTGTCTTGAGAAGTTATGCCAAACCAAATTATTTTGGTGCGGATTCAGATGTTGAAAAGCTGAGATGAACAACCCTTTTATAGGGGATTACGCGGAGGCGTTGAGATGTTTATGCACAATAAATTGTACGAAGGGCTGATCACCCTAAGTACGAGGAGTCCCTATAGTCTTATGACTGTTAAAGTTTAAGTTGAAAGATTACTTATAACTATGGACATACGCATAGCGTTTAAATGTTTGTGCACAATACATCGTACGAAGGGCTTAACACCCTAAGTACGGGGGTCCTTATAGTCTTATGACTGTTAAAGTTGAAGTTGAAAGATTACTTGTAACTGTGGACATAGTTCGTGGTCTTATGACCCTCAGCATGATTTGGAATCTTTTAAATTCCTGAGTTATTCAAACTACTTCCCAATTATTGAACAATTGTGGAAGATTCTTGTTATTCTGCAAGATGGAAGTGAAAAAGGGAAATATTCCTTAGAAAGAAGTAAGTCGTAGAATGTAACACTGAATGATGAGTATGTTGAATAAGTGAGAAAAGAGATTTTGAAGTGAGAAGGATATGAATTATCAAAGAATAATGTGAAACTTTTAATAGAAAAGTTAATAATTATAGAATGATCTTTGTGAAAAGAAAGTGGTTATAGAAACCAATGAATGAATGAAGTAGTGACGTAAAATCTACTTTGATAGAATGAATGAATAAAAATTAATAAATAAAATTTCGAGGACGAAATTCTTAGAAGAAAGGGTGAATGTAATATCCCGAGGGTTGATGTTAACGATCCTTAGAAAAGAAAATGAATGGGTTAAAAGATTTATAATACTCAGAATATAATTGATTTCAAGTTAAAGTTATGAAATGAAACCTAGAATTTGTTGAAGTAATGAATGTAGTAGGAAATATAAAACCTATATTTAGATAAAATGATGAAAGATTACTCTGAGTTATTTGTTTAATTTGTCTTCGATTCTGGGGACAGAATCTTTGTAAGTAGGGAAGATTGTAACGAATGAGTGGTTTTAGTTGTGATTCTGAGGACAGAATCCTTGTAAGGAGGGAATGATGTAACAATCCAGATTTTTAATTATAATATTTAAATATTTATTAAATTATATAAATATTTAATGGATGTGTTTATCGTTGAATAAGTATTTGTCTAATTGATTTGATGTGATTTGATTATTTATTTGTTTAATAAATAATTAATGAGTTAGTATTCTAATTTAATTTAATAATTAAGTTAGAGAGTTATAATGATTAAATAAATTATTATATTATGCAATGAATTGTTATTAGAATTAATTAAATTAAGTATGAAAACTTAATTAGATAGAAGTGTGACAAATAATTATATTATAAGTGGTTATTAAAATAAATTAAAGTAGTTTTAATTTATTTTGCCAAACAAGGCTTAAATATATTAAGTCTTTAGTTTTAAATTATTTTGCCAAACAAAGCTCTATGGCTTTTAGTTTTTAAATTTTGAATTTTTATAAATAATATATAATAAAATATATTTATAATGGATATACGCTTATTATTTTGGTAACTGGTAATCGTTATGGTGATTATTAAAGCCATATCAATTTTTAGTTTACGCATAATTGTTATCAGTTTAGTTTTACCTACAGTGTATTTTGGCTTAAGACTAAGAAAGGAAAAAGAAAAGAAAAGTGAGAGACCAAAGAGTTTTGAGAGAAATTGTCAGAGGTCTTAGAGAGAGAAACAAGAGAAAATTATGTATTCTTCGAACTATTATCAGTGATTAAGCAAAGATTGTCTGAGCAATAAAAAGGTATGTTTATACTCTTAACAAATATGTTTTATAGTATAATTATTTAGCCTCTGTGTTTCATGAAACTCAACTTCATTGTATATAAGTTTTACAAAGGTTGTCTATAAACTATGTTTTACTAAATGATTATTAAATCATGTGTTCTGGTAATAACTAACATGTATATATGTATATATGTGTGGTATGCTAAATTACGTTCATAGAGAAAGAGAAATTAGTTTTTACAGTAAACATTCATGTATGAAAGTGGTTTGTAGAAATATCAAAATTAGTATATGTTAATTGTGAAGTTATGAAATTGAAGTGTGATTATGTTAATTGGGTATAAAATTCAGAGAATCATAGTCTCAAGGAATCAAATTAGTGTATAAACTTTGGTTACCATGTTCACTGTGTAAACAAACATCGATAATAGAGTTTTGGTTTTTAAAACAATGCGTACAATGATTTAAGTTTCTAAAATTATTGTTTAGTAGTTTAAATTAGTATATACATGTTGGGTAATGTGTATATGTGTAATTGGCTTAGGTTATACATGTTAATTAGTGTTAGAAATCAAGTTATTAACAGAAATTTAGATGTTCTGTTCTTTGTGGGTTGCGTTCTGCAAGTTTCGGTGCCCCAGCACCAAAAATAGTGCCCCAGCGCCAAAAATGGAGCGCCACGACACTGAAGTTAGCGCCCCAGCGCCAATTTCGTTCCCCAGCGCCACTAGTTAGCTTAGTCCTCGCGCCCCAGCACCGGATTTGTAGTCTGACTCGGACAGTTTTGACATCCTGTAGTAAAATGGCCATAACTTTCTCATAAGAACTCCGATTGAGTTGATTCAAGATTATTCGGAACGTGGACGAGTAGACCTACAACTTTTGTTCCAAAAGTTTTTCAATTTGAGGTACATAACAGTAGTCAAAATGGTCATCTTTAGGACTGTTATGTTTTCGGGGGCAATCAGAGGGCGTCGGGCATGCACATATGCATGTGTAGTGCTCCTGACCATAAAAGATAATATCCTAAGTTATAATACATGAATATTAGTAATTATATTGATGCTTAACATTAATACATAATGTATTAGATGAGTTATAGAAGCATAGTAAGCATACACAAGAGAGGCAAATCGGGCGTGTGACGAATGAACGTCGAAACGTCGTGCCAAGTGTTAATGAACTTAAAAAGTGTTTCTATTCAATTAGAATGGATATTATAAGATATGGAATGGGTTTAATATAAAACCAATAAGTAGTCCTAGCAAGACTTAAGCACTTGAATGAACTGCAAATATGAAATATAGTGAGATATAAGTCGAAAAGTTAACACAATCTAATTAAACATTGTGTGCTAATTAATAGGAAAGATTATGAGATGTAGAGTAGAGTTTACATTACAATTACTATGTGTTGTTATGTGACTAATAGTTGATGTGTATGAATATATAATTGTGTAGGGCACGTGAAGTGCAGATAACTGTAAGCTGTTAAACTGTTATTGGTAAACAACGATCAAGGCAAGTCTTTCGGTTCCTATTTTCTACGTGGACTTGATGAACTATTTTAAATTACATAATATGTTATACATGTTGAAATTTTGAAATGTTAAAGTCAATTTATGACTATATTGTTTTGGTTAAATAAGGAGGATTGAGTAAGGAACTCAATCTTTATATTTGCTATGTGAATTAAAAGCATGTATGTCATGTTACTTTAATTATTATGATATGTATGTTTAGCATGTTATTATGTGCTATGTGATGCATGAAAACTGTTAGACTTTGCTGGGCTGTCGAGCTCACTCTTGCAAATAACTATTTTTGCAGGTCAAGATTTTAAGGTAAAGATATGTGCTAAGTGAGTTATAGAGATCTATATTCACGAAGATTACTTATGTTTTATGAGAAATGTATTTCATATTTTGAATGTAAAATGTTGTAGAATTATAAGTTGAGTTATCCAATGTATATGGATATTTAGTTATGATTTAAGACTTTGTATAGTCATTTTGTTGTAACGATTCATGATATAAGATTGAATCAAAGAGATGTAATGTAAAGGTTGCGATTCAGGGTAAGAAAGAAGGAAATGTATAAACGTTTTAAATATTCCGCAAATTTTAGTGTTTTTAATATCGAATAATGATGTAAAATTAGAGACTTAATGTATGGTTAACGACCAAAGTTGAGATTTAACTTGTATGGATTTTGGGGTCGTTACATCGAATATCTTGTGTTGTGTGCTTCTGTTAAGATTTCGTCTTTCAGTTCTAGCATTGCTGGAACCCAAATTCTTCCCTCGAACCGTAGTAATCCTTCGGTACCGACCTTGTATTTTACATCACCGCCTTCAACCAGATTCTCTTTGATTTTCCCACACTCTTCATCTTGTAGTTGAGCATCCTTAACTTTGTCCACTAAAGTTGGACCAGCTTCTATCTGGAATAGTTGTTCGTCAGATTCTTTTAGAAATTAGATTTCCAACTCCAGTTTTGTCATTGTTGAGATGAGTTCCTCCTGAGTTGTTATCAACATCAACTTTTCCCGACCTTTCCTGCTTAAAGCATTTGCAACCACATTCACTTTGCCCGGATGATAAAAGATCTCACAATCGTAATATTTTATCAATTCCATCCACCTTCTCTGACGTATGTTCAAATCCTTCTGAGTGAAAATATACTTCAGACTTTTGTGGTCTATGTAGATCTCACATTTCTCTCCATAAAGATAGTGTCTCCATATCTTCAGAGCAAATACAACTGCAGCCAATTCCAAATCATGAGTCGGATACCCTTTCTCATAATCCTTCAGTTGTCTTGATGCATACGCAATAACTTTGTCGTTCTGCATAAGAACACAACCCAACCCTTGCTGTGAGGCATCACTATACACCACAAAATTTCCTGTATTGTCTGGTAATGTCAATACAGGTGCCATACTTAGCTTCTTCTTCAAATCTTGAAAACTTTCTTCACATTTCTCCGTCCACACGAATTTTACAGCTTTCCTTGTCAAATTTGTTAGCGGAATGGCTATCTTAGAAAAATATTGAATGAATCTTCTATAATAACCAGCCAGTCCCAAGAAACTCCTCACTTCTGACAGTGTTCTTAGTTGTTCCCAATTGATTACAGCTTCCACTTTTGATGGATCCACTAAAATCCCATCCTTGTCAATAACATGACCCAAAAATTATACACGGTCGAGCCTAAATTCGCACTTATAGAATTTCACGTACAGCTTTTCCTTTCGTAGTGTCTCCAATGTCAAACGTAAGTGTTCCACGTGTTCTTCTTGAGTCTTGGAATACACTAGAATGTCATCGATGAATACCACTACAAACTTGTCTAGGAATGGTTTAAACACCCTGTTCATCAAATCCATGAACGCAGCAGGTGCATTGGTTAAACCAAAAGACATCACCAGAAACTCGTAATGTCCATACCGAGTTCTGAATGCCGTTCGTGGTATATCCTCCTTCCTCACTTTCAACTGGTGATACCCACTTCTCAAATCTATTTTCGAAAAATATTTGGCACCCTTCAATTGGTCAAACAAGTCATCTATTCTTGGCAACGGGTATTTGTTTTTAATAGTAACTTTGTTTAACTCCCTGTAATCAATGCAAAGACACATTGATCTGTCCTTCTTTTTCACAAATAAAACTGGCACTCCCCACGGCGATACGCTTGGTTGAATATATTTCTTGTCTAGCAGCTCTTGCAACTGTACCATTAGTTCCTTCATTTCTACTGGAGCCATTCTGTACGGAGCCTTCGATATCGGTGCTTTTCCCGGCGCTAAGTCGATCACGAACTCAATTTCTCGGTCAGGCGGAAGACATGGCAAATCCTCTGGAAATACGTCTTCGAATTCTCTCACTACCGGTATTTCTTCAAGTTTTACCCCCTTCTTCTGAGTATCGACTATGTAAGCTAAATAGCCCACACAACCTTGACTCAACAATTTCTTGGCCTGCATAGTCGTCAGACATTTCATTTGTCTAGGCGACTTGCTACCATAAAATACTACCTTTGATGGAGTCATAAGGTTTACACACTTCTTTTGGCAGTCAATTATCGCTCCGTATTTGAACAACCAATTCATTCCCAAAATTACATCAAATTCCCCGAGTCTAATCGGAATCAAATCTACCAACAAGATATTCTCCTTAATGTTCACCCTATAGTTCTTGTATACGAATCTAATAGGGATTACTTCCTTATTCGTAATTTCTATGATCAAAGGAAAATTCAGTTCTTCTCTAGGCAATTCTAACCTCTTGGCAAATTCATCAGATATAAACGAGCAAGTAGCACCCGAATCAAATAATGCATATGCATTAATATCATTGATTGGGATAATACCTGACACCACATCTTTTGATTGCACAGCATCTTGCACAGCATCTTGCACAGTCATGTTAAAGGTTCTGGCTGTGGGTTTGTTTGATGTTGCAGGTCCTGTAATGGCCCATGTACTTCCATTGTTACCTCAATTGCTTCTAGTTGTCCCTCCCTCCTTCTTCTTAGGGCATTCACGAGCAAAATGATCCTTGGATCCGCACGTGAAGCACGCCTTCTTCTTCGGTTGAGTGCAATTTGGGGCGATGTGACCCTCCTGGCCACAATTGTAGCAAACTCGTTTCCCCATCAAGCACGCACCCTTGTGAAATTTCCCGCATGTCGCACATGTTTCAAACTTTTTGTTTTGCTGGTTACCCTGATGGTTTCCAGCACCCAAGTTCCCATTCCACTTTCTCTTCAAGCTGTTGTTGCTGTTGTTGTTGTTTCCACTGCTACCACCTCCATTCTTAATCTCATTCTCATTCTTTTTCTTCTTCTGTTCCTGATTGAACTTTGTCACTGCCTCGCCTCCACCTTTAGCGAGTACTGCTTTCTCCATCATCGCTGCAAATGTCTTCAACTGGAACAGGGAAACCCTAATGTATAGCCAGGGCTTCAGTCCCTGTTCAAATCTATTCACCTTACGTTCGTCTGTGCTGACTTGATATGGCGCAAACCTTGCCAATTCGTTGAATTTCGCGGCATACTCAGATACCGTCATCGTTCCTTGTTTTAGTTCCAGAAACTGCACTTCTAGCTGACTCTTCGAACTTTCCGGGAAATAAGTCTTGAAGAACAACTCCTTGAACCTATCCCAGGTCATCACTCCTGGCCCTTCACGAGTTTTATTGGCCTGCCACCAATAACTAGCTTCTGCTTTCAACATGAAAGTTGCGGAAGCAGTCTTCTGATCATCCCCTACCCTAGCGACATCGAACACCTTTTCTATCTCCATAATCTAGGTTTCTGCTTCGACTAGATTCATGGACCCACGGAATTCAGGTGGTCCAACTGCCTTGAATTCCTTAAACGTTGTACCATGGTTTTGTGGTTGATTCTGCAACGCTCCTGTCAGTAGTGTCACTAGTTGTTGAACGGGGTTATCGTCAACATTGTCGTTATTGGTAGTTCTCTCATTGTTTCTCTGTCGGGGTGGTTCACGTCTGGGAGGCATTTTCTGTTCAAACAAAACATCTATTACTCAGCTTCTTTAAGTATTTTCTAATTAACTTGCCTCCATAAAAGAAATAGACATAGAACACATAACACTTTGAATAAAGTAACAACTTTTATTTATTCAAAACCTTTTTGGAAAACATAAAACAATAGCATCACTACTACCTACATTACATTCCTGAACTACAAAAGTTTCAGGACAACATCATAGTCATATCCCATAGGTTGCATAACACTTGGGATTTATAATTTATTTAACCTTTCACTCATCGTAATACATCTACGATGTTCTATTAAGATACTTCTTAGCCCTATCACGTTCTTCCTCCATGACTCAAAACATTGTTCTGCGATCTAACATGAATGATGGTAGCGTCTCAAACTGAATCGGATATCCCATGACCCGATCTTGAGCTCGATTAATTGCGGTGTAAAATACTTTATCCATCTCTTCCATCTTCATCCTCTTTACCCGCGTGTCTCTCGCTGCTCTTCCAGTTCTTTGATAAGCTTCCTCGTATGCATCTTCAGCTCTTACCCTCTTAGCAGCTTCTTCCCTCAGCTTGCTCTTCGGTTCAGCAACCACCTCGATCAATTGTTCTTTTTCTCCTTCGGTCTGTACTAGTTTCTCCTCAGCGTTTGTCAGTCGTTCCTCACAATCCTGGATCTCGCCGTCTTTTTGTGTCATTGCAATCTGTTCTTCATCTACTATCTCCTGTAACTCCTCAACTGTATCTTGAAGTTCCACGTTACGGTCATGCACCTCATCGTATATACGGCCTGCTATCGAGTTAAGTGGAATCCTTTCCTACACGTCCTCCTCATCCTCATCCTCCTGTGGTAACTGTGACACCCCCAAATCCGGGTACTTCGATTCCACGGGATTTGGCGTTCACTGTACAAGCATTATCTATCTATCTACCCATAAATAATATCAAACCATACAATAGATAGAAATCATAATAAAATCCCTTCCCTTAAGGGTTACATCAATTGATTCATAAATAAATCCCAGGTTACTCTAACCTTAAAACATCTGTGCGAAATTCTAAACAAATAAGTCTTAACATCAACATAACTCAAGTCTTAAACAAATACATCAGTTAATAAATAACAGGTCTTCATCATTTGCTAACTTTTCCATTGCCCTTACTAGTGGAGGGTTCATCGCTTCTTTCATTCTTAACTGCAATGTTATTATTAAGCAAGAGTGAGCACAAATGCCCACAAGTATAAAAAATGAAACAACAGTATAATAACATGAGAATAATCAAAGACATCTGAATAAAGCTCAACTTTTGAATCAAGAATAAATAACATGAATCAAAAGAATACTGAGGGTCATAAGACCTTGAACTATGTCCTAGGTTAACAAGGGTTATACTTGAAACCTTTAACAGTCATAAGACTATGAACCTTCTTCTCGTACTTAGGGGGATCAGCCCTTAGTACCATACTGTGCACAATATCTTAGCGCTAAAGCGTAAATAATCCCCTATACAGGATTGTTCATCTCAGTTTGACATTCGAGTCCGCACCAAAGGAAGTTTGGTTTGGATAAATTCATCAAGGGTTCTAAAATTTAGAACGCTCATCAACTATGGACTAGTTGAATCAATAAGGTTCACTAGTCTAATAAGGTTCAACAATAACGATACTCAATTTGAATAATAATCTCAAACGTATACAATAGAACAATTATTGTATAACTGAATCATGCTTTGACAATATAAATAATCTGTAATATCATACTTGAACTTGAATAATAGAAATGATAACTTATTCAAGGTAATTAATAATCTTGAAAGATATTAAAAAGTAGGGTTAAGAAATTTGCTCAATAGAATGGAGTTAGGGATAGGATACTTGCCTCGTGCATAGATTACTCTTTAACTAAGCACGTTCTTTGAATTAAATCCTACATACCATTCATATACACAATACCAGTTAATAATAAATTAACTAATCAATATAAACTCATTCTCGTTGTCTACTTTAATTATTGACTAAACTTAGTCAAATTATCACGTTGTCACATAATTTATACTTCATGAATTATCAAACTAATTATGTATTTAATAATTCAATTCACATATAATATTTTATTACATGTTAAACAACTATTTTATCATCTCATAATACCCCTAACCTGATTACATGTTCATTACATCAATCCACTAACACTTGTTAGACTTTAACATTTTAAAAATATATTTCTGACATTTTCTGGAGAGTGGCGCTGCGGCGCCACTAATGTGCTAAGGAGTCGCGCTGCGGCGCGGTGGCGCTGTGACCGGGCCCTTGGCGCTGCGGCGCTGTGGCGCCGTGGCTCGAGTCTTGGCGCTGCGAGCGCTATGGCGCTGCAAGCGCTGTGGCGCTGCAAGCGCTGTGGCGCTGCGGCGCGAGAAATCAGTTCTAGAGCTGGCGCCGCGGCGCGAGACCCCAGAAACTGAATCTCAGTTCGCGAAGAACACAGAGTTCAGCGAAATCAACACATTTTTAACACTAATTTTGCCAAATCACATATACCCACATGTTATATTCATGCATAATTATAATACAACATCTATAAAGTGATTTTAACCTATTAAAACATATAATCACATATTTGAATCATAAAAATTTTAGACTGTTCTTGAAGTTCTTGAGGATTTTGAACAAAACTTATAATTTAACACTACGGATTCGTTATAAGGCCAAATCCGTTCGTTTAAAGCTTGATTCAATAATATAAGGGTGTAAAATTTAGGGATAATATATAATCAATACATCAATTATCACATATAAGGCCATATGGTCATATCACGTACTCTGTTTATTTTGAAATAACAAGTCATCAGATTACTACATGTTTTCATGAACTTGATGATATGAAATCATGTAATATATATATATAAAACATGTTATGCTATTCTTACTATCACATAAATCCATATAATAGTACAATTCCCAAATCACAGAGATTAACAGAAGTTTTGAAAGCCATTTTTATAAAACTTGAATACGTGAAATAGAAATTTGGGGAGAGAATTACCCAGAGTATAATTAATGGAAGAGATGATCTTTTCTCAACACCAAGCAACTCTCACACAATTTTTCTCAAAGTTCTCAAACTCTCTCTATGATTTCTCTTATCAGACTTAGAAAAATGTTTGAAGAAAAGAATACGTATAATAAAAGAAGAGAAAACGGACGCGCAATTGGCCAGTTAACCCAGTCATGGGCAACTGCTAGTAACCACTACTAAAGCCATGTTTGGCTAGCAACTAGACACAAAACTCTTAATTTTAATAAACCCTTTTATCATATAGTTCAATAATGTCACCCTCTTTATAAAATAAATCCCATATTTTATTTAATTTACTTTAAATAAAATATAATAATTACTCATAAATTCACATAATCATATTGTGACGCCCCCAAAATAGGTATACAACACCCATTCTGAGTCGCCAAATACATGGTACAGAAAGCAAACTACAACTTCAATAATACAATTGTCGTGCAAAATACGACAACACATAATGTGAGTTTAAATACAAATATTGTCTTCTAGACAATATCCACACTCAAATAAATCCTCATTACAATTATTCAAATACTATTTTACAGAAATAGTGAGGACTGCTAAAACATCTTTCTAGAACCATCACTCCATACCCCGACTAGATCCTGCTATGTTCTCACCTCTTGAGAAGAAAAATAGAACAAAAAGGAAAAGGGTGAGCTCAACTAGCCCAGTAAAGAATATTATGTCTAAGATAATATACAAACAAATTATCGTTAGTCTTCAACAGGGAAAAATCTGATAGAATATAATCGACAACAAGTTTTAGATCAACAACTGCAGCGGAAACAGCAAACTATTAGAAGAGTCAAGTAGAGAAAGAATTCTACTATCTTCTAAGATTTAAAAGTCCATCATCAATATTTTATCCCTGTAACATCAATTAATAATCATCTTTATCCAAATATTCATCTTTGCACTACAGGCCAAAGATATTCATTTGTATCACCTGTCAGTCATGTTCATCTCAACACCTGTTCATCTTTGCACTACAGGCCAAAGATATTCATCAAGTAATTATACATCTTTGCACTACAGGCCAAAGATATTCAGTAATATCATCATTTAGGACTGAGGATGATGAAAAATATCTTAAAGAAAACGAATCCAATGAGACAGAAGGACAAATAGTAGGGATTCGTATAACAGTTTATCCAAGATCAATAATACTTCATAATAATCAATTGTGAAGCAGAATTCAAAAATAAAGATCAAAACATGGATACAATCAAAGATAGTAACCATAATAGACATCTTGGATAAAAAGGAAAATTTTAATTTTTCGGTGAATAGTGTCGTATTCGTGAATAGTACCGTATACGTGAATAGTGCCGTATACATTAATAGTAACCCCGATACAAAAAGTTCCAAATTTGATAAAAACTCATATCAATATTTCATCATAATGATATTGAAGGAAATAATATCATTTAAGAAGAAAATAATATCCCTTACCTCAAGATATCAGTACTTCTGGTCGGAATACCGGTATAAGGCTGAAAGAAACTTGCTCTGATGAATAGAAACTCTCAAAGTATCTAAATACTCACAAAATACACTCAATAATCTAGAGAGAGAAAGAGAGAAAACTTGTTTCTGGTGTGATTTTCAATTCTAACTTAGCCCTCTATTTATAGGAAAATTTTAGTAGGTTTGACCTGCAACCTGATGGCTTTACCTGCTACTATTCCCACCCACCACATTTGAAATATAATTCAGCACATTTCTTCACCAACCACAAGTGGGGCCCACCAATTCTATAATTTTCCATCAAAATGATAAACTCTGAAAATTCAATAATTTCTGAACCAGTCATCTCATAAAATTCATAATAAATCATACGTTCATTTTTAACAGTTCAAAATTTGTGGACATATACTCAACTTATATATGTATAACATATCCAAAAATTACCACGATCCAACGGTCGGATTAAAAATTATAACACCCGCAATATTTCTCAAAAACCCTGATTTGATTTTTAATACCTCCATTCCGATAAAAATACTGATAAAACACCTCAACATTAACTCCTTCATTTTTAACCACAAAAATATATCCCTCATTTATATCCACATAAAATAAATATTTCCTTATCATATGAATCAATAATTAATTATTCACAAATAATATTACAGAATCACATTTATGACAACCAGGCCGTTCCCAGGAAAGAGGGGGCTTTCCAATAAGGATTTCTCCTTACTGGCGCGCAATTAGATGACCAAACCTCTCCTTAGACAGAACTTTCTAGACATTGCCAATAATGTTATCTAATAATATTATTCAAATAATATGAATTATTGATCTGATAATGGAAAATACTGTGCAGCAACAATTATTGAAACAACAATAATATAAAATATCAATGCAACAATTATTGAATCAATAAAATAAAATATTGAACAATAACTACTGTAACAATTATTGAGTAGTGCCTTCTTACGTAAGAATCAATAATTGGTGCAATACCGCGTGCTACTGTATTTTAACCACCGGGTATTCTAACAGTATTAACGGTAACAACTACGCCGTTATTTATACTTGTCGTTTTCTTCATCCAATCGCTTTCCGTTATGGGGCCCACACAAGGCTGCGCCGTCGTACGAATATTCCCCGACAGCAAGAATATTCCACGACCAAACGAATATTCCCCGAAAAAATGAATATTTTATAACCACTTGCTTATTTTGCAAAATTTGCACATTTCACCCATAACCAAAGTATTATATCAAATTAGCCCCTTATTATTCACAATAATATTTAGAGAAAATTTGATTTTATTCATTAATAAGTTGGGGTCTTACAACCTCCCCTCCTTATGAAATTTCGTCCTCGAAATTGACGTACGTACCTGATGTTTCAAAAAGGTGAGGATACCTCGCTTTCATTTCTGATTCCAACTCCCAGGTCATTTCTTCAATAGCATGGTTTCTCCACAAAATCTTAACTTGTGGTATAACCTTCGTGCGTAGGACATGCTCTTTCCTATCCAAGATTTTAACAGGTACCTCCTCGTACGTTAAATCTTCAGCTATCTCGTCTGGTTCTAACTCAATAATGTGGTTCGGGTCTTTAACATATTTACGAAGCATAGATATGTGAAAAACATTATGAACACGAGACATGCTTGGAGGTAATGCGAGTCTATATGCCACATTTCCTATTCGCTCAAGAATCTCAAATGGACCAACAAATCTTGGATTGAGCTTTCCTCTCTTCCCAAATCTTGTAACTCCCTTCCATGGTGTAACACGTAATAATACATGATCCCCAATATTAAATTCCACGTCCTTCCGATGAAGATCCGCATAACTCTTTTGTCGATCCTGTGCCGTTTGTATACGTTGTCGAATCGTTTGGATCTTCTCTGTAGTAATGCGTACCAACTCTGGTCCCAACAATGTTGTTTCACCCACCTCGTCCCAGCATACTGGAGAACGACATTTTCTTCCATACAACCCCTCGAATGGAGCCACACCTATGCTCGCCTGATAACTGTTGTTGTAGGAGAATTCCACCAATGGTAGGTACTTATCCCAACTCCCTTTGAGATCTAGGACACAAAGTCTTAATAGATCTTCAGGAGTTTGAATAGTCCTCTCTGATTGTCCGTCCGTTTGAGGATGGTATGCCGAACTGAATCGTAAATCCGTGCCCATAGCTTTCTGCAAGCTAACCCAAAATCGTGAAGTGAATCTTGGGTCACGATCCGAAACTATGGATACTGGCATGCCATGCAATCTCACAATCTCGTTCACGTACATACTAGCAAGACGTTCAAGGGAATAAGTCTCACGTATCGGCAAGAAATGAGCGGATTTGGTTAATCTATCAACAATAACCCAAATCGCATCTATGCCTTGAGAAACCTTGGGAAGACCCGTAACAAAATCCATAGTAATGTGTTCCCACTTCCATTTCGGGATCTCAAGTGGTTGCAATGGACCCTTTGGCACTTGATGCTCCGCCTTTACACGTTGACAAGTTAAACACCTCGAGATAAACTCCGCGATCTCTCTTTTCATATTGCTCCACCAAAATGTATGTCGAAGATCGTGATACATTTTGGTACTCCCAGGATGGATTGCAAATGGTGTATTGTGTGCCTCCATCATTATTCTATGCTTCAAGTCAAAATCGTTAGGAACACAAAGTCTGGAGTTGATTCGAAGTATTCCTTCTTCATCGATTCTTGCTTCTGGAATAGCACCTTCTTGCACTATCTTCTTCATACGCATCAGCTCCATGTCCGTAGCTTGAGCAGCTTTAACTTTATCGATTAAAGTCGGTTCTACTCGTATATTTGATATCATCATGTGGGTACTTGGAGCCTTCATCTCTATCTCCATCCTTTGTAAGTCATACAAAATGGGCCTTTGTGTTAACAATATTGCACTCGTACCCGCATATGATCTTCTACTCAATGCGTCAGCTACTACGTTTGTTTTTCTAGGATGATATTGGATGATATGATCGTAATCTTTCAACAGCTCGAGCCAACGTCGCTGCCGCATGTTGAGTTCCTTTTGGGTGAAGAAATATTTGAGGCTTTTATGATCTGTATAGATCTCCACTTTCTCCCCATACAGGTAGTGTCTCCAGATCTTCAACGCAAAGACGACTGCTGCCAACTCCAAATCATGAGTAGGATAATTCCTCTCATATTCTTTGAGTTGTCGTGAGGCATAGGCTATGACTTTTCCATGTTGCATGAGAACACATCCTAACCCTTTGTCTGAAGCATCGCTGTAGATAACAAATCCATCCGAACCAGATGGTATTGTTAGAACAGGTGCCGAAATGAGTCTCCTCTTGAGTTCTTGGAAACTTTTCTCGCATTCCTCACTCCATACAAATTTTGTATCTTTCCGAGTCAGCTGAGTTAACGGAGTAGCGATTCGAGAAAATCCTTCCACAAATCTCCGATAATAACCAGCTAAGCCTAGAAAGCTACGTACTTCGGTTACCGACTTCGGTTGCTCCCAACTTTGTATGGCTTCAATCTTCGCCGGGTCAACAGATACTCCATGTTTTGACACCACGTGCCCAAGGAATGCTACTTCCTCAAGCCAGAACTCGCATTTCTTCAATTTGGCATATAGCTTATTTTCACGAAGCCTTTGCAGTACCAGCTTCAAATGGCGCTCATGATCTTCACGGCTTTTGGAATAGATGAGGATGTCATCAATAAAGACAACAACGAACTGATCCAAATATTCTTTGAATACACGGTTCATCATATCCATGAAGGCAGCAGGAGCATTAGTCAATCCAAAAGACATTACTAAGAATTCATAATGCCCGTACCGAGTTCTGAAGGCAGTCTTTGGAATATCCTCAGTTTTAATCTTCAGCTGATGATATCCAGAACGAAGGTCGATCTTTGAAAAGAATTGTGTTCCTTGTAACTGGTCGAATAGGTCATCAATGCGAGGTAGCGGATACCTATTCTTGATAGTGACATGATTCAATTCTCGATAGTCGATACAAAGTCGCATACTCCCGTCTTTCTTCTTTACGAATAAAACAGGAGCACCCCAAGGAGACGTGCTAGGACGAATAAAACCGATGTCCAACAACTCCTGTAGTTGGACTTTTAACTCCTGAAGTTCAATAGGAGCCATTCGATATGGAGTTTTAGAAATGGGCTTTGTACCGGGTTCAAGGTCAATAAAGAATTCAACTTCACGTTCTGGGGGTAGACCAGGAAGTTCTTCAGGAAATACATCGGGAAATTCTCTAACAATAGAAATATTATTCAAATTTGACTTGTCATTGTTCAAATCCATAACATGGGCTAAGAAAGCTTAACATCCGTTTTTCAATAAACGAATAGCTTTGTGGCTTGATATGACAGTGACTGATTTTAGTGGTTTAGTAGTTTGAATTCGTATGACAGGTTGGTTAGGAATATGAAAACTAACAACCTTACGAAAACAATCAATTTTAGCATGATGAGTGGTTAACCAATCAATTCCTAAAATCACATCAAAAGCAAGTATCTTTAAAGAGATAAGATCAACAGGTAATGTGATAGTACCAACTTGGATCATGCAAGATTTATAAACTGTAGATGTAACGAAGGTTTCACCCAACAGAGTTTCAACAGATAAGTTAAAGTCCAATTTCTCCGGAGTCAAGTTTAAACGTTGAGCACAAGCAGGAGAGATAAAAGAATGGGTAGAACCGGTATCTAGTAAAGTATAAACTTCGCAAGAATTCAAGATTAGCTTACCCGTGATCACCTCGTTCGGGTTTCTCGCGTTTTGGCCAGTAACGACAAACGCCCTTCCAGGAACCGCTGATTTCGACTTATCCGGGACAGCTTTTGGAGTCACCATCCCCGCTGAACTTGGTTTTGCTACAGAACACTCTCGAGCTATATGACCCTCCTTTCCACAGTTATAACATACCTTGGATTGTTGTGGGCAGTTTGGGCTGATATGTCCCTCTTTCCCACATTTGTAACATACGACCGGTGGCCGTTCTCCTCCCCTAGAAACAGTTGATGTTTGTGCTGACGTCTTCACATTATCATTGTTGTACCTTCTCTTCTTGAAATCTCCTCCCGACTCGCTCCTTCTATTATCACGACCACGATTACCACCAGAGTGGTTACCGCTTTTGTCCGAATATTTTCCTCCCTGCTGGTTTTCATTGCTTCGATGACTGCCGCCACCGGTATGACCCTGGTTGTGGTCCCTCTGTTGCACATACTCATTATCTCGCTCTAATAATTGAGCCCTATTTATAACATCTGAATATAAAGAAAATTTATGAGAGATAAGATATTGTCGAATCTCGGGTTTTAGACCTCTCAGAAACATCCTTGTCATTCGTTCCTCATTTTCGACCAAATGAGGTGCAAACCTGGATAACTCTGCAAACTTCGCCTCATACTGAGACACCGTCATGTTGTTTTATTCCAGTCTGATAAACTCTACCTCCTTCATATGACGAATACTTTCAGGAAAGTACTTGTCATTGAACAGTTTTTGAAATGTTTCCCAGGACATGTTGAGTGCGTTAGGCTGGGTACGCTTCACAGACTCCCACCAGTAGTCTGCCTCACCGCGGAACATAAAGGTGGCGAATGGAACCTTCTGTTCCTCCGTGCATCCCAAGACATCGAATATCTTGGTAATTTGCTTGACCCACGTTTCTGCCATGATCGGATCCGGCTTTCCCTTAAATTCTGGTGGTCCCAATTCTTTGAACTGCTTAGCTGTGACAAACCGCGCGTTATCATTTCCACCCGTATTCTGCACACGAGTCTCCCTCGTCTGATTTTGCATGAACTGTAAAAAGCTCCTAAACATTCCATCATTCATCGTTTGCTCGGTAACGTTGTTTACAGGAGGAATATTGCCTTCCTGTTGCACGTTCCCCTGGGTGGTGATCAAAGGTGTCTCCACGGTCTGATTTACTCCATTATTAACGTTCTCAGCTGCCATTCTTAAATACTGCCATAAAACAAGGGTTAATAGTCATGTCATATATTATCCCTATACTCTGACCGACCAAATAAATACCAAATAAACTTAGTCAAGTCATACTAGTGAAGGAATTCCCCGTCTCTCCCCTCCTAGTTCTTATCTCACATCTCAGCCAGGGATCATATCCCTAAGCTCTGATACCAACTGTGACGCCCCCAAAATAGGTATACAACACCCATTCTGAGTCGCCAAATACATGGTACAGAAAGCAAACTACAACTTCAATAATACAATTGTCGTGCAAAATACGACAACACATACTGTGAGTTTAAATATAAATATTGTCTTCTAGACAATATTCACACTCAAATAAATCCTCATTACAATTATTCAAACACTATTTTACAGAAATAGTGAGGACTGCTAAAACATCTTTCTAGAACCATCACTCCATACCCCGACTAGATCCTGCTATGTTCTCACCTCCTGAGAAGAAAAATGGAACAAAAAGTAAAAGGGTGAGCTCAACTAGCCCAGTAAAGAATATTATGACTAAGATAATATACAAACAAATTATCGTTAGTCTTCAACAGGGAAAAATCTGATAGAATATAATCGACAACAAGTTTTAGATCAACAACTGCAGCAGAAACAGCAAACCATTAGAAGAGTCAAGTAGAGAAAGAATTCTACTATCTTCTAAGATTTAAAAGTCCGTCATCAATATTTTATCCCTGTAACATCAATTAATAATCATCTTTATCCAAATATTCATCTTTGCACTACAGGCCAAAGATATTCATTTGTATCACCTGTCAGTCATGTTCATCTCAACACCTGTTCATCTTTGCACTACAGGCCAAAGATATTCATCAAGTAATCATACATCTTTGCACTACAGGCCAAAGATATTCAGTAATATCATCATTTAGGACTGAGGATGATGAAAAATATCTTAAAGAAAACGAATCCAATGAGACAGAAGGACAAATAGTAGGGATTCGTATAACAGTTTATCCAAGATCAATAATACTTCATAATAATCAATTGTGAAGCAGAATTCAAAAATAAAGATCAAAACATGGATACAATCAAAGATAGTAACCATAATAGACATCTTGGATAAAAAGGAAAATTTTAATTTTTCGGTGAATAGTGTCGTATTCGTGAATAGTACCGTATACGTGAATAGTGCCGTATACGTGAATAGTAACCCCGATACAAAAAGTTCCAAATTTGATAAAAACTCATATCAATATTTCAGCATAATGATATTGAAGAAAATAATATCATTTAAGAAGAAAATAATATCCCTTACCTCAAGATATCAGTACTTCTGGTCGGAATACCGGTATAAGGCTGAAAGAAACTTACTCTGATGAATAGAAACTCTCAAAGTATCTAAATACTCACAAAATACACTCAATAATCTAGAGAGAGAAAGAGAGAAAACTTGTTTCTGGTGTGATTTTCAATTCTAACTTAGCCCTCTATTTATAGGAAAATTTTAGTAGGTTTGACCTGCAACCTGATGGCTTTACCTGCTACTATTCCCACCCACCACATTTGAAATATAATTCAGCACATTTCTTCACCAACCACAAGCGGGGCCCACCAATTCTAGAATTTTTCATCAAAATGATAAACTCCGAAAATTCAACAATTTCTGAACCAGTCATCTCGTAAAATTCATAATAAATCATACGTTCATTTTTAACAGTTCAAAATTTGTGGACATATACTCAACTTATATATGTATAACATATCCAAAAATTACCACGATCCAACGGTCGGATTAAAAATTATAACACCCGCAATATTTCTCAAAAACCCTGATTTGATTTTTAATACCTCCATTCCGATAAAAATACTGATAAAACACCTCAACATTAACTCCTTCATTTTTAACCACAAAAATATATCCCTCATTTATATCCACATAAAATAAATATTTCCTTATCATATGAATCAATAATTAATTATTCACAAATAATATTACAGAATCACATTTATGACAACCAGGCCGTTCCCAGGAAAGAGGGGGCTTTCCAATAAGGATTTCTCCTTACTGGCGCGCAATTAGATGACCAAACCTCTCCTTAGACAGAACTTTCTAGACATTGCCAATAATGTTATCTAATAATATTATTCAAATAATATGAATTATTGATCTGATAATGGAAAATACTGTGCAGCAACAATTATTGAAACAACAATAATATAAAATATCAATGCAACAATTATTGAATCAATAAAATAAAATATTGAACAATAACTACTGTAACAATTATTGAGTAGTGCCTTCTTACGTAAGAATCAATAATTGGTGCAATACCGCGTGCTACTGTATTTTAACCACCGGGTATTCTAACAGTATTAACGGTAACAACTACGCCGTTATTTATACTTGTCGTTTTCTTCATCCAATCGCTTTCCGTTATGGGGCCCACACAAGGCTGCGCCGTCGTACGAATATTCCCCGACAGCAAGAATATTCCACGACCAAACGAATATTCCCCGAAAAAATGAATATTTTATAACCACTTGCTTATTTTGCAAAATTTGCACATTTCACCCATAACCAAAGTATTATATCAAATTAGCCCCTTATTATTCACAATAATATTTAGAGAAAATTTGATTTTATTCATTAATAAGTTGGGGTCTTACACATATAATTAATTTTCTCATTAATAAATAATTCATTTAATTCAACAAGTTCACATAATTATATACTTGAATAATAATTATTCTCCACATTAATTTAATAAATGCAACACAGAAAATTAAATTAATCTACCACAATTACATCAATTAATTATTAAATCCAATACTTAAATCGTCGAAAAATATTTATTTACTTCAATAAATATTTAAAATAATTTACAAAATTCTCGTTCGTCACATCTTTCCCCCCTTAAAAGGATTCTGTCCCCAGAATCACGACTCAATAATTTTGACCCGTTACATTCTCCCCCCCTTACAAAGATTCTGTCCCCAGAATCGCATACACATAATTACGTAAATAAATGAGGGTAATTCTTCATCATATTCTCTTCGAGTTCCCACATAGCTTTTTCAGCGTTGTGGTTCCTCCAAATTACCTTAACAGAAGGTATAACTTTATTTCTGAGAACTTGTTCTTTTCGGTCGACAATTTGGACAGGAATTTCTTCATAAGATAAGTCTTTCTCAAAATGCAGGGGTTCGTATTCAATTACATGCTTGTAATCAGGTTTGTAAGGTCGTAACACAGAAACATGAAAGACGTTGTGGATATTCTCGAGTGCTGGAGGTAAGGCTACCTCGTACGCAACTTCTCCAATTCTTCGCAGTACCTCAAAGGGTCCAATAAATCTTGGGCTTAATTTTCCTTTCTTTTCGAACCTGATCTTTCCTTATAGGGAGAGACCTTCAAGAAAACATAACTACCTGGTTCAAACTCGATATTTTTACGATGTGGATCAGCGTATTTCTTCTGTCGATCTTGAGCTGCTACCAGTCGTGCTCGGATCACTTTGACTATTTCTGCCGTTTACTGTACTAATTCTGGTCCTAACAATTTTCTTTCACCAACTTCATCCTAATAAAGCGGAGTTCTGCACTTTCTGCCGTATAACGCTTCGTAAGGTGGCATACCAATACTAGCGTGGTAACTATTGTTGTAGCCGAACTCTACTAACGGTAGGTGATCATCCCAATTTCCTTTAAAGTCCATTACACAGGCTCGTAACATATCTTCCAGTGTTTTAATCGTTCGTTCGCTCTGTCCGTCTGTTTGAGGGTGGTAAGTTGTACTCATTCGCAGTTGTGTACCCATGCATTCCTGAAGACGTTTTCAAAAATTTGATGTGAAGCGCGGATCCCTATCGGAAACAATAGACACCGGCACTCCGTGCCTCGAAACAATCTCTTTCACATATAATCTTGCCAACTGATCTAAGTTAAATCTGATTTTGATAGGAAGGAAGTGCGCGGATTTCGTCAGTCGGTCAACGATAACCCATACTGCGTCGTAGCCTTTCTGAGTCGTCGGAAGGCCAACCACGAAGTCCATCGTAATATGTTACCATTTCCATTCTGGGATTTCCAACGGTTGTAGCAATCCACTCGGTCTCTGATGTTCTGCTTTAACTTTCTGACATGTCAGGCATTTGGCAACACATTATGCAACATTACGTTTCAAATTCGGCCACCAAAAATGTTGTCGAAGATTTTGGTACATTTTTGTACTACCATGGTGAATCGAATATCTTGAACTATGAGCCTCACTCAAAATTTCTTCCTTAATTTCTTGCACTGGCGGAACCCAAATTCTTCTTTCAAATCCCAATATTCCTTCCTTATCCATCTTAAATCTTGGCTCGGTTCCTTCAAATATCTTCGATGTTACCTTTTTGCATTCATCATCCTGAAGCTAAGCCTCCTTCACTCTATCTAGTAGAGTTGTACCAGATTGCATCTGAAATAGCTTCTCATCAATCTCCATAGGATACTTCACTTCTAACTCCAGTTTCTCCATATCTGCAATTAGCTCCTGCTGAGCAGTCAACATCATCAATTTCTCACGACCCTTTCTACTTAAGGCGTCGGCAACCACATTAGCCTTACCCGGATGGTATAAAATCTCACAGTCATAATCCTTGATTAATTCCAACCATCTTCTTTGACGCATATTCAAATCTTTTTGTGTAAAAATATATTTCAGACTCTTGTGGTCCGTATATATTTCACACTTCTCCCCGTATAGATAGTGCCTCCAAATTTTCAAAGCAAAAACAACTGCAGCTAACTCCAAATCATGAGTTGGGTAACCCTTCTCGTAATCCTTCAACTGCCGTGATGCATACGCAATGACTTTGTCGTTTTGCATCAGCACACAGCCAAGTCCTTTATGCGACGCATCGCTAAAAACAACAAAATTTCCTGTATCATCCGGAAGAGATAACACAGGCGCTGTACTCAACCTCTTCTTTAATTCTTGAAAACTCTCCTCACACTTCTCCGTCCAAACAAATTTCACAGCTTTTCGAGTTAAATTCGTTAACGGAGTTGCGATCTTAGAAAAATCTTGTATGAATCTTCTATAATATCCTGCTAATTCAAGAAAACTTCTTACTTCTGACGGCGTTCTCGGCTGATCCCAGTTAATCACAGCTTCTACTTTGGATGGATCTACTGAAATTCCATCTTTATCGATTATGTGACCAAGAAATTATACTCTCTCGATCTAGAATTCGCATTTCAAAAATTTAGCATACAACTTCTCCCTTCTCAATTCTTCCAACGTTAACCTCAAGTGTTCTTCATGTTCCTCTTTGGTTTTGGAATATACTAAAATGTCGTCTATAAATACCACCACGAATTTGTCCAAAAACGGCTTGAATACACCATTCATTAGTCCCATAAATGCTGCAGGAGCATTCGTAAGACCAAACGACATTACTAAAAACTCATAATGACCATATCGCGTTCGGAACGCTGTCTTCGGTACATCCTCTGGCCTCACCTTCAGTTGGTGATAACCACTCCTCAAGTCAATCTTGGAAAAGTATTTTGCTCCCTTTAATTGATCAAACAGATCATCGATCCTTGGTAATGGATATATGTTCTTAATCGTGACCTTATTTAATTCTCTGTAGTCAATGCAGAGCCTCATCGATCCGTCCTTCTTTTTCACGAACAACACCGGCGCTCCCCACGGCGATATGCTCGGTTGAATGTACTTTTTGTCCAACAATTCTTGTAGGTGTGCCATTAATTCCTTCATCTTTACTGGCGCCATTCGGTATGGTGTCTTCGATATTGAAGCAGTTCTGGGCGCCAAATCAATCACAAAGTCTACTTCTCTATCTGGTGGATGTCCTGGCAAATCGTCTGGAAATATATCAACGATGTCTCTCACAATCGGTATCTCCTCTACCTTCGGGTTCTCTTTTCGACTGTCGACTAATTAAGCTAAATATCCTACACAGCCTTGTCTTAATAACTTCCTGGCCTGCAACATCGTCAGACAACTCGCTTATCTAGGCAACTTGCTACCATAAAACACAACCTTTGACGGAGTCATAAGGTTAATACGCTTCTTTTGGCAGTTAATTACAGTCCCATAATTGGATAGCCAATCCATACCCAATATAACGTCGAATTCCCCCAATCGAATAGGGATAAGATCTACGTTCATGATATTACCCTTAATATCCACTCTACAATTCTTATACACATGCTTAACAGGAATTATCTCTCTATTCGAAATTTCTATAATCATGGGATATTCCAATTCATCCTTAAGCAAATCTAAACTATTAGCAAAGTCATCGGATATAAAGGAACAAGTAGCACCCGAATCAAATAAAACGTAAGCATTAATTTCATTGATCGGAATGATACCTGACACCACCTCACGAGACTGGATTGCATCCTGCACCGTCATATTGAAAGTTCTGGCGGTTGGTCAGTTTGTTGCAGGTGGTCCGGTGATGGTTAAGGTATTTCCACTGCTATTTCCCCGGTTTCCTCCTTGTCCTGATCCTCCCGATCCCTTCTTGGGACAGTCTCTTGCTAAATGATCTTTCGAACCACAGTTGTAACAAGCACCCTTCTTTGAGTTTGGACAATTTGGTGCTATGTGGCCTTCCTGACCACAATTGTAGCACACTCTCTTTCCCTTCAAACAAACTCCTAGATGTGCCTTGCCGCAAGTCGGACATGCTTCTATCTTCTTTTTCTGCCCTCCGTGTTGACTTCCAGCTGCCGAGTTATCCGTCCACTTCCTCTTCTGATTATTATTATTTCCAGTATTACTTCCACCAGTCTTGTTATTACCTTCATTCTCACTCTTTTTCTTTTTTCTGTTCTTGGTTGTACTTAGTCACTGCATCACTTCCTCCTTCCGCGAGAATGGCCTTTTCCAAAACTCCCGCAAACGTGTTAAGTTGAAACATTGATACCTTGTTGTATACCCAAGGCTTCAGTCCTTGTTCGAATCGTCTGGCTTTCCTCTCGTCAGTGTGTACTTGATACGGGGCAAACCTTGCCAACTCATCGAATTTAGCCGCGTATTCAGGCACGCTCATGTTTCCCTGTTTTAGTTCCAGAAATTGCACCTCCATCTGATTCTGCGAACTAGCTGGGAAATACATTTCAAAAAACATCTCTTTGAATCTCTCCCATGTAATTACACCTTCCCCTCCTCGCATCTTGTTTGCCTGCCACCAGTAGCTAGCCTCAGACTTCAGCATAAATGTCGCAAAAACGGTCTTCTGATCTTCTCGAACCCTAGCAATGTCGAAAACCTTCTCCATTTCCATCACCCACGTTTGAGCCTCGATCGGGTTTCTGGAACCTTTGAACTCTGGCGGTCCCACTGCCTTAAAATCTTTAAACGTTGTGCTAGGTGGAGCTTGCGGTTGATTATTCATGACTCCAGTTAGTAAATTAACTAGCTGTTGAACTGGATTAACGTTGGCATTATTGTTATTATTGGTTGACCCTTCCTGAGTCGGTTGACGTTGTTGTCTTCTCCTTGGCGGCATTTTTCTGTTAAATAAACGTTTATTAGAACTTTATTTATTTCTCTACATAGTTAAGACATTACTCAACAATTTAACATATCACTTAACACATCATCTCAAACAACTTGATATCTTTTCATTCAAATAAAAAGTTTTAACATTAAACTATAGCATACTGCTATTTACATCATCTATCCTGGAATAAAGAATCCACAGGATTTAAAACATTCAAATATTAACATATTCCTTAGTTCATAAACACATCAAAATTTACATAAAACTATATAAGTCTTTCACATAAATAAACGGATTCTATTCATGTCTTCCAAGGTGCTCAATAGCCTTGCCACGCTCCTCATTCATGATACGAGACATCGTCCTGCGATCCAACATATACGATGGAAGTCCTTCAAACTGGATGGGGTACCTTAACACTCGCTCTTGAACCTCATCCATCGCATGATTAAGTGTGGCGTACGTGTCTTCAAGCTTTGCCTTCTTTGCACGACTATCATTTTCTACACGATCTGCTCGATGTGATTCTCTTACCCATCCTTCCTCTGCTATTTTCAGTCTTCCGGAGGTTTCTTTCAGTTCCTTCTTCAGCTTCTCTATCTCCTCAGTCTTATCTTCGGTTTGACCCTTCTCATGAACCAGATCCCACTCCATGTTTCCTAAACGTGTATGAAGGGTCACAATCTCTCTATCCTTCTCCTCTAAAGTAGACTGCTAAACAGTCGCTCGCTCAGTCAATTCCTAAACCTCATCTTGTAACTCCACGTTACGATCATATAGTGTGTCATACATCTCAGCATCAACAGTGTACCGTGGTAGCTCCTCATCTTCTTCCTCCACATCAAACTCCTCCTCAGGACCCTCCTCAGGATCAATCTCAGGTTCATGCTCCTGACCAACAACGGTGATCAATGGAGATGAAACCCTCTGCACCAGCTGCTCCCTAACGACATGAATGTCTCGGGGCTCCTCCTCAGTCGGTCCTACAAGTACACGAGATCCCTCCTCAGTGGTACTATAGGTAAATGGGGTCCCTCCTCAGCTTGACTAGCTTCTCCAACATTCGTCATCCTGACAACAAAATTTTAAGTTTTAGTTACTAAGTCATACTAACGAGCACATAAATTAACACATAGACACATAATGTATTTTATTATCTTCAATGAATTACCAAAAATTCATTTCTTAAAACTCGATAAGAGTTTTCCTTTACTATCTTCTTTCTATAAGGTTACTACCTAAGGTTGTTCCCCCACCTAAGGTTCATAACCTACAGCTCTGATACCAACCTGTGACACCCCCATATCCGGGTACTTCGATTCCACGGGATTTGGCATTCACTGTACAAGCATCATCTATCTATCATCTACCCATAAATAATATCAAACCATACAATAGATAGAAATCATAATAAAATCCCTTCCCTTAAGGGTTACATCAACTGATTCATAAATAAATCCCAAGTTACTCTAACCTTAAAACATCTGTGCGAAATTCTAAACAAATAAGTCTTAACATCAACATAACTCAAGTCTTAAACAAATACATCAGTTAATAAATAACAGGTCTTCATCATTTGCTAACTTTGCCCTTGCCCTTACTAGTGGAGGGTTCATCACTTCTTTCATTCTTAACTGCAATGTTATTATTAAGCAAGAGTGAGCACAAATGCCCACAAGTATAAAAAATGAAACAACAGTATAATAACATGCGAATAATCAAAGACATCTGAATAAAGCTCAACTTTTGAATCAAGAATAAATAACATGAATCAAAAGAATACTGAGGGTCATAAGACCTTGAACTATGTCCTAGGTTAACAAGGGTTATACTTGAAACCTTTAACAGTCATAAGACTATGGACCTTCTTCTCGTACTTAGGGGGATCAGCCCTTAGTACCGTACTATGCACAATATCTTAGCGCTAAAGCGTAAATAATCCCCTATACAGGGTTGTTCATCTCAGTTTGACATTCGAGTCCGCGCCAAAGGAAGTTTGGTTTGGATAAATTCATCAAGGGTTCTGAAATTTAGAACGCTCATCAACTATGGACTAGTTGAATCAATAAGGTTCACTAGTCTAATAAGGTTCAACAATAACGATATTCAATTTAAATAATAATCTCAAACGTATACAATAGAACAATTATTGTATAACTGAATCATGCTTTGACAATATAAATAATCTATAATATCATACTTGAACTTGAATAATAGAAATGATAACTTATTCAAGGTAATTAATAATCTTGAAAGATATTAAAAAGTAGGGTTAAGAAACTTGCTCAATAGAATGGAGTTAGGGATAGGATACTTGCCTCGTGCGTAGATTACTCTTTAACTAAGCACGTTCTTTGAATTAAATCCTACATACCATTCATATACACAATACCAGTTAATAATAAATTAACTAATCAATATAAACTCATTCTCGTTGTCTACTTTAATTATTGACTAAACTTAGTCAAATTATCATGTTGTCACATAATTTATACTTCATGAATTATCAAACTAATTATGTATTTAATAATTCAATTCACATATAATATTTTATTACATGTTAAACAACTATTTTATCATCTCATAATACCCCTAACCTGATTACATGTTCATTACATCAATTCACTAACACTTGTTAGACTTTAACATTTTAAAAATACATTTCTGACATTTTCTGGAGAGTGGCGCTGCGGCGCCACTAATGTGCTAAGGAGTCGCGCTGCGGCGCAGTGGCTCTGTGACCGGGCCCTTGGCGCTGCGGCGCTGCGGCGCCGTGGCTCGAGTCTTGGCGCTGCGAGCGCTGTGGCGCTGCGGCGCGAGAAATCAGTTCTAGAGCTGGCGCCGCGGCGCGAGACCCCAGAAACTGAATCTCAGTTCGCGAAGAACACAGAGTTCAGCGAAATCAACACATTTTTAACACTAATTTTGCCAAATCACATATACCCACATGTTATAATTCATGCATAATCATAATACAACATCTATAAAGTGATTTTAACCTATTAAAACATATAATCACATATTTGAATCATAAAAATTTTAGACTGTTCTTGAAGTTCTTGAGGATTTTGAACAAAACTTTTAATTTAACACTACGGATTCGTTATAAGGCCAAATCCGTTCGTTTAAAGCTTGATCACTTCGTATTAACATGCTCAATAATATAAGGGTGTAAAATTTAGGGATAATATATAATCAATACATCAATTATCACATATAAGGCCATATGGCCATATCACGTACTCTGTTTATTTTGAAATAACAAGTCATCAGATTACTACATGTTTTTATGAACTTGATGATATGAAATCATGTAATATATATATAAAACATGATGTTATGCTATTCTTACTATCACATAAATCCATATAATAGTACAATTCCCAAATCACAGAGATTAACAGAAGTTTTAAAAGCCATTTTTATAAAACTTGAATACGTGAAATAGAAATTTGGGGAGAGAATTATCCAGAGTATAATTAACGGAAGAGATGATCTTTTCTCAACACCAAGCAACTCTCACACAATTTTTCTCAAAGTTCTCAAACTCTCTCTATGATTTCTCTTATCAGACTTAGAAAAATGTTTGAAGAAAAGAATACGTATAATAAAAGAAGAGAAAACGGACGCGCAATTGGCCAGTTAACCCAGTCATGGGCAACTGCTAGTAACCACTACTAAAGCCATGTTTGGCTAGCAACTAGACACAAAACTCTTTATTTTAATAAACACTTTTATCATATAGTTCAATAATGTCACCCTCTTTATAAAATAAATCACATATTTTATTTAATTTACTTTAAATAAAATATAATAATTACTCATAAATTCACATAATCATATAATTAATTTTCTCATTAATAAATAATTCATTTAATTCAACAAGTTCACATAATTATATACTTGAATAACAATTATTCTCCACATTAATTTAATAAATTCAACACATAAAATTAAATTAATCTACCACAATTGCATCAATTAATTATTAAATCCAATACTTAAATCGTCGAAAAATATTTATTTACTTCAATAAATATTTAAAATAATTTACAAAATTCTCGTTCGTCACAGTAACTCAATGGGATCCTCCTTGTCTGTCTCCACCTCATCATCCTCATCCTCAACTACTGTGACCAATGGGACTGACTCCCGTGGCAGTAGTTATTCCCAAACTACCTGAATGTCGCGAGGCTCCTCCTCTATAGGCATTTGAGGTCCCTCCTCCCTAGCCTGACTGGATTCTCCGACATTAGTCATCCTGACAACAAAGTTTTAAAGTTTTAACTATTAATCATTACTACTCAACACTCACGAGTACATAAATTATAATCACATAAGCGCATAAGTGTTTTATTACTTCTTTCTTAAAACTCGATAAGAGTTATCTCCACTATCTTTTCAAAGGTTACTTCCTAAGGCTTTTCCCCCCACCTAAGGTTCATAACCTAAGGCTTTGATACCAACCTGTGATACCCCCAAATCCTGGTACTTCATTACCTCAAGATTTGGTGTTCACGTAATCAAAACATTCATTTCTAACTACCCAATCATAATAGAATTGAATAATAAAAGAAAACCTGCCCATACAGGATTAAATTTAAATAAAAATCTCCCAAGTTATCTAACTTTTAACAACAATCATTCAAATGCGGAAAATTAAATAACTTCATTACAATCTTTAAATCAAATTCTGAAAGTAAACTATCAAAACTATTACAAGTCTTCAGTATTTATTCATCTTTCCTTTTCCCTTACTGGTGCTAAGTACGTCACCCATTTCAACTTTAGCTGTAAGAAATTTTACAAGTAAGAGTGAGCAAACAAGGCCCACTTGAAATAACAATAAGTAAATCTTTAAACGTTCACATCAATTGCCAATATTAGGCTCAATAGAACTGAACAATATATTCTATTAACTTTCTGAAAATTATAACATTCACTGAGGGTCTAATGACCATGAATCATGCCCACAGTTATAAGTAATCTTTCAACTTTAACTTTAACAGTCATAAGACTATAAGGACTCCACGTACTTAGGGGGATCAACCCTTCGTATAATGTATTGTGCACAACCATTTCAACGCTAAGCGTAAACCTCTATTAAAAGAGTTGTTCCTCTCAGTATTTAGAATACAAGTCCGCACCAAAGTAAGTTTGGTTTGGATAAGCTTTCAAGGGAATTTGGAATTCAATGAACATCAACTAAGGAGTAGTTGAATAAAACCAATAACACCATACTATACAATAATTATAATTGAATCAATCATAGTAAACTAATGTCATGCTTTAGGAATAATCTAATAGCATACAATTTGAATAACTATAGCATACTTTGCTTGAACAATACTAAGCAAAGGTTAATTAGAATTGAATACTAAGCATGCATAGCAATTTGAACGATAGAAATGTTCGACATTAGTATATATAGTTGTGCATGCTAAACAACAAGTTAAATACAAGAATAACTTGCTCCAGAATAACTTACATCATTATATTGTAATCAAATTGAAAACAGTAATTGAATTAACAAGATAATAGAATAGAAAACTTGCTCAAAGATAGCTAGATACTTGCAGAATTATAAAAGTAGAGTTAGAGAACTTGCCTCGTGCGTAGCTTAAATAATTATTATTCACGTTCACCCCAAGTCCTACACATATCATATGTATTGATAATACGCATTAGTTACACTAACATTACCTTTATGAGTTACTTTATTACTCTTAGTATAGCTACTAACTAAGTTTAAGTTTAAACAACATCACATCTTTTCATGAACATTACTTTTTAGCTTTATTACAACTACTTAAGTGATCATGTCATTGCACCACATGCACATTAACAACTTAATACAATATCCTATTACATGTCCAACATGTTATCATTAAGTTATACTAATACACAAAGGGTTGCACTTGCATTCGTGCATCCCGACGCCCTCCGATTGGCTCCAAATACACAATAGTCCTAAATATTGCCATTTTTACTACTGTTACAGACCTCAAATTAAAAAAACTTAAAGCATGAAAGTTGTAGGTCTATTTGTCCTCATTCCGTATCATCTTGAATCAACTAAATCGGAGTTCGTATGAGAAAGTTATGACCGTTTTACTATAGGAGGTCAAAACTGTCCAACCCAGACCACTTTTCCAACGCTGGGGCTCGAAACAGTGGCACCGGGGCACGAATTCTAGCGTCAGGGCGCGAATTCCAGCGCTGGGGCGTGAACTTCTGGCCTATTTTTGGCGCTGGGGCGTGAAATTGGCGCTATGGGGCGAAATTTGGCGCTGGGGCGTGAATTTTGACGCCGGGGCGCCGAAACTCATAGAACCAAACCAAAAAAACAGAGCAAAGCTACTGTCTAATTTATTTTTAACAGCCAATGACATCCAACAACATGTATAACTTCATGAAAATTACACATAAAAGTTATGAAGCATTTGTGTACGAATTTTACACAACTAAACGACAATATTAGAGAACTAATTATTTGAAAACAGTGTTTTCCTTTAAAACCAAACCTTTAAAAATCAAAACTCCATTGTTGATATCTAAAGTACAGCGACTGAAATTCCATGCTTAGAACCAAATTAATACCTTTGAAATACAAGCATACCAATATATAGTCCAATTAACATGTATAGTCCAATTTCTCAGTTAGCATACAAATATATATATATATATATATATATATATATAACCTTTGATATATTCTACACTCAAGTTCGTACTCACATGTTTTCACTGTGAAAAATCAATTTTTTGAATACGTAATTTAGCATACCATCATATTTATATATTAAGCATACAATTATATGCAAATATATATATGCTAGTATACCAATTACCAAAACATAGTTTACAAGAATTTTGTAACAACTTATACACAGTGAAGCTAAAGAACACAGACTATCAAATTCACAGTAAATATATGGCGTAAAAAACATATATGGTTACATAAACATAATTTAAGGTTATAAGCACCTACCTTTTTGTTGATAAGAATACTTGTTAAACCCTTAGAAAAGCTTGAAGAACTCTATATTTTTCTATCTCAACTCTCTGAGAACTCTCTCCTTTCTTTCTTTTTAGCAGACAACTCTAAGGTAAGCCAAATGGCAATATACGTATACTAAAAAAACCAACGCTCGCCTTTTCAATTCAATAAGAACTGACGCTCAACTAATGATCGTATTAATATAGCAGTTACTCAAAATAATATATATATTATATATATTTTATTTATTTAATTAATAATTTAAATTCAAAAGAAATTCAAAAGCCATAAGGCTTTGTTTGGCAACCCATTAAAATTTAAATGATTAATATACTTAAACCTTGTTTGGCAAAACTAAATTAAAATTACTTTAATTTATTTTAATAACTCTTTATAACATTGTTATTTGTCACTCTTTATGAAATAACAATTTATTAAATAAATTACTTAATCACATAACTCAATCCACATAACGCATTAACTATTTAACAAATAAATAATTAACTAATCACATTAATTATTTAGCAAATAAATAATTAACTAAATAAACTCAATCAATTTGAACAATTACTTATTCAATAATAAACACATCCAATAAATATTTATATAAATCAATAAATATTTATAACTTACATTTAAAAAAATCTAGAATGTTACATCATTCCCCTCTTATAAGGATTCTTTTCCCAGAATCACAACTCAAACAACACATTCATTACAGTGCGAGAATTTTTTGAGGGATTTCCTAAGGATCTGTTAGGATTGCCACCGCCAAGGGAAGTTGAGTTTACTATTAAGCTTATTCCTGGAGTGGAACCTATCTCTAAGGCACCCTATAGGATGGCTCCATTAGAGTTACAGGAGTTGAAGGAACAATCGCAGGAGTTGTTAGATCGTGGATTCATTAGACCGAGCGTATCGTCATGGGGTGCTCCAGTCTTGTTTGTGAAGAAGAATGACGGATCTATGAGATTATGTATAGATTATAGGGAGCTAAATCGGATCACTATCAGGAATATATATCCATTACTACGGATAGATGACCTTTTCGATCAGCTCCAAGGGGAAAAATTCTTCTCAAAGATAGATTTGAGGTCGGGGTACCATCAGTTGAGGGTGAGGGAAGAGGACATTCCAAAAATTGCTTTTTGTACTCGGTATGGGCACTATGAGTTTTTGGTGATGTCATTTAGGTTGGCTAATGCTCCGGTAGTGTTTGTGGATATGATGAATCAGGTTTTTAGCGAGTACTTAGACCAATTTGTCATTGTCTTCATTGATGAGGGTGTATTTCAAATCTAAGGAGGAGCATGAAGAGCATCTTCGTACTATTTTAGGGGTTCTACAGAAGAATAAGTTATATGTTAAGTTCTCCAAATGCCAGTTTTGGTTAGAACATATAGCATTTTTGGGACATGTCGTGTCTGCTGAAGGTATTAAGGTGGATCATGTGAAGGTTGAGGCTATCACTAATTGGCCAAGACCTACCACGGTAACTGAAGTAAGGAGTTTCTTGGGTTTGGCAGGGTACTACAGGAGATTTATGGAAGGTTTCTCTTTGTTAGCTTTGCCATTAACTCAGTTGATGAGGAAGGGCACAAAGTTTGTGTGGAATAAGGAACGTGATAAAAGTTTTGAGGAGCTTAAGAAGAGGCTTGTGTCGGCTCCAATGCTTACATTACTGTCGAGGACAAGAGGTTATCAAATTTATAGTTATGCTTCCATGAAGGGATTAGGGTGTGTTTTGATGCAATATGACAACTTAAACTTTATAAGGTGAATTACCCTATCCACGACTTGGAGTTAGAAATAGTTATTTTTGCCCTAAAGATTTGGAGGCACTATCTATATAGAGAGACTTGTGACATTTTCACCGACCACAAGAGCCTTAAATATATTTTTACTCAGAAAGAGCTTAACATGAGGCAGAGGCGTTGGTTTGAGCTTCTTAAGGATTATAATGCCAGGATTCAGTATCACCCCGGTACTAATGTGGTTGCAAATGCTCTTAGCCAGAAAAGTTCAGGGAGTGTTTTTTCCCTGGTTACATAACCTCAACTTATCTCAGATATAGAGCGTGTGGTTTTGGAGCTATATGCTAGAGGTTCTGAAGGGTTGGTAGTAGGTATTAGGGTGAAACCTTCTCTTATTTTGCCTATTAAAGAATCCCAAAAGGAGGATGGCAAGTTGCGGGCTGTAGCGCAGAATATGGATGTGGGTAGGCAGCCATAGTTTTGCATTGACGAACAAGGTGTGATATGGTTTAGTAAACGGTTATGTGTCCGATGGATCTAATGATTTGTGAGGCTGTGTTGGCCGAAGCTTATAGTTCGCCATTTTCTATTCATCCAGGGTCTACAAAGATGTATAAAGATTTGAAGGAAAATTTCTGATGGAGCGGAATGAAAAAGGATGTAGCTGAATTTGTGAGTAAATGCCTTACTTTTCAGCAAGTGAAAATAGAGCATCAATGGCCTGGTGGTTTGTTGCAACAGTTAGAGATTCCTATGTGGAAATGGGATAACATTTCGATGGACTTTATGATTAGATTACTGAGGACTCTTAAAAAGAATAATGCTATTTGGGTGGTAGTGGATCGTTTGACCAAAGCGGCTCATTATCTGGCTATTCGTGAGGATTTTTTGATAAATAAGTTAGCAGATATTTTTTAACGTGAGATTGTTAGGCTTCATGGGACTCCAGTTTCTATTATTTCGGATCGGGATTCGTAGTTTACTTCTCGATTTTGGAAAGGATTTCAACGAGCTTGGGGAACGCGGCTCAACTATAGTACAATTTTTCACCCGCAGACAGATAGACAATCAGATAGAACTATTCAGACATTAGAAGATATGTTGCGATCTTGTACTTTAGAATGGACAGGGAATTGGGAAGATTATTTGAGTTTGGTGGAGTTCTCATATAATAACAGTTGGCAAGCTAGTATTGGTATGACCCCTTTTGAAGCATTATATGGTAAGAAGTGTTGAGCTCCGACTTGTTGGGATGAGGTTGGAGAAAAGGTAATAAAAGGACCCGATTTGGTTAGAATTACTATGGAGAAGGTAGCAATGGCTAAAGAAAAATTAAAAGAAGCTCGATCGCGACAAAAGAGTTATGTTGATATTCATAGGAGGGTTCTCGAATTCACGCCTAGTGAGCACGTGTTTTTGAAAGTTTCTAGCTCCATGGAAAGGTGTTCGAAGGTTTGATTTGAAAGGGAAGCTTAGTCCGCGTTTCATTGACCCTTTTGAAGTCTTTGAGAGAGTTGGAGAAGTGGCATATCGAGTGGCTTTGCCTCCACAGCTATCTCGTGCACATAATATCTTTCATGTTTTGGTGTTAAGGAAATATAACTATTATCCGCTTCATGTTGTGCAATACCCGTTACATAAGATTCAAGAAGATCTTACTTGTGAGGAAGAAGTCGAGGCGATTCTAGATCGTCAAGAACGGATTATGAGAAGGAAGATAATTCCTTTTGTTAAAGTATTATAAAAAAACCATTCGGAGCGGGAAGCTACTTGGGAGATAGAGGAGTCTATTCGAGCGGAATATCTGCATCTTTTCGATAATTAGGTACATTCCATTCTTTTGATTCTGGGGATGGAATCCCTTTTAAGGGGAAGGTGATGTAATACCCAATAAAATAATAATAAAATATTTAAGTAAGCTTTAAAATATTTAATTGGACTTTTCTTATATTTGGGTCAAACTGTAGTTAATTTATTTGGACCATAATAAGTAAATATTACTTTAATTTGGGCCATTAAAATTAATTGGGTCTAAATTATATTTGTGTAATTTTAAATCCTAATAAAATTAAAAGAATTAATAAAACATGTTAATTAATAATTAAATAACTAAAACCTAGCTATATTTCATTACGCCTGATAAGTTGTGGGAATAGAACAAAAACAAATGAAAGAGGCGGAAGGAGAATGAGACGAACGAGGGAATGTCTGGAATTAAAAAAGGGATTGAGAGCAAAATCATTAAAACTTTATTCACTATATTCTTCTTCTCAAAGGTAATTATTGGACTATTTTTTAATACAAAATAATTATTTTGCTACTATAATTACAATCTATTTTTTTGTTGTATTTACAATCTATTTTAAAATTTTATTATGCCACTTTATTAATTGAATTTATTAATGAAATTTTAATTTACAATTGGGATATATGATATATATGTATATATGTGAACTAATTGCGGTATTACATTTGTATATATATATATATATATATATATATATATATATATATATATATATAGATATACAGAAATTTTAAAAAGGGGAAAATGATAAATAATATTATAATAATATTATTATTATTATTATTAAAATGTATCTTTTAATTGCAAACTGAATATAGTATATTAAAATTATTGAATTTATGAAAATATAAACTATATAAGTTCATAAATTAGTTATATGTATTGTATTTTATTTTGATAATTAGATCGGATTGAGAGAGTCTAGCGGGTGATATTTGGATTCGGTGAATTATTTTGGTACTATATTAAGGTACAGATTTCGTACTTCTTCAGCAATAATCTTGTTAAATTTATAAATTCATTTTGGTACTCATTTCAAGTTTGGATATTATTTCACATAATTGTTCCGTGTGAAATTAATATGATAGTTTCATGTTAGCGTTGGTACTAACTCATATTTGTACTCTTTGAATTAGTTAATCATGTCAATATGTTTTGAATACTTTATTCGTTTGTATCATTCTTTGTATATTTTCGTTCACATTCGGGAGTTATTTTGTTCATTGATATCTTGGGATAATTGAGTATGTTTGTATTTGATAATTCAATTTCATTTAAAGATGGTCATGTAAGCCTTGTGATTTGAACCCTTTTTGGCTTACATTTTATAGTTTAATCCTTAGGGTATACTTGAGCTAACCACCTTTGGGGGTACCACATGCATGTCCTCTTGACACAAGGGCATGACACCTTCCGTGGCGGTGTGATCAGTCCACGGCGTATCCTTTTGTATGCTTTGGGTATGAGTTTTAGCCATTTGAATATATTTGTTCAGAATACGTATGGGTAGACCCGGTATTTGATTTAATTCGATTTATTTGGCGAATTAGTGACATATGTGTCGTGCGTATTATCCGATTTAATTTGTATACATCATGATACCAATGTATTTTTTTTGGCTTTGGCTATTTGCATTTGAGCTCAGTATGAAATTGTTACCTTATAACCATTTTATTCAGCCTTATTTTGTTTGGAATTCTTTTGACTATAGTTGTCGGTTCGACAGTGTTAATCATTTGTACCTTGTCTAACCAAATTCGATATATTCATATTTGGTTAGTAGTGGTAATTGTTCGTTCATTCAGTTCTTTTGGTACATATATATATTATTTTATATATGTGCATCTTTATATTCGTACTAGGCAATTGGCTCACGATGTGTTCTTTTTCGGCAGGTAATCAGGGGTGATCATGATTTGTGGGATGAGAGCTACCTTTGATCCAAATTAGTAAATTTGTTTTGAGACTATTATCGAACCTTGGTTTTCCAATATTTTATAGATGGATGTTTTGTGCCTATTTTGGCATTTATTTTTAATAGTAGAGACTATGTAAATGTGGAGTTCCTTCTATTTAAATTGGAGTATGTGACAATTGGTGTTTAATTTCATTGGAGATATTTTGAGATTTATTAGAGGTTTGTATTTATTATGTTTGTGCGTGACATTCCTTTTCCTTTTCATCAGTAGCTCCGGTTGATTCTCTCAATATCCCCACTGTTGTGGCTCCACCTTCTGTAGAGTATTTAGAGCAAAGGTTACATCTGATGATGTTTGAGAGGGATCGGGCTAATGCCTTGATGTTGATAGCTCTTTCTGATAGAGATGTCGCTCTTGTTGAGAGAGATGATGCTCTAGCTAGCAGGGACACCGCTGTTGTTGAGCGGGATGAGGCTTGATCGTCTCAGGATGCAGCTGTTGTTGAGCGGGATGAAGCTCTAGCTACCCGAGATGCTGCCACTGCAGATAGTACTGCACTTAGATCTCATACTACTGACATTGTTGCAAAGATGAGTGCATTCATTGATGAGCATGGTAGCACTATGCAGATGGCCGTAGATCTCCTGGATCGCATGGGCACCCTGAGGCAGGAGCTCATAGATTCACCTCCATCTACTGAGAGGGATGCCATATTGGACTTGATGGTTCTCTTATCCACGGGTTTGTAGATTAACTTTAATTTTCCTGTATAGACTAGGTTAGCCATTTATGTCATGTACAGGACACATTATATATATCAAACAGTATTATATGGCAAAGAAATATGTTTTAATTCACTTCCCTTTTAGATATGCTTTGTTACTTGCTTGATAATTGCCTTTTCTCCAGGACTTGCGATCACGATATATTCTGAACTCTTCCTTGATGGATGGACGTTGAGATGTCTCAGGATCTTTTAGAATGGATCGGTGATCTCTGGATTTCCCAATTCTTTGGTGTCTTGGGACTGGTTTCTGAATGTGGTTGTGGTTTGAGGAAAGGATTTTGGCTTTCCTCTCTGAGGTTGACCGCACCACAGATGGTCACCGATTTTCTCATATTTGTGAAGGGAGACCAGGTAGTTCCATCTCTTATGAATTGGTGTTTCTCTTTGAGGATTCAACCGCAGCATAGATGGTCGCCGATTTTTCTCCCATTTGTGAGGGGAGACAAGGTAGTTCTATCTCTGTGGTCTAAGCCGATGAGGTGTGGTTGGACCGCACCACAGATGGTCGATGACGTACTCCCGTGTATAGGGGGAGATCAGGTAGTTCCATCTCTTATGGTTTGGTTTAAAAGGTTGAAGGATGATCCCAGCACCGTTGACAAAGTTTTGTGATTTCGCAGGGGTGAGACCGCACTGTAAATGGCTGCCTACGTATTCCCATTGATGAGGGGAGATCAGGTCTTCGTAGTTTGAACCTAGCGTGAAAAGATTCGAAAGGTTGACAAAGTTGAAAGGGTTTGGATTTTTGTTTTTGTTTTTGTTTTTGTAGTTAGACCGCACCATAGAAGGTTGCCTACGTACTCCCGTGTATGGGGGAGATCAGGTATGCGTAGTTCTAACCTAGCGTGAAAAGGTTGAAAGTTGTTGTCATGAAGGGTTTTTTCTTTTTTTGCAAAGGTTAGACTGCACCATAAATGGCTACCTAAGTACTCCCGTGTCTGGGGGAGAGCAGGTCTGCATAGTTCGTCCCTTTTGGCGAACTGGTGCAGTTGGAAAGGTTTTGAAATCCTGAATTGACTAATGGATTGATGATCCAGAACCAGGATGCTGGTTTGCAGGTAACTTCAGACATAATACCTTTTTACGGTGTCTGAGTTAATGAGCTGGGAAAATTCTTTTCCGTCCATTTCTTACAATCTGAGGGCTCCTCCTGTCAATACCTCCTTAACAATAAAAGGGCCTTCCTAGTTTGGGGCGAATTTTTCTTTAGATTGATCTTGGTTGTCAAGGACCTTTTTCATGACCAAGTCATTTTCTTTGAACTGCCGTAGCCAGAATTTCTTGTTGTAGGATCGAGCAATCCTCTATTGATATAATTGACCATAGAAAATGGTTGTGGCTCTCCTTTGATCTATCAGAGATAATTGGTGGTATCGATCCTGCAACCATTGGTCTTCCTCCATTCGAGCATCAATCAACACTCTCAAGGATTCCATTTTTACCTCTATGGGGATCACTTCTTCCATGCCAAAGGTTAGTGAGTTGGGGGTTGCCCTAGTGGAAGTGCGCATTGACATTTTGTAGGCTAATAGAGTCAGAGGCAACAAGTCAGGTCATCCTTTGTGATTGGAAGACATCTTTTGCATGATTCTTTTGATGTTCTTATTAGCCGCTTCAACAACACCATTCATCTTTGGCCGATAGATGACGAGGTTGAGATTCTTAATATAGAATTTGCTACATAATTCCTCCATCATTTGGTTGTTGAGGTTTTTGGCATTTTCTAATACAATCACCTCCGGTTGTCCATATCGACAAATGACATTGTTCTTGATGAAACCAATGATCACCTCTTTGGTAACTCTGGGAAAAGAGGTCGCTTCTACCCATTTGGTGAAGTAGTCGATCATGGTGAAGATAAACCGATGACTATTGTTGGCTTTGGGCTCGATTGGCTCGATCACGTCCATTCCCCACATTGAAAAGGGCCAGGGTGAACTATATTGTGGAGTTCCCTTGGAGGGGCGTGGATAGTATTTCCATGAATTTGGCATTAATAAAATCTCCTGACGTGATCATCACAGTCAGCTTTGAGATAAATCCAGTAATGCCATGTTCTTAATATCTTCTTGACAAGTAGAGGACCGCTCATGTGTGGGCCACATACTCCACCATGGATTTCATCCATGAGTCTCTGGGCTTGTTCTTTGTCTAGGCATCTTAGAAAGCCTAGTCCCGCTTCCCTTTCGTAGAGTGCATCTCCGCTTAAATGGAATTTCATGGCCATCCTATTGATCTGCTTTCTTTTAGCTTGACTTGCCTCAGTGGGCGTAGATCCATCTTGCAGATATTCCTTGATGGAATGGTACCAAGGGTGTTGGATGGGAGGCAGTTCATCCGATACTTCTTCAATATAATTCCAATAGGTTGGGGCCTTTTGTCTGGAAAATTTGATGTTTATAATGCTTCCCCTTTCAGATATGTTGATCAAGGAGGCCAAAGTTGCTAACACATCCGCAAAGTCATTCCTGTTCTGAGGAATATGGCAGAAGGATATTTCTTCAAACTCAGAAGCCATCTGGATACCTTGTCGATGGTAAGGCAGTAAATGAAGTTCTTTGGTGTGATAGATCATGTGGTTTGTTTGATTACCAACTCGGAATCTCTAAAGACAGTTAACCGTTTGACACCCATGGATTGAGCTAGTTTCAACCCCATTATACGGCCTTCATACTCAACTGTGTTGTTGGTGCTGACAAACTGCAACTTGATAGCAACGGGATACTGTTCTCCCAAAGTAGACACCAGAACTGCCCCTAATCCGGCACCTTCCATGTTTACAGCTCCATCAAAATATATTTTCCACGATCGGACTGTATTCCCCAAATGGTGTTGCTGAATTATCATTACCCTTTCATTGGGGAAATATGTTTCCAAGGGTTTGAAATCTCCTTGTGGTGATGCGACTAGTTGATCCATAATTCCCTGACCTTTGATAGACTTTTGGGTCACGTAGATGATGTCAAATTGCTGGAGGATCAACTGCCACTTGGACAATCGACAATTCCACATGGGTTTGCTGAACACATACTTCAAAGGATCCATACGGGATATGAGATGGATTGTGTGACCATGGAGATAATGTTGTAATCTTATAGAGGTCCATGCTAATGCACAACAAGTCTTTTCAATCAAGGTGTACTTTTAATCGCTGTTGTTGAATCTTTTGCTGAGGTAATAGATAGCCCTTTCTTTGCCTCTATCGTCTTTTAGTCCCAGCATGCAACCCATAGCATTGACATTGATTGATAGGTACATAAACAGGGGAACGTCATCCCTGGGAGGTACCAAGATAAGAGCTTTGATCAATTGCTCGTTAATGGAAAGGAAGACTTTTTGACACTCTTCGTTCCATTTCTTGGAGGAATTCTTCCTTAACAACTTAAAAATGGGCTCACAAGTTGTTGTGAGTTGGGAGATGAATAGGCTGATGAAGTTGATTCTTCCCAGAAATTCTCGTATTTCTCTCTTTGTCTAGGGCACAGGCATCTCAGTAATGGCTTGAATTTTGGCAGGATCCAGCTCAATGCCTTTGTGGCTCACTAGATATCCTAGTAACTTGCCTAGCTTGACGCTAAAGGCGCACTTGGCCTAATTTAGCTTCAAGTTATACTTGAGCAACCAGTTGAAAATCTTTTTGAGATGGTCTATGTGGTCTTCTTCCCTTTGGGATTTGACAATGATGTCGTCCATATAGACTTCTATTTCTCCGTCCATTAAATCATGGAAAAGAGCCATCATGGCTCGCTGATAAGTAGCACCAACATTGATGAGGTCGAATGACAACTATTTGTAGTAAAAGGTTCCCCACGGAGTGATGAATGTTGTCTTCTCCCGGTTCTCTTCAATAATCATGATCTGGTGGTACCCAGCAAAACAGTCAACAAAAGAGCACATGCCCTACTGAGCTGTATTATCAATGAGTATGTGGATAAATCGCACTGGGAAGTTGTCTTTGGGACAAGCTTTATTTAAATCCTTGTAATCCACACATACTCGCACCTTCCCTCCGGGTTTTGGTACAGAAACTATGTTGGATAGCCACTTAGGGTGTGTTGATACTATAATGATGTCGACTTTGAATTATTTCACAATTTCTTCCTTGACTTTCAAACTCCACTCAGGTTTCAATCGCCTAAGCTTCTGTTTGACTGGCTTGAATCCCTCTTTAATGGGCAGGCGATGAATGACGAATCAGTTGACAAACCAATCATGTCTTCATGAGACCATGTAAATATATACTAGAATTGGGTTAATAAAGTAACCATGTCATTCCATTGGCTTGGGATAAGGTCCATGCCAATTTGGATTTGTTTGGGGTTTTCTAAGGTTCCGAGGTTGAAGGAGAAGTTGATCAAGGTTTGATTTATCTTCGACCCATTCTTTGATCTCCTCAGGCACCTCATAGTCCTCTTGCTCAATCTCCATCAAGTCAGAGTCTAACTTTACATCAAGGTTGCAATTATTGTGAAGAATTGGCATTCCATCAGCAAATTTAGACAAATCTAACGCTAGAGTCCTGAAAATAAAATTCTTTCACTTAATATATGAAATTGTTTGATCATATAAAGTGTTAGCGTGGCATGACAAAAGTAACTGCTAATACTATGCAACAAAAGTAAGCAGTTAATGATATCTACAGGGCAGAGGGATTTTCTTCCCTTTTTACCCTTTTCGGCAGATGCAAGGAGTGTTGCTCCAATTGCTTAGGGTCAAATCGTGATGGACAACTGTGATGATGGGGCAGTTATCATCATCTTCCTCTTGGATTATGACCATGACATCTGAATAGTCATCATCTGGGATATCATCATTCATACCCTCTGTATGTACCAGAATGTACATTTTTGATAACCGTCTCTTTATGTCTTGTTTGCTTCTTTGATTCCTTTCCTCAACGTCACGGTTTAAAATTAGGACTTCTTTCCCACGAGCTGGACTGGGCTTAGGAAATAGCATACTCGCCACTGAGATAGGAATTTTCCTTAGAGGTCGTACAAAATCTGCATCTGTAGGTTTAGGCAATAAAGCTGTAAATGAAGGAACCGGTGTATGCTTGTGCGGGTTCCTGTTACTTGACCCAGAAAAATAGCCTAATCCGGCCTTCCCTATCTAATTGGGAATTTGAATTGGGCTTTTGATTTCTTGCTGATTTTTCCCTAACCTTTATCTAGGTTGGGAAACCCAAGGATATCATCTCTTGACTGGCCGACATTACCTCGGCACAAACTCTGGGTTTCAAAGCTAGAGCCCTAATAAGTTGATAGTGAGTGTTGCTCACCTCAAGGGCTTGGAAACTGACAGGCTCAACTCCTTCATTGAAACTAATTAGAGACATATTACTTTGGACAGGATAATCTGGTTCAATATTAACAATGACTGGATTATTGTTGATGATATACTTGAGTTGTTGATGAAGAGTGGATGGGACGGCTCCCACCATATGGATCCAAGGTCTTCCCAACAGTAAATTATATCCTGTAGTGACTTTGAGCACTTGAAAGGATATGTAGAAGATATGTGGACCGATTTCCACTGGCAATTCAACCTTTCCTACAGCATCTCGTCGAGACCCATTGAAGGCTCTGATAACTGTGTGGCTGCTTCAGATCTGGTTGGGATTAATCTTCATTCTTTCCAATGTGGCATAGGGGTAGATGTTTAGGGATGATCCTCCATCTATTAGCACACCTCCGATCACATATCCAGAAGACATCACTACTATGTGCAGTGGCTTGCAATGACCCGTCCATTCGGGAGGGATGTCATCATCAGTGAAAGAGATCACATTGCTGTTGAAAATGTGATCTACTAGATGATGAAAATTTACAACATCCACCGTCTTTGGCAGGTGGGCTTCTTCCAATATCTTAGTTTGGACCTTCCGATGATCTTCAGAAGAGAATACCAAGTCCAGAATAGATATCTTTTGAGGTGCTTCTTTTAGGCTTCGCACCACCTTGGCTTCATTATGTCCCATCTTGCGGAGGAATTCTTTGATTTTCTCCTTGGGCACTTTCCCCTTAGATTTGATGACTGGCTTCATCACTCGTTGAGGGAGATACATCGGGTTTTCCTTAGATACCACAACAGTTGTATTTGATGTTGATCCTTCAACCTCCCCATAGTTCCATGGGACATTTTCCAGGCTGGTGATAGGATACAGCAGTCTGAATGGCAATACCAGTGTTTCTGGTGCAGCCAGCTTTAAAGGGTTTTCAACTCCTTTGAGCTTGATTGTTTGAATTGTAAGGGGTGTTGTAGGGTCTTCCTTAAAGGATATGACTGCTATAACTTCCCTCCATATTTTTGCTCCTAGAGAAAATATCTTTCCACTCTCAGTCAATACGGTGCCATTGTCTGCCATTTGCAGGTCACCGTTGTCAATCATATTTTGGATGAAATGACTAAGTGCCCAACAGCTTTCAGTGTTGTGTCCATGAGTATTGGAGTGGTATTGACATACCCCGGTAGCATCAAATCAACTTGAATGTGGATTAACTGGGGGTAGCAGTACTGTGATTTTTCCCTCATTGATCAGCATCTGCAAGATTTCTTCCATCAGTTGGCCCAAATGGGTGAACTCCCTTTTGTTAGAAAAGTCTCGACGAGCTTGGGCTCTTGCTTTTCTTGCAAGCTTTTCCTCCAAGGTTTCACTCTCTTGGGTCTGTTATTAATTTTTTGTGATAATGGAAAGGAGACTTGCATTCTCTTGACTGAACAACTGTCGTGTGACTTGGTGCTGATGTATCACCAGTTCTGCCAATTGATTGACATGTTCATCGATAAACTTTAATTCCCGTTCCATCATGAACTGGAACTCTGAATAATTCCACTTATCGGAATTATCTTTGCTGGTTTGGGGAGAACCACCCACGTATTTGAGGTAATTGGAACTCTCTCCACTCCCCTTGTTAATCATGTTAGCATCCTGTGACGCCCCCAAAATAGGTATACATCACCTATTCTGAGTCGTCAAATACATGGTACAAAATACAAATAAAAACTTAATTATACAACTGTCGTGTAAAATACGACAAAACATAAGCTGTGAGTTTTAATACAACATTGTCTTCTAAACAGTATTCAAACTCAAAATAAGTCCTCAATACATTTATTTTCACACTATTTCATAGAATAGTGAGGACTACTAATGCTATCATCTGAACCGTCACTCCATTCCCCGACATGTCCCCGCTACGTTCTCATTTCCTGAAGAGAACAATGAAAGCAAAATGGTGAGCTCAACTAGCCCAGTAAGAAATATTTTGACTAAGATAATGCAGAATAAATTATCGTTAACCTTCAACAGTGTTAAACTGATACAATATAACAAACATCAAGTTTAACTGCAGCGGAACAAGCAATCCATTAAAAGAGTCAAGTAGAGAATAAAATCTACTATCTTTTATGATTTAAAAAGGTTTTTCATCACTTTTATCGCTGAGACTCAGCTTAATAAATAATCCACATCATTCTTGCACTACGGCTAAGGATATTCATTAGTATCACGACCACAAATTATTTATGCACTACGGGCCAATGATATTCGTGTATTCATCAATGGTCATGATCATGCCAACAACTGTCCATCAATGCGCTATGGGCCAATGAGGACCTTTACCACATCATTTGTAACATTACGGTCATGATTACACCGAATAATCCCTGGTCATAATCATACCAAGTCCATCTGTGCACTACAGGCCACAGATGACTTTCAACAAAATATAAACATGAGGATGATGACAATGATATAAGAATTCAATAAAACAAGTTCAAGAATTAATTTATCCAGGAACCAATAACGTCAAAATTGTCAACATGATACTGCTTTGTAGAGTAAAATTTAAGAATGCTCAGAAGAATATTTCCATGAAAAGATACTGGATGAAGCGAAAATATCAAGGATATTTCACTAATTTCATGGAGTATAGAAGCCAAAGCTTTAACCAACTGAGTATAATATAATATATCAAACTGCAAATGAATTTTCGCCCGTCATGCGGTAATCCACGTAGACAGATCATTTCCACAATTTAATAAGGAATGAATACAAAGGATCATTCACCATGCATGTGGTAATCCACATAGACAGGTTATTCCAACAGAATAATAAAGAATGGAATAACAGAAGAATTCACCATGCATGCGATAGACCGCACAGGCAGGTTATTCCAACAGAATAATAAATAAAGGAACCAGGTCATGCGTAAACGCACAGACAGGATATTCTGACAGAATAATAAAGAATGGAACTAGGTCATGTGTAAACGCACAGACAGGATATTCTAACGGAATAATAAAGAATGGAATAACAACAGAATTTCACCATGTATGCGGTACTCCGCATATACAGATTATTCCAATAGAATAATAAGGAATGGAATAATAGAAGAATTTTACCATGTATACGGTACTTCGCATAAACAGGTTATTCCAACATAATAATAAGGAATGGAATAACAGAAGAATTTTACCAAGTACAGGGTAGTCCACGTATACAGGTTATTCCAACATAATAATAAAGAATAGAATAACAGAAGCTCTCTTCATGAATACGAAATAAATAATACCCTTTACCTTAGAAGAAACTAGATATAGGAGTAGTGAAGTAGCAGAATACTTTTCTTCTATCTCTCTATAGTTTCTCTCTCTAGAGTTTCAGTGAATTCGTAAGAAATAAAGAAGAAATGAGCATCTATTTATAGGAGAATGGACTGAATAGTAACTAATTCATGAACGATTCAGATTGATTTACTTTTAAACGGACGGTCTATATTAATTTACTATGCAGTATTAATAAAATATTCTAATAAAACAAAATCTTTTAAATAAAATATAATATATTTTATTTATAATCTAATAAAACAAATAACTTTATAAAACTATTATGTTTTATATAAAAAAATTTTACTATGCAAATACTATGCAGGCACTGTTCAAATACTATGCATAATTGAATATTATATATTCTATTTATAGTCTAATAAAACAAATAACTTTATAAAAGTATTCTGTTTTATATAAAAAGATTTTACTATACAAATACTATGCACACACTATGCAAATACTATGTATAATAGAATATCATATATTCTATTTATAGTCTAATAAATCAAATAACTTTATAAAAGTATTCTGTTTTATATAAAAAGTTTTCTGTTTTATTACATTTATAATAATAATAAAACAAAACTTATCACCTTTATTATAATTCACAATATTAATCGACCAGGTCATTCCCAAGAAAGAGGGGGCTTTCCAATAAGGATTTTTCCCTATTGACACGCAATTAGGTGACCAAACCTCTCATTGGCAGAACTTCTAGACATCGTTAATATTGCAAATAATAATATGAATAACTTTGTCGTTTCAATTATTGATTTAATAACATAACATATTATACAGATGCTACTGTGACAATAATTGAATCAATAATATGAGAGATATGATGCAGCAATTATTGTAGCAATAATTGAGTATAACGGAGTGACTTCTTACGTAAGCATCAATAATCAATACCGTGTGCTACTATGCAACCACGCGTATTACTGTACTTTTACTACCGTGTAATTCAACAGTTTTAACGGTAACACTTTCTCCGTTATTTTTATAAAAAGATAATTCTGTCATTTTCTTACTACTACAATACTTTCGTTGTGGGGTCCACCAATGATTATGCCGTCGTACGGATATTCCCCGACAAAAAAAATATTCCCCGACCAAACGAATATCATATAACAACTTGCACACTTTGTAAAATTTATAAATACTACCCACAACTATAACACTATCTCAAATCCACACCATAATATTAAAAGAATATTTTGAGAAAATTAAATCTGTGTTCATAAAATTTGGGGTCTCACACATCCTCTTCCTTGTGTTGAGGGAGAGGGTTCTCTTGAACATGTGGTTGTTCGGGCTTGATCACCACGATCTCACCACTATTTTTTAAGTCCTGGATCTTGTGCTTGAGGGCCCAACAATCTTGGGTGTCGTGGTCCGGAGCTCCAAAATGGTAAGCACACTTCTTGCTTGTATTGAAGCCCTTTCCACTTGGATTGGTTAGTGGAAAGAGATGAGTAATTTTCTTTTGAGATGTCAAAAGTTTGAAAATGTCTTCAATGAATCCCCTAAAGGTGTGAACACTCGTGGACATCTGCCTTCTCCACTTTTTATCAAGGGAGGATTTGATGTGACGCCCCCAAAATAGGTATACATCACCCATTCTGAGTCGCCAAATACATGATACAGAAACAAATACAACTTCATTATAATAATTGTCATGCAAAATACGACAACACAAATACTATGAGTTTAAATTCAAATATTGTCTTCTAGAAAATATCCACACTCAAATAAGTCCTCATTACAATTATTGAAACACTATTTTACAAAATAGTGAGGACTACTAACACAACTGACTGGAAACATCACTCCACACCCCGACTAGTTCCCGCTATATTCTCGTCTCCTTAGAAAAATAGAACAAAAAGGAAAAGGGTGAGCTCAACTAGCCCAGTAAAGAATATTATGACTAAGATAATATACAACAAATTATCGTTAGTCTTCAATAGGGAAAAATCTGATAAAATATAATAGACAACAAGTTTTAGATCAACAACTGCAGCGAAAACAGCAAACCATTAGAAGAGTCAAGTAGAGAAAGAATTCTACTATCTTCTAAGATTTAAAAGTCCATCATCAATATTTTATCCCTGTAACATCAATCAATATACATCTTGAATCAAATATTCATCTTTGCACTACAGGCCAAAGATATTCATTTGTAACACCAGTCGGTCATGTTCATCTCAACACCTGTTCATCTTTGCACTACGGGCCAAAGATATTCATCAGTTAATCATTCATCTTTTCACTACAGGCCAAAGATGTTCAGTAATATCATCATTTAAGACTGAGGATGATGAAAAATTACCTTAAAGAAAACGAATCCAATGAGATAGAAGGACAAATATTAGGGATTCATATTATAGTTTATCCAAGTGCAATAATACTCCATAATAACTAATTGTGAAGGAGAATTCAAAAATAAAGATCAAAACATGGATACAATCAAAGATAGTAACCATAATAGACATCTTGGACAAAAAGAAAATTTTTTATTTTTCGGTGAATAGTGTCGTATTCGTGAATAGTGTCGTATACGTGAATAGTAACTCCGACACAAAAAGTTCTAAATTTGATAAAAAAGTTTATATCAATATTTCAGCATAATGATATTTAAGAAAATAATATTATTTAAGAAGAAAATAATATCCCTTACCACAAACGAACAATACTTCTTATCAGAATATCGTATATGAGGCTGAATGAAACTTGTGCTGAATAGCAACTCTAAAAGTATCAAAATACTCACAAAATACGCTCAATAATATAGAGAGAGAAAGAGAGAAAACTTATGAATTCTGGTGTGATTTTCAATTCTAACTTAGCCCTCTATTTATAGGAAAATGTTAGCACGCCGAAGCAGACTTGACCTGCAACCTGATGGCTTTACCTGCTACTATTCCCATCCACCACATTTGAATAAAAATTTCAGCACATTTCTCACCAACCAAAAGTGGGGCCCACCAATTCTAGAATTTCTACCAAAATGATAAAGTTCGAAACTTCAATAATTTCTGAACGAGTCATCTCTTAAAATTCATAACAAATCATACGTTCATTTTTAACGGTTCAAAATTTGTGGACATATACTCAACTTATATATGTATAACATATCCAAAAATCACAACGATCCAATGGTCGGATTAAAAATTATAACCTCCGTAATATATCTCAAAAACCCTGATTGATTTTTAATACCTCCATTCTGACAAAAATACTGGTAAAACACCTCAACATTAACTCCTTCATTTTTAACCACAAAATATGTCCAACATTTATATTCACATAAAATAAATATTTTCTTATCATATGAATCAATAATTAATTATTCGCAATTAATATTACAAAATCACATTTATGACAACCAGGCCGTTCCCAGGAAAGAGGGGGCTTTCCAATAAGGATTTCTCCTTACTGGCGCGCAATTAGATGACCAAACCTCTACTTAGACAGAACTTTCTAGATATTGCCAATAATGTTATCTAATAATATTATTCAAATAATATAAATTATTGATCTGATAATGGGAAATACTGTGCAGTGACAATTATTGAAACAACAATAATATAAAATATCAATGCAGCAATTATTGAATCAATAAAATAAAATATTAAACAGTAACTACTATAACAATTATTAAGTAGTGCCTTCCTTCGTAAGAATCAATAATTCAAAAATATTGTACAATCTGTGTGCCACTGTGCAACCACGCGTATTACTGTATTTTAACCACCGGGTATTCTAACAGTGTTAACGGTAACAACTACGCCGTTATTTATAAAAACTCAATTTTTATCGTTATCTTCATCCAATCGTTTTCCATTATGGGGCCCACAAATAGCTGCGCCGTCGTACGAATATTCCCCGACAAAAAGAATATTTCACGACCAAACGAATATTCCCCGACAAAATGAATATTTTATAACCACTTGTTTATTTTGCAAAATTGGCACATTTCACCCATAACCAAAGTATTATATCAAATTAACACCTTATTATCCACAATAATATTTAGAGAAAATTTGATTTTATTCATTAATAAGTTGGGGTCTTACAACCTCCCCTCCTTATGAAATTTCGTCCTCGAAATTGACGTACGTACCTGGTGTTTCGAAAAGGTGAGGATACCTCGCTTTCATTTCTGATTCCAACTCCCAGGTCATTTCTTCAATAGCATGGTTTCTCCACAAAACCTTAACTTGTGGTATAACCTTCGTGCGTAGAACATGCTCTTTCCTATCCAAGATCATAACAGGTACCTCCTCGTACGTTAAATCTTCGGCTATCTCATCTGGTTCTAACTCAATTATGTGGTTCGGGTCTTTTACATATTTACGAAGCACAGATACGTGAAAAATATTATGAGCACGAGACATGCTTGGAGGTAATTCGAGTCGATATGCCACATTTCCTATTCGGTCAAAAATTTCAAATGGACCAATAAATCGTGGATTGAGCTTTTCTCTCTTTTCAAATCTTATAACTCCTTTCCATGGTGCAACACGAAACAATACATGATCCCCAATACTAAATTCTACATCCTTTCGATGAAGATCCGCATAACTCTTTTGTCGATCCTGTGTCGTTTGTATACGTTGTCGAATCGTTTGGATCTTCTCTGTAGTTATGCGTACCAATTCTGGTCCCAACAACGTTGTTTCACCCACCTCGTCCCAGCATACTGGAGAACGACACTTTCGTCCATATAAGGCTTCAAATGGAGCCATACCTATACTTGCCTGATAACTGTTGTTGTAGGAGAATTCCACCAGTGGCAAGTACTTATCCCAACTTTCTTTGAAATCTAGAACACGGAGTCTTAATAGATCTTCAAGGGTTTGAATAGTTCTCTCTGATTGCCCGTCCGTTTGAGGATGGTATGCTGAACTGAATCGTAAATCCGTGCACATTGCTTTCTGCAAGCTAACCCAAAATCGTGAAGTGAATCTTGGGTCACGATCCGAAAATATGGATACTGGCATGCCATGCAATCTCACAATCTCATTCACGTACATACTTGCAAGACGTTCAAGGGAATAAGTCTCACGTATAGACAAGAAATGGGCAGACTTGGTTAATCTATCAACAATGACCCAAATCGCATCTATGCCTTGAGACACCTTGGGAAGACCCGTAACGAAATCCATAGTAATGTGTTCCCACTTCCATTTCAGAATCTCAAGTGGTTTCAATGGACCCTTTGATACTTGATGCTCCGCTTTTACGCGTTGACAAGTTAAACACCTCGAGATAAACTCCGCGATCTCTCTTTTCATATTGCTCCACCAAAATGTATGTCAATGATCGTGATACATTTTGGTACTCCCAGGATGGATTGCAAACGGTGTGTTGTGTGACTCCATCATTATTTTATGCTTCAAGTCAAAATCGTTAGGAACACAAAGTCTGGAGTTGACTCGAAGTATTCCTTCTTCATCGATTCTTGCTTCTGAAATAGCACCTTCTTGCACTTTCTTCTTCATACGCATCAGCTCCATGTCCGTAGCTTGAGCAGCTTTAACTTTATCGATTAAAGTCGGTTCTACTCGTATATTTGATATCATCATGTGGGTACTTGGAGCCTTCATCTCTATCTCCATCCTTTGCAAGTCATACAAAATAGGCCTTTGTGTTAACAACATTGCACTCGTACCCGCATATGATCTTCTACTCAATGCGTCAGCTACTACGTTTGCTTTTCCAGGATGATATTGGATGGTATGATCGTAATCTTTCAGCAGCTCGAGCCAACGTCGTTGTCGCATGTTTAGTTTCTTTTGGGTGAAGAAATATTTGAGGCTTTTATGATCTGTATAGATCTCCACTTTCTCCCCATACAGGTAGTGTCTCCAGATCTTTAATGCGAAAACGACTGCTACCAACTCCAAATCATGAGTAGGATAATTCCTCTCATATTCTTTGAGTTGTCGCAAGGCATAGGCTATGACTTTCCCATGTTGCATGAGAACACATCCTAACCCTTTGCCTGAAGCATCGTTGTAGATAAAAAAATCCATCCGAACCGGATGGTATTGTCAGAACAGGTGCCAAAATGAGTCTCATCTTGAGTTCTTGGAAACTCTTCTCGCATTCCTCACTCCATAAGAATTTTGTATCTTTCTGAGTCAGCTGAGTTAACAGAGTAGCGATTCGAGAAAATCCTTCCACAAATCTCCGATAATAACCAGCTAAGCCCAGAAAGCTACGTACTTCAGTTACCGACTTCGGTTGCTCCCAACTTTGTATGGCTTCAATCTTCGCCGGGTCGACAGATACTCCATGTTTTGACACCACGTGCCCAAGGAATGCTACTTCCTCAATCCAGAACTCGCATTTCTTCAGTTTGGCATATAGCTTGTTTTCACGAAGCCTTTGCAATATCAGCTTCAAATAGCGCTCATGATCTTCACGGCTTTTGGAATAGATGAGGATGTCATCAATAAAGACAACAACGAACTGATCCAAATATTCTTTGAACACACGATTCATCATATTCATGAAAGCAGCAGGAGCATTAGTCAATCCAAAAGACATGACTAAGAATTCATATTGCCCATACCGAGTTCTGAAGACAGTCTTTGGAATATCCTCAGTTTTAATCTTTAGCTGATGATATCCAAAACGAAGGTCGATCTTTGAAAAGAACTGTGCTCCTTGTAACTGGTCGAACAGGTCATCAGTGCGAGGTAGCAGATACCTATTCTTGATGGTGACATGGTTCAATTCCCCATAGTCGATACAAAGTCGCATACTCCCGTCTTTCTTCTTTACGAATAAAACAGGAGCACCCCAGGGAGATGTACTAGGATGAATAAAATCGATGTCTAATAACTCCTGTAATTGGACTTTTAACTCCTGAAGTTCAATAGGAGCCATTCGATATGGGATTTTAGAAATGGGCTTTATACCGGGTTCAAGGTCAATAAAGAATTCAACTTCACGTTCTAGGGGTAGACCAGGAAGTTCTTCAGGAAATACGTCAGGAAATTCACTAACAACAGAAATATTATTCAAATCTGTCGTGTTTTTGTTCAAGTCCATAACATGGGCTAAGAAAGCTTGACATCCGTTTTTCAATAAACGAATAGCTTTATGGCTTGATATAACAGCGATTGACTTTAATGGTTTGGTTGCTTGAATTCGCATAACAAGTTGGTTAGGAATATGAAAACTAACAACCTTACGAAAACAATCAATTTTGGCATGATGAGTAGTTAACCAATCAATCCCTAAAATCACATCAAATGCAAGTATCTTTAAAGAAATAAGGTCAACAGGTAATGTGATGGTGCCAACTTGGATTAAGCAAGATTTATAAAATGTAGATGTAACAAAGGTTTCACCCAACGGAGTTTCAACAGATAAGTAAAAGGTCAATTTCTCTGGAGTCAAGTTCAAACGTTAAGCACAAGCAGGAGAGATAAAAGAATGGGTAGAACCGGTATCTAGTAAAGTATAAACTTCGCAAGAATTCAAGATTAGCTTACCCGTGATCACCTCGTTCGGGTTTCTCGCGTTTTGGCCAGTCACGACAAACGCCCTTTCAGGAACCGCTGATTTCGACTTATCCGGGACAACTTTTGGAGTCACCATCCCCGTTGAACTTGATTTTGCTACAGAACACTCTCGAGCTATATGACCCTCCTTTCCACAGTTATAACATACCTTGAATTGTTGTGGGCAGTTTGGGCTGATATGTCCCTCTTTCTCACATTTGTAACATACGACCGGTGGTCGTTCTTCTCCCCTAGAAATAGTTGATGTTTGTGCTGACGTCTTCACGTTATCATTGTTGTACCTTCTCTTCTTGAAATCTCCTCCTGACTCGCTCCTTCTATTATCACGGCCACGACTACCACCAGAGTGGTTACCACTTTTTTCCGAATGTTTTTCTCCCTGCTGGTTTTTATTGCTCCGAGGACTGCCACCACCGGTATGTCCCTGGTTGTGGTCCCTCGATTGAACATACTCATTATCTCGCTCTAATAATTGAGCCCTGTTTACAATATCTGAATATAAAGAAAATTTATGAGAGATAAGAAATTGCCGAATCTCGGGTTTTAGACCTCTCAAAAACATCCTTGTCCTCGTTCTCCACCAAATAAGGTGCAAACCTGGATAACTCCGCGAATTTCACCTCGTACTGAGACACGGTCATGTTGTTTTATTCTAGTCTGATAAATTCTACCTCCTTCATATGACGAATACTTTCAGGAAAGTATTTATCATTGAACAGCTTCTGAAACGTTTCCCAAGACATGCTGAGTGCGGCTGGCTGGGTACGCTTTACAGATTCTCACCAGTAATCTGCCTCACCACGGAACATAAATATGGCGAATGGAACCTTCTGTTCCTCCGTGCATCCTAAGACATCAAATATCTTGGTAATTTGTTTAACCCACGTTTCTGCCTTAATCGGATCCGGCTTTCTCCAGAATTCTGGTGGTCCCAACTCCTTGAACTGTTTGGCTGTGACAAACCGCACGTTGCCATCATTTCCACCCGAATTTTGTACACGAGTCTCCCTCGTCTGATTTTGCATGAACTGCAAGAAGCTCCTAAACATTCCATCATTCATCGTTTGCCCAGTAACGTTGTTTACAGGAGGAATATTGTCTTCCTGTTGCACGTTCTCCTGGTTTGTGACTAAAGGTTGTTCCACAGTATCATATACTCCATTGTTAACGTTCTCGGCAGCCATTCTCAAATACTGCCATAAAATAAGGGTTAATTAAACAAATTAACATATCACATAATATCCCTATATTATGACCGACTAACAAATAAACTTAGGTAGGACACACTAGCGAATGATTTACTCGTCTCTCCCCTCCTAGTTCTATTCTCCGATCTCCGCCAGAGACCATATCCCTAAGCTCTGATACCAACTGTGACGCCCCCAAAATAGGTATACATCACCCATTCTGAGTCGCCAAATACATGGTACAGAAATAAATACAACTTCATTATAATAATTATCGTGCAAAATACAACAACACAAATACTATGAGTTAAAATACAAATATTGTGTTCTAGACAATATCCACACTCAAATAAGTCTTCATTACAATTATTGAAATACTATTTTACAAAATAGTGAGGACTGCTAACACAACTGACTGGAAACATCACTCCACACCCCGACTAGTTCCCGCTATATTCTCGCCTCCTGAGAAAAATGGAACAAAAAAGAAAAGGGTGAGCTCAACTAGCCCAGTAAAGAATATTATGACTAAGATAATATACAACAAATTATCGTTAGTCTTCAATAGGGAAAAATCTGATAAAATATAATAGACAACAAGTTTTAGATCAACAACTGCAGCGAAAACAGCAAACCATTAGAAGAGTCAAGTAGAGAAAGAATTCTACTATCTTCTAAGATTTAAAAGTCCATCATCAATATTTTATCCCTGTAACATCAATCAATATACATCTTGAATCAAATATTCATCTTTGCACTACAGGCCAAAGATATTCATTTGTAACACCAGTCGGTCATGTTCATCTCAACACTTGTTCATCTTTGCACTACGGGCCAAAGATATTAATCAGTTAATCATTCATCTTTGCACTACAGGCCAAAGATATTTAGTAATATCATCATTTAGGACTGAGGATGATGAAAAATTACCTTAAAGAAAACAAATCCAATGAGACAGAAGGACAAATACTAGGGATTCGTATTATAATTATCCAAGTGCAATAATACTTCATAATAACCAATTATGAAGGAGAATTCAAAAATAAAGATCAAAACATGGATACAATCAAAGATAGTAACCATAATAGACATCTTGGACAAAAAGAAAAATTTTTATTTTTCGGTGAATAGTGCCGTATTCGTGAATAGTGCCGTATACGTGACTAGTAACCCCGACACAAAAAATTTCAAATTTGATAAAAAAGTTTATATCAATATTTCAGCATAATGATATTGAAGAAAATAATATCATTTAAGAAGAAAATAATATCCCTTACCTCAAACGAACACTACTTCTGATCAGAATATCGTATATGAGGCTGAATGAAACTTGTGCTGAATAGCAACTCTCAAAGTATCAAAATACTCACAAAATACAATAATATAGAGAGAGAAAGAGAGAAAACTTATGAATTCTAGTGTGATTTTCAATTCTAACTTAGCCCTCTATTTATAGAAAAATGTTAGCACGCCGAAGCAGACTTGACCTGCAACCTGATGGCTTTACCTGCTACTATTCCCACCCACCATATTTGAATAAAAATTTCAGCACATTTCTCACCAACCAAAAGTGGAGCCCACCAATTCTAGAATTTTCTACCAAAATGATAAATTCCGAAACTTTAACAATTTCTGAACCAGTCATCTCTTAAAATTCATAACAAATCATACGTTCATTTTTAACGGTTCAAAATTTGTGGACATATACTCAACTCATATATGTATAACATATCCAAAAATCACAATGATCCAACGGCCGGATTAAAAATTATAACTCCCGCAATATATCTCAAAAACCCTGATTGATTTTTAATACCTCCATTCCGACAAAAATACTGGTAAAACACCTCAACATTAACTCCTTTATTTTTAACCACAAAATATATCCAACATTTATATTCACATAAAATAAATTTTTCCTTATCATATGAATCAATAATTAATTATTCACAATTAATATTACAGAATCACATTTATGACAACCAGGCCGTTCCCAAGAAAGAGGGAGCTTTCCAATAAGGATTTTTCTTTACTGGCGCACAATTAGATGACCAAACCTCTCCTTAGACAGAACTTTTTAGATATTGTCAATAATGTTATCTAATAATATTTTTCAAATAATATGAATTATTGATCTGATAATGGAAAATACTGTGCAGTGACAATTATTGAAACAACAATAATATAAAATATCAATGCAGCAATTATTGAATCAATAAAATAAAATATTAAACAGTAACTACTGTAACAATTATTGAGTAGAGCCTTCCTTCGTAAGAATCAATAATTCAAAAATATTGTGCAATCCGTGTGCTACTGTGCAACCACGCGTATTACTGTATTTTAACCATCGGGTATTCCAACTGTGTTAATGGTAACAACTACGCCGTTATTTATAAAAACACAATTTTTGTCGTTATCTTCATCCAATCGTTTTCTGTTATGGGGCCCACAAATAGCTGCGCCGTCGTACGAATATTCCCCGACAGAAAGAATATTTCACGACCAAACGAATATTCCCCAACAAATTAAATATTTTTTATCCACTTGTTTATTTTGCAAAATTGGCACATTTCACCCATAACCAAAGTATTATATCAAATTAACACCTTATTATTCACAATAATATTTAGATAAAATTTGATTTTATTCATTAATAAGTTGGTGTCTTACATTTGAGGATTGTGTTTAAAAAGGGGAATAGTTTCTCCTTTGAATAGGCAAGTTTTGATTGCCTCTTTGAGTTTGTCCTTGCAGTACCAAGGAGATATCGTCTTCTTTCTTCTTATGGACCCTCCGGGGGTTGTTCCCATAACTTCCAGCTTGGATATGCTCAGCTACGACTTTTAAAGTTGCGAGGTCTTAAATCTTCCCAGATTTTAACCCCATCTCTGCCATTTCTCCATGCTTGATCATTTCTGAGAATGCTTTTCCTATACCTGCTAGGACCCTCTCATAAAATAGAGCCTCTTGAATATCTTTGAAGGTCATCACCATCTCAGTCTCTGTCATGGATGGGGTTACTTGAGCAGCCAGACGCCTCCATCTTTGAGCATACTCTCTGAATGATTCATTGTCTTGCTTCTTGACTTTGGTAATATAATACCTGTCTGGAGCCATTTGAGTTTGAAAGCTGTATTGATTAAGGAAAGCATGGGCTAATTCCTCCCAGCTATGGATTTTGGAGTTATTCAATCTAACGTACCATGCTCTGGCTTCTCCAGTTAGACTCTTCTGAAACAACTGTATTCTTAATTTTTCATCCTCGGTGTAGGATCCGAGTTCTCCAATGAACACTTTTAAGTGAGTGTAGGGATCTCCCAATCCATCATATTTCTCGAAATCGGGAGCCTTGAATTTTTCAGGATAATGAACCCCGGAGAAAATACAATGGTCTGAATAGGTAACGCTTCCATGCGTTCCAGTCCCTTTGATGGACCGAATGGTCTCTTCCATTTGCTAAATCTTCTTCCTAATATCACTAATATCTTGATCTTCTTTAAGATAGGTGATTTCAGGGGTTTTGTTGGACTTTTTAGTCTAAGACTCAGGTATTGGGACTTCTCTATCTGGACCCTGGATTCCTCCCTGCGTAGAGGATTCAGTTTGGATGGGGATTTTTGGACCCTGAGTTGGTTTGCTTAGTTCTTTCAGAAGAACATCCAACTCTGTTATTTGATTTCTTAATCCTTCGAACTCCTCTCGGGAAACAAGAGTAGGATTACGCTGGGCACTTGTAGCCATGTCTGACGGTGGGCTTAGTGCCTTTTTGGACTTTGAACGGGTAACGGGACCAATCGTTTCCATTTAAAAAGACTACGTAGTTTAGTCTGGGAAAACGTGGAGATGTTGTATGATATGCAATGTGTCTGTTTTTTAGGAGTGTTCTAATATTCTCCTGCAAAATAAATGTTAGTTATTTTGATGACAGGATAGTATGACAGGTCTTGATAGGAAAAAGGAATGCATATTTACATCATCCTTTATACTTTCCATTACATTTAGATTGACATGGAAATGAAATTACATGGAATTGAAAGGGGAAGGTATAAAGAGACTTCCCTTCGCGTTTAGTTTATTAGAGGTTGACCAATTTTAGGCTACTCTCGCAGCTGTTCGGCATGAAGGTCCCCAGATAATCGTAATTTACTGGATGGGAAGTTAATCTGATCTTTCAACTGGAGTGAATCTAGGTGGTGCCTTTCCTGAGCCTTGCAGGATTAGTCTCCCTTAAGTCTAGTAATCAAACACCGACGGGTTTGTTTCCTGGTGGAGGAATCACATAACATACATTCACATACATCGCATCTTACTGTATGGACATGATGACATGTGTGAAGCACTCATATCACAAGCAGATATGGTGCGAAGCACTAAAGTACAATAAATAAAGCATTAGTATACATCCATTCAATGTAAATGCAGTATTCACACATAAGCAGATAAAAAGTTTTATTTTGAAAAAGTTTGAAAATCGGCTTAAGCCCTCTTACTGGAGTCCTCAGCAGAGTTGCCACATGTCGACGTCGGGAAGATTTTTGTCCCTTTCTGTGCTTACCCTTTGTGTTCTCATTTGGTGAGTTTTGTCTGGAAAGGCGAGTTTGAAAATTTCTGACATATGAATGTCGACGATTTGACTTTTAGAGTCGCTAGTTGGTAGATTTGAAATGGTTGTACCAACTCAACCGATTTTTAAAAGGTTTGCACAAAGACCCAATGGTTGGACACTGTTTAACTGGCCTTGGAAATCGAGATTCGTTGGGTTTGGGGGCTTGACTAAGCGGGGCGAAGGTGTTAGGCACCCCCCGACTTCCGTGAAACACGGTTACCGCAACTTTTTAATTAACTTATTTATCTACGTGTGTGTGTATGTATCGGGCCTATGTGTAATTATTTAAAAGTAGTGCTATGCCTCGTTTGCACCTATATACAAAGGGTTTGACTTGTATATATAAAATTTCAATTTTAGGAAAGATATAGCAGTGATGTTTTGAAAAACAGGTTTTCAAACCCTTGTGCTCAATAGTAATTGAGGCATATGATACTTCTATTTTATTCTATATTCAGCTTGATTGCTTTATTTTCGAGATGCAAGGCATCTTTGAGAAAATAAGATACATAGCAGTGCTGAACTCATTATGGGCATGGAAGTCATCCAAGGATATCTAGACATCGTAGATAATTTACAAGCTGGCTGCAGCTGAAAAATGTCCATCGTGGGAACCGAATCTAGATTCAGAGGCTGAATCTTCGATCACATGATTACTAGGCTCACATTATAAAGTAATATATATAAAAGCTAGAATAAAAACTAGATTTAAATAAATCTAAACCATTATAGCTTCAACGGTTCCAATTTAGTCACTTTTGAACCGGTCAAAGTTAAAAATAGCTAGATTTAGGCAAATCTAGTCCACAAGCTAAAAAATTAAATATCTACATTACGAAAGCAGATAAAGCAGATATATATATATATATATATATATATATATATATATATATATATATATATATATATAAAAGCAGTAAATATATATATAAGTATCTATATATATATATATATAGACTATCAACTGCCACGAATTTGGAATCCAGGCAGGACTTTGAAATGTAAATATATATATATATATATATATATATATATATATATATATATATATATATATATATATATATATATATATAAGGAGTAAAAGGCCACAAAGTAAACTCCAGGCCAGACAGAAATGCAAAAGCGGTAAATAGCCACGAAGTAAACTCCAGGCCTGACAGAAATGTAAATATATATATATATATATATATATATATATATATGGTCGCAGGTCTACCTGCGACTGCCCGGGCTGCCCCGGGCTTTGCGGGCCCCATCGTCTCGAAGTACGTGCACTCGGACTACACGTTGTCCACTCGAACATTTATAACTTTCAATCCGGGCATCCAATGGAGGAGTGTTGTACCTTTTTGGAACGATATTTTCGAGAGCTACACAATGACACGGGATTAGAGATTGTCTAAAGCCAGGAAGATGGGTCCATGACCAGATCTCCAAGTCTTCGTTGTCATTCCGTTGTGTTGTCTTGTGCAGTTGTCACTCGGGATTTGAGCTATGATTCTTGTGGGACATTATTGTACGTAATTTGAGTTGAACTATGTTGAGACAACGTTGATGTGATATTGAGGTGGCAAAATGACCATTTTACCCCTCTCGGGGTTCTCTTCGGCTTTAGCGTAGTGGTAGCAGTTGTTTCTCAGGGTTATCTCCGACATTGGCCTGTTGTTAACTCTAACTGTCCTTAGGGTTATTTCTGAGGTTGTCTTGACCTCCCGAGGTTATCTCCGCGATTTCAACTAACTTTTTTGGGGTTATCTCCAGAACTTGGACTGAATCTCTCGGGGTTATCTCTGAGGTTGAAACTGAAAATCCCGGGGTTATCTCCGGGGTTAGAACTAGATCTCCCGGAGTTATCTCTGGGGTTGGAACTAGATCTCCCGGGGTTATCTCCGGGGTTGGAACTATATCTGACTTCCAGGGTTGTCTCTAGAAGCCGATTCTGCCCTCCTGTAGGATTAGTTACAGGAATGCAAAATTTTGAGTGTCTACAGAGACTATGGACCATCCATCTCATATTCCAGGTGATCAGCCCTTTGTAATATGTATTGTGCACAAATATATTATCTTTATAGCGTAGCTCGGAATTATAGTTTTTGATAACATATACCCCTAATAAAAGGTTGTTCATCTCAGCTTTAACGTGTGAATCCGCACCAAAGATAAATTGGTTTGGAATAACTTTAAAACAATTTTAGATTTTTAGATCATTCATCAACTATGGACTATTCGAATCAAAAGGGTTCGACAATCATTCAAGGGTTTGATAACAATATCATCTCGAATAATGGTACATAAACAAGTCACGATTTAATAAGTGATAGAGTCACATTGATTCATAATTGAATAAATTTTATTTATTGAAGTAATTTTTTCAAAAAGAATTAGAAAACTCATTCAAGAACATAGGCATTGAACAAATTAGGAAAACTCGATGAATATTAAAGTAGTAAAGGTTAGGAAACTTACCTTGCGTGTTTGCTACTAAGTTACAATACACTTCCTTTAAATACCCTACACATTTGAGTCACATAGATATATCGATTAGTCATGACATAATATTCACTAACCACTTACATTAATCCCATCATATGACCCATTACTCTTTGATTAACATATTACATCATTTTATGTGATTACAACTCGTTATTGTATCCCATTACATGTCTAATGTAAGACCCCGAATTTTATGAAATAAAAGTATTCAATTTTTCTTATAATTACTATTTAGTAAATGGTTAAATTGATAAATATTAAAGTTAAGGGTGATATATGAATTTTTTTTCGGAATACACAAGTGGTTATAAAATATTCATTGTTGTCGGGGAATATTCGCTTGGTCGTGGAATATTCTTACTGTTGGAGAATATTCGTACGACGGCGCAGTCTTTTGTGGGCCCCATAACGAAAAACGATTGGATGAAGAAAACGACAAGAGTAAGTTGTTTATAAATAACGGGGTAGTTGTTACCGTTAACACTGTTAGAATACCCGGTGGTTAAAATACAGTAATACGCATTGTTGCGCAGTAGCACACGGTATTACATCAATTATTGATTTTTACGTAAGAAGGCATTACTCAATAATTATTAAAGTAATTACTGTTCAGTATTTTATTTTATTGATTCAATAATTGCTGCGTTGATATTTTATATTTCTGTTGTTTTAATAATTGTCACTACACAGTATTTTCTATTATCGGAGCAATAATTCATATTATCTGAATAATATTATTAGATAACATTATTGACAATGTCTAGAAAGTTCTGTCTAAGGAGAGGTTTGGTCATCTAATTGCGCGCCAGTAAGGAAGAGATCCTTATTGGAAAGCCCCCTCTTTCCTGGGAATGGCATGGTTGTCAGTACTGTGATTCTGTAATATTATTTGTGTATAATTAATTATTGATTTATATGATGAGGAAAATATTGATTTTATGTGGATATAGATGGAGAAAATTTTTAATGTGACAATTGTTGAAAATTAATATTTTATCTTTTTCTGATAAAATAATTCATTTAAATATATTATTTTAATAATATATTGATGGTGATATTTTTACAATGAATGTGGAATATATGAGTATATAAGGAGGAAGAGTATTTTTGTGACATTAAATGATTAACACATGTTTTGTGTGTTGGTGGACACAATTCTTGACCGAAAATTTATTATTGACTGTAAAATCGTCCGTTTGTGGATTTCGGTCAATTTTTGTTTGGAATTTGGAAAAACTTTCTTCTACAAAGTTGTAGAGAATTGAATTTCCTATAAAAACACGCGAGATTTGAATTTTTTGATAAAAGGGCTATTTATTATGAATTATTGAAGTTCCGAAGTTCCGAAATAATTGATTTTTGGATGTTTTAATTATTTTTGTTTAGAAAAACGTTTTTTTTGTATTTTGTGGACATCATTAACATGTGTTATGGCTGAATTTAGATGATCAAGGTGGGCTAAGGAAAATTTGTTAAATATATTATTATTATATTAAATTTTCTGCTTTGGTGTTCTAAGCATTTTCCTATAAATAGGGTGCTTGGGTTAGAATTGAAAATCACAGCAAAAACTGAAGTTTTCTCTCTATTTCTCTCTCTATATTATCGAGTGTATTCTTGTGAGTTTTTTTGATATCTTGAGTGTTGATATACGGTGCAAGTTCGTTCAGCGTTATTCCAGTCAGAAGTACTGCTCTTTTGAGGTAAGGGATAGTAAGGGATTGTAAGGGATATTATCGTAAAGGATGTTATTTTATTCAAAAATGATATTATTTCTTCAATATCATTATGTCAAAATATTGGTTGGAAATTTTTATCAAATTTAGAACTTTTCACGTCGGGGTTACTATTCATGAGTTACTATTCATGAGTTACTATTCACGAGTTACTATTCATGAGTTACTATTCACGAGTTATTATTCATGAGTTAGTATTCACGAGTTACTATTCATGAGTTACTATTCATAAGTTACTATTCACGAGGTACTATTCATGAGTTACTATTCACGAGTTACTATTCACGGGTACTATTCATGACAAAATTGGTTTCTTTTTCTAACCAAATTATAGTTGATTTATGAATATTACTCTGGAGATTAAAATTATATATTGATTATATTATTTTTATATATAACATTTTATAACCCTGATGTTGAAATTCTCTTTCACTAGAGTGTAAAGATGGGTAAATTATTGGTATGATCATGACTAGGGTTCTCTTTGGCCAGTAGTGAAAAGTTGAATTGTGACTAGTATAATCATGACCATTGAATTTATATTGAATATCTTTAGCTTAAGTGAAAATGTGAATTTATCAACATGGTTATAATTATTGTTTATATAAATTCTGAAATGATTATGTATTTCTTTGATATATGAATGTCTTTGGCCTGTAGTGCAAAGATGACCTGTTGTTAAATATCTTTTGGCCTGTAGTGCAAAGATGAACTGTTGATGAATATCTTTGGCCTGTAGTGCAAAGATGAATTTATTAGTATGATTATGAACAGGAACTGTGATTTGGTATAATCATGATCTTTGATGTTTCAGGTAAAGACAGGTGATGAAAATTATCTTCGCCCTGAATGCGAAGAGAAATTTAGAACTACAATTATGATTATGAGTTATTTATATGATTGTGGAAAGGAACTGTTGATTGATGTTACAGGGATAAAACATTGTTGGTGGACTTTTAACATGGAGAAGATAATAGACTTTATGGTCTATGTGACTCTTCTAATGGATTGCTCGTTCCGCTGCAACTATGGTTGAAAAGTTTTATCATCTGCCATATGTTCTAAATCTCTGATTTATTACTGTTGAAGACTATTGATAATTTATCTTTAGTCATGATATTCTTTACTGAGCTAGTTGTGCTCACCCTTTTGCTTCACAATTCCTTTCAGGTAATAAAAGTGTAGCTGGGTCGAGCGAGGGATAACAAGGGAATAGAACGGTGGTCTATAGATATTGAGGGTGAGGTGAATTTAACTTGGAAGGATGTTTTGCCACTATCTTACAGGATGTATAATGACATACAACCTCGTGTCATCATAAGACATGGTTGTGCACATCCACTTATCGAGTATATCTACGAGCACTACCTATATAATCTTGGTGTTTGTTTGAAGTATAATTCTCAGTTAGAGACAGTGGAGATAATGATATGTCAAGAGAAGACTCACCATTAGAAATGATATGATATTAAAATTCTCATTTTTCTTTGGGGTCTATTGGGTCAACTAAGGATAATTCTGTGGCCATATGATATCTATCATAACCTAGAAGCATGGTCTCCCATGTACGAGGGTTTCCTTGAGCACTTCCCAAAGATTCTAATTTCTAAAACGGTTTTTGACTATACATTTATGTAAGGTGTCATTGTGACGTGTTATCCAAGGTTGGGACATGAGTCACAGTTGGTATATATTTGTACCCAAACTCATAGCATATGTGTTGTTGTATTTTGCACGACAATTATTGTAATAAAGTTGTAGTTATTTTCTGTACCATGTATTTGGCGACTCAGAATAGGTTAGGTGGAATGGACCTATTTTGGGGGCGTTACATTTGGTATCAGAGCTTAGGGATATGATCTCTGGCGGAGATTGGGGAATAGAACTAGGAGGAGAGAGACGAGTAAATCCTTCGCTAGTGTGTCCTACCTAAGCTTATTTGTTGGTCAGTCATAATATCGGGATATTATGTGATATGTTAATTTATTCAATTAACCTTTGTTTTGAAGTTGTATTCTAGAATGATATCTGAAATACAGGAGATGAGCAATGAAGAAATTATGATGACAGGAAAGATGGAATCTGAAATGAAAGCAAGGTATTCTCAACTCTTTGAAATATCAGGTACGTAAATTTCGAGGACGAAATTTCATAAGGAGGAGAGATTGTAAGACCCCGAATTTTATGAAATAAAAGTATTCAATTTTTCTTATAATTACTATTTAGTAAATGGTTAAATTGATAAATATTAAAGTTAAGGGTGATATATGAATTTTTTTTCGGAATACACAAGTGGTTATAAAATATTCATTGTTGTTGGGGAATATTCGCTTGGTCGTGGAATATTCTTAATGTCGGAGAATATTCGTACGACGGCGCAGTCTTTTGTGGGCCCTATAACGGAAAGCGATTGGATGAAGAAAACGACAAGAGTAAGTTGTTTATAAATAACGGGGTAGTTGTTACCGTTAACACTGTTAGAATACCCGGTGGTTAAAATACAGTAATACGCATTGTTACGCAGTAGCACACGGTATTACACCAATTATTAATTTTTACGTAAGAAGACATTACTCAATAATTATTACAGTAATTACTGTTCAGTATTTTATTTTATTGATTCAATAATTGCTGCGTTGATATTTTATATTTCTGTTGTTTTAATAATTGTCACTACACAGTACTTTCTATTATCGGAGCAATAATTCATATTATCTGAATAATATTATTAGATAACATTATTGGCAATGTCTAGAAAGTTCTGTCTAAGGAGAGGTTTGGTCATCTAATTGTGCGCCAGTAAGGAAGAGATCCTTATTGGAAAGCCCCCTCTTTCTTGGGAACGGCCTGGTTGCCAGTACTGTGATTCTGTAATATTATTTGTGTATAATTAATTATTGATTTATATGATGAGAAAAATATTGATTTTATGTGGATATAGATGGAGAAAATTTTTAATGTGACAATTGTTGAAAATTAATATTTTATCTTTTTCTGATAAAATAATTCATTTAAATATATTATTTTAATAATATATTGATGGTGATATTTTTACAATGAATGTGGAATATATGAGTATATGAGGAGGAAGAGTATTTTTGTGGCATTAAATGATTAACACATGTTTTGTGTGTTGGTGGACACAATTCTTGACCGAAAATTTATTATTGACTGTAAAATCGTCCGTTTGTGAATTTCGGTCAATTTCTATTTGGAATTTGGAAAAATTTTCTTCCACAAAGTTGTATAGAATTGAATTTCCTATAAAAACTCGCGAGATTTGAATTTTCTGATAAAAGGGCTATTTATTATGAATTATTGAAGTTCTGAAGTTCCGAAATAATTGATTTTTGGATGTTTTAATTATTTTTGTTTAGAAAAACGTTTTTTTTTTATTTTGTGGACATCATTAACATGTGTTATGGCTGAATTCAGATGGTCAAGGTGGGCTAAGGAAAATTTGTTAAATATATTATTATTATATTAAATTTTCTGCTTTGGTGTTCTAAGCATTTTCCTATAAATAGGGTGCTTAGGTTAGAATTGAAAATCACAGCAGAAACTGAAGTTTTCTCTCTATTTCTCTCTCTATATTATCGAGTGTATTCTTGTGAGTTTTTTTGATATCTTGAGTGTTGATATACGGTGCAAGTTCGTTCAGCGTTATTCCAGTCAGAAGTACTGCTCTTTTGAGGTAAGGGATAGTAAGGGATTGTAAGGGATATTGTCGTAAAGGATGTTATTTTATTCAAAAATGATATTATTTCTTCAATATCATTATGCCAAAATATTGGTTGGAAATTTTTATCAAATTTAGAACTTTTCACGTCGGGGTTACTATTCATGAGTTACTATTCATGAGTTACTATTCACGAGTTACTATTCATGAGTTACTATTTACGAGTTATTATTCATGAGTTAGTATTCACGAGTTACTATTCATGAGTTACTATTTATAAGTTACTATTCACGAGTTACTATTCATGAGTTACTATTCACGAGTTACTATTCACGGGTACTATTCATGACAAAATTGGTTTCTTTTTCTAACCAAATTACAGTTGATTTATGAATATTACCCTGGAGATTAAAATTATATATTGATTATATTATTTTTATATATAACATTTTATAACCCTGATGTTGAAATTCTCTTTCACTAGAGTGTAAAGATGGGTAGATTATTGGTATGATCATGACTAGGGTTCTCTTTGGCCAGTAGTGAAAAGTTGAATTGTGACTAGTATAATCATGACCATTGAATTTATATTGAATATCTTTAGCTTAAGTGAAAATATGAATTTATCAACATGGTTATAATTATTGTTTATATAAATTCTGAAATGATTATGTATTTCTTTGATATATGAATGTCTTTGGCCTGTAGTGCAAAGATGACCTGTTGTTAAATATCTTTTGGCCTGTAGTGCAAAGATGAACTGTTGATGAATATCTTTGGCCTGTAGTGCAAAGATGAATTTATTAGTATGATTATGAACAGGAACTGTGATTTGGTATAATCATGATCTTTGATGTTTCAGGTAAAGACAGGTGATGAAAATTATCTTCGCCCTGAATGCGAAGAGAAATTTAGAACTACAATTATGATTATGAGTTATTTATATGATTGTGGAAAGGAACTGTTGATTGATGTTACAGGGATAAAACATTGTTGGTGGACTTTTAACATGGAGAAGATAATAGACTTTATGGTCTATGTGACTCTTCTAATGGATTGCTCGTTCCGCTGCAACTATGGTTGAAAAGTTTTATCATCTGCCATATGTTCTAAATCTCTGATTTATTACTGTTGAAGACTATTGATAATTTATCTTTAGTCATGATATTCTTTACTGAGCTAGTTGTGCTCACCCTTTTGCTTCACAATTCCTTTCAGGTAATAAAAGTGTAGCTGGGTCGAGCGAGGGATAACAAGGGAATAGAACGGTGGTCTATAGATATTGAGGGTGAGGTGAATTTAACTTGGAAGGATGTTTTGCCACTATCTTACAGGATGTATAATGACATACAACCTCGTGTCATCATAAGACATGGTTGTGCACATCCACTTATCGAGTATATCTACGAGCACTACCTATATAATCTTGGTGTTTGTTTGAAGTATAATTCTCAGTTAGAGACAGTGGAGATAATGATATGTCAAGAGAAGACTCACCATTAGAAATGATATGATAGTAAAATTCTCATTTTTCTTTGGGGTCTATTGGGTCAACTAAGGATAATTCTGTGGCCATATGATATCTATCATAACCTAGAAGCATGGTCTCCCATGTACGAGGGTTTCCTTGAGCACTTCCCAAAGATTCTAATTTCTAAAACAGTTTTTGACTATACATTTATGTAAGGTGTCATTGTGACGTGTTATCCAAGGTTGGGACATGAGTCACAGTTGGTATATATTTGTACCCAAACTCATAGCATATGTGTTGTTGTATTTTGCACGACAATTATTGTAATAAAGTTGTAGTTATTTTCTGTACCATGTATTTGGCGACTCAGAATAGGTTAGGTGGAATGGACCTATTTTGGGGGCGTTACATTTGGTATCAGAGCTTAGGGATATGATCTCTGGCGGAGATTGGAGAATAGAACTAGGAGGAGAGAGACGAGTAAATCCTTCGCTAGTGTGTCCTACCTAAGCTTATTTGTTGGTCAGTCATAATATCGGGATATTATGTGATATGTTAATTTATTCAATTAACCTTTGTTTTGAAGTTGTATTCTAGAATGATATCTGAAATACAGGAGATGAGCAATGAAGAAATTATGATGACAGGAAAGATGGAATCTGAAATGAAAGCAAGGTATTCTCAACTCTTTGAAATATCAGGTACGTAAATTTCGAGGACGAAATTTCATAAGGAGGAGAGATTGTAAGACCCCGAATTTTATGAAATAAAAGTATTCAATTTTTCTTATAATTACTATTTAGTAAATGGTTAAATTGATAAATATTAAAGTTAAGGGTGATATATGAATTTTTTTTCGGAATACACAAGTGGTTATAAAATATTCATTGTTGTCGGGGAATATTCGCTTGGTCGTGGAATATTCTTAATGTCGGAGAATATTCGTACGACAGCGCAGTCTTTTGTGGGCCCTATAACGGAAAGCGATTGGATGAAGAAAACGACAAGAGTAAGTTGTTTATAAATAACGGGGTAGTTGTTACCGTTAACACTGTTAGAATACCCGGTGGTTAAAATACAGTAATACGCATTGTTACGCAGTAGCACACGGTATTACACCAATTATTAATTTTTACGTAAGAAGACATTACTCAATAATTATTACAGTAATTACTGTTCAGTATTTTATTTTATTGATTCAATAATTGCTGCGTTGATATTTTATATTTCTGTTGTTTTAATAATTGTCACTACACAGTACTTTCTATTATCGGAGCAATAATTCATATTATCTGAATAATATTATTAGATAACATTATTGGCAATGTCTAGAAAGTTCTGTCTAAGGAGAGGTTTGGTCATCTAATTGCGCGCCAGTAAGGAAGAGATCCTTATTGGAAAGCCCCCTCTTTCTTGGGAACGGCCTGGTTGCCAGTACTGTGATTCTGTAATATTATTTGTGTATAATTAATTATTGATTTATATGATGAGAAAAATATTGATTTTATGTGGATATAGATGGAGAAAATTTTTAATGTGACAATTGTTGAAAATTAATATTTTATCTTTTTCTGATAAAATAATTCATTTAAATATATTATTTTAATAATATATTGATGGTGATATTTTTACAATGAATGTGGAATATATGAGTATATGAGGAGGAAGAGTATTTTTGTGGCATTAAATGATTAACACATGTTTTGTGTGTTGGTGGACACAATTCTTGACCGAAAATTTATTATTGACTGTAAAATCGTCCGTTTGTGAATTTCGGTCAATTTCTATTTGGAATTTGGAAAAATTTTCTTCCACAAAGTTGTATAGAATTGAATTTCCTATAAAAACTCGCGAGATTTGAATTTTCTGATAAAAGGGCTATTTATTATGAATTATTGAAGTTCTGAAGTTCCGAAATAATTGATTTTTGGATGTTTTAATTATTTTTGTTTAGAAAAACGTTTTTTTTGTATTTTGTGGACATCATTAACATGTGTTATGGCTGAATTCAGATGGTCAAGGTGGGCTAAGGAAAATTTGTTAAATATATTATTATTATATTAAATTTTCTGCTTTGGTGTTCTAAGCATTTTCCTATAAATAGGGTGCTTAGGTTAGAATTGAAAATCACAGCAGAAACTGAAGTTTTCTCTCTATTTCTCTCTCTATATTATCTAGTGTATTCTTGTGAGTTTTTTTGATATCTTGAGTGTTGATATACGGTGCAAGTTCGTTCAGCGTTATTCCAGTCAGAAGTACTGCTCTTTTGAGGTAAGGGATAGTAAGGGATTGTAAGGGATATTGTCGTAAAGGATGTTATTTTATTCAAAAATGATATTATTTCTTCAATATCATTATGCCAAAATATTGGTTGGAAATTTTTATCAAATTTAGAACTTTTCACGTCGGGGTTACTATTCATGAGTTACTATTCATGAGTTACTATTCACGAGTTACTATTCATGAGTTACTATTTACGAGTTATTATTCATGAGTTAGTATTCACGAGTTACTATTCATGAGTTACTATTTATAAGTTACTATTCACGAGTTACTATTCATGAGTTACTATTCACGAGTTACTATTCACGGGTACTATTCATGACAAAATTGGTTTCTTTTTCTAACCAAATTACAGTTGATTTATGAATATTACCCTGGAGATTAAAATTATATATTGATTATATTATTTTTATATATAACATTTTATAACCCTGATGTTGAAATTCTCTTTCACTAGAGTGTAAAGATGGGTAGATTATTGGTATGATCATGACTAGGGTTCTCTTTGGCCAGTAGTGAAAAGTTGAATTGTGACTAGTATAATCATGACCATTGAATTTATATTGAATATCTTTAGCTTAAGTGAAAATATGAATTTATCAACATGGTTATAATTATTGTTTATATAAATTCTGAAATGATTATGTATTTCTTTGATATATGAATGTCTTTGGCCTGTAGTGCAAAGATGACCTGTTGTTAAATATCTTTTGGCCTGTAGTGCAAAGATGAACTGTTGATGAATATCTTTGGCATGTAGTGCAAAGATGAATTTATTAGTATGATTATGAACAGGAACTGTGATTTGGTATAATCATGATCTTTGATGTTTCAGGTAAAGACAGGTGATGAAAATTATCTTCGCCCTGAATGCGAAGAGAAATTTAGAACTACAATTATGATTATGAGTTATTTATATGATTGTGGAAAGGAACTGTTGATTGATGTTACAGGGATAAAACATTGTTGGTGGACTTTTAACATGGAGAAGATAATAGACTTTATGGTCTATGTGACTCTTCTAATGGATTGCTCGTTCCGCTGCAACTATGGTTAAAAAGTTTTATCATCTGCCATATGTTCTGAATCTCTGATTTATTACTGTTGAAGACTATTGATAATTTATCTTTAGTCATGATATTCTTTACTGAGCTAGTTGTGCTCACCCTTTTGCTTCACAATTCCTTTCAGGTAATAAAAGTGTAGCTGGGTCGAGCGAGGGATAACAAGGGAATAGAACGGTGGTCTATAGATATTGAGGGTGAGGTGAATTTAACTTGGAAGGATGTTTTGCCACTATCTTACAGGATGTATAATGACATACAACCTCGTGTCATCATAAGACATGGTTGTGCACATCCACTTATCGAGTATATCTACGAGCACTACCTATATAATCTTGGTGTTTGTTTGAAGTATAATTCTCAGTTAGAGACAGTGGAGATAATGATATGTCAAGAGAAGACTCACCATTAGAAATGATATGATAGTAAAATTCTCATTTTTCTTTGGGGTCTATTGGGTCAACTAAGGATAATTCTGTGGCCATATGATATCTATCATAACCTAGAAGCATGGTCTCCCATGTACGAGGGTTTCCTTGAGCACTTCCCAAAGATTCTAATTTCTAAAACAGTTTTTGACTATACATTTATGTAAGGTGTCATTGTGACGTGTTATCCAAGGTTGGGACATGAGTCACAGTTGGTATATATTTGTACCCAAACTCATAGCATATGTGTTGTTGTATTTTGCACGACAATTATTGTAATAAAGTTGTAGTTATTTTCTATACCATGTATTTGGCGACTCAGAATAGGTTGGGTGGAATGGATCTATTTTGGGGGCGTTACATCTAATGCTTCGTTACATTCATTAGAATAGATTAAGTTAACATCTCTTAAACTACACATTTAAAATCTTATTACTGGTCTATTCTGCTATTGGCGTGGCCACGTCCAAAAGTAGTGCGACAACGCTCGACTATAGATTCAATTTTCCAGAATGCGAATTCAGACTACGCTTCTTACAAAAACTCCTAACTTCTTTATCTAAACTCCAAATTGATTGGTTTTTGACTCAACAAACTCATTAAACACATAAGTATACATCTACTAAGTAATTTTAACATTTCAAAAACTTCAACTAACCAATTTAAAGGATTTAATTTCAATGTTCATACTCTATTTTCATATTTTTATATGTTATACGAAATCATCCACCACGAATTCATTTTACATCCGTTTTAATTCATTCCATTTGCATTGTTTTCGTATTTCAGAGTAGCACAACAATCTACTAACAAATCAGAACTTTAAAAATGATAGCACAATCAATTTAACCTTTAAAATAGACCATAATATATAAAATAAACCAAAAGACCAATTCTTCCTCCTGTATGCATAAATTTAGACTTATTTTGGTTTGATTTCACTTACAAATTACACTTATTAGATTCTTTAACACCAAATATCACATAATCAAGCCTTTCATCATTCATACAAATTTAACAATTCTCAACAACATAGAAATTAAGAAAAAATTGGAATTAGGAGTTTTAAAGTTGATTATTACCTCTTGAATCTTCCTAAGCATTGATAGATGATGAAGATTACTTGATTTCTTTGAACTTCTTTTCAAATTCTCTCAAAGAGCCTACTCTCTCCCTCTCTCCCTATGAACTCAGCCTTCTCCTTTCTTTGCAACGTTAAAATAATAAACTGATACAGTGGCTTTATTATTCAGTTTATTTGAGCGTTGTAGCAACTGAAAAGCCTGAGCGTTATTGGCTTCTCAGAAGTTTGCTTTTCTGCTGGTTTTTCTTTTCCCCTCTCCTCCAATTGGTTGCTAAATACTATTTTCATTGTTTCTTTAATTGATAAATTATTTATCCATTTACATTTCACTAATTATGCACCGTAATAATATTACATTTGCTCCCCATTTATCTAATAATTTATTATCCCTTAAATTGGATTTAAAATTTATTATGAAACTAAATTGGATATTTTAACCCCCCACATATTCAAAATATTTGATTCCTTACACTAGGACTTTATTTATATAATTATAATTTTTATTTAGCCATTTACTAGCCCACTAATTTACTTATTTAATTAAATTGGTATATTTCTAACACATTAGCGTACTAAAATATGCACCAAAGTATAAAATCATCCCACATGTATTTAATCAATATAATTACACTTCAATAAATTTTTCCATAAATAATTTTCATCAAAATATTTATTTTCTTTAATAAATTTTTACTAAATTTGCATTCGCTACACATAATACCATGCTGATGTCAACTTATGTTCTTCCTACAGGCTGAAATTGCTCTCAAACAACCCTTCTTAGCTCTACAAATGCAGTAAGCATATTTGGAAGGTTATCAATACATATAACCTTGCAAATATGCCTTAACTCCGTCAACAAGTTACTTTTATATATAGTATTTCAAGAAGACATCAAGCTTGACCAAGGACATGCACGGAGAGGATACGAAAAAACATATTTATGTTTCAATTATAAAAGCAAAGTCAATATGAAACTTTTTCAAATTTAAAGTTGATTTAAATTCTTTTTTTTAGTTGAATATTTAAAAATTACTAAGAACTACTAGATTTTTGTTTTGAAAAGGAGAAAGTAAATTAAAAGATTATTAGTGGAAGTGATTAAATACTTGCCGGATGAATCAACCTTTGCCTAAAATGAAAGGTGCAAGTTCAAAACATGACATTCGTCTACCAACATATGACAACTATGATTTCCCTTACGATAGATTCCAAAAGACATCTACACCAGCCTAAAGACGATAGATTCATAGAAGTGGATTATGAATCATTGCATCATGCATGGTCTGCACATTCATTGGGACAAGTCTTTTGCTTATACGTAGGTATAATATAAATATAAGCATCTGTTCAATTACCCAACCAACGAAAAAATTTCGTCAAAGTCTTCCCTATAATATGGACTGTCCACATGCACGAGGGCATGCATATATAGTCATTTATAGGCACCTAAGACACAACCCAAGAGAAATATACAAATTCTCAATATAATAATGAATGAATGCAAAAGTAGTAAAAAATATCTAAAAATTAAAAACTTTCTTTTCATTAATAAAACAAATATTCTATATATCCCTATGATTCTGTCTTTGTGTCTATGAATCTGTCTTTGCTTCAATTGTTCAAGTATTGTTTATCTTAAGTATGAAAACTTAATATTTATAGCTTAACATTTATTTTATTTTATTTTATTTTATTTTATTTTTTATATTATTTTATTTAGTATTGAGAACCTAAGTAAATACTAATTAATTCATTATTTTATTTTATTTTACTCCAAATTCTATTTTTTTATTTAGTATTGAGAAATTAAGTAAATACTAATTAGTTCATTATTTTATTTTATTTTACTTTACTCCAAATTCTAATTTTATTTTGTATTATTTTATTTAGTATTGAGAAACTAAGTAAATACTAATTAGTTCATTATTTTATTTTACTTTACTTTACTCCAAATTCTAATTTTATTTTATATTATTTTATTTAATATTGAGAAACTAAGTAAATTCTAATTAGTTTATTATTTTATTTTACTTTACTCCAAATTCTAATTTTATTTTGTATTATTCTATTTAGTATTGAGAAACTAAGTAAATACTAATTAGTTCATTATTTTATTTTATTTTACTTTAATTTATACTCTAATTTTATTTAGTATTGAGAAACTAAGTAAATACTAATTATTTCATTATTTTATTTTATTTTACTTTACTTTACTCCAAATCATAATTTTATTTTGTATTATTTTATTTAGTATTGAGTAATTATGTATATATGTTCACATGTTCAGATATTGTGCATAGATTGTATGAACCCTAACTCCTATAAGAAATAATAATTAATGCTTTTGTATTGGTTTCAATTTTGTTCAAGTCAATAATGGTATTTTTGACCTAGTTTTAGTTGGGACTACTGGCTTTTATGATAACAAAATTGGACAGGGTGATTATTTTAGAGAACATGTTGCTAAAGATCGGTAAGCATGACTTATTAAATTTTTAATACCAAATTTTGATATTTGAGGCAGATAATTGTAGTATGCTTTATATTTAGAAAGGACCCATAACATAATCTTCTTCTGTTATAATGTATGAGCAAACAGAGAAGAGAAGATGACTGACCATTAAAAAGGGGGCAGCGGCAACTGCTCGGGGGCGGTAATGGTAGCTCCCTCTCTTCCCTTTTCCCTCTTCCCTCTTTCCTCTTTTCCCTCTCCCTCTTTTTTTCTTTTCGCCTTCAAGTATGCCCGATCGACTACCTAGATTTGATATTTAAAATGATCAATGACCGCTTTCTGTGACCATTTGTGATCGCTGAATTTTAATGACATGAATGTAGTAGCGATCACATATCGGTCGCAATAAGGCATTGGTCATAGCTAACCTCCCCGTCAACATTTGCACCAAATTTATAGCGACAAAATTAAATCAGCGACTGACTACTGACTAGAAAAATGGGATAAGCTTTTATGCATGTGCATTTGACAAAGTAATTGTTGCCTAATTTTTTAATAGCACATTAACACGCAAGTATACGCGTTCAATTGTAATATTCAGCAAGCAAGGATATCGTTCTCACGAGAAAATAGACTAATATTTATCAATTACTAATTTCAATGCAATTAATCCTATTTTAAACTACGAAATATTGTTTATGATTTGAAAATTAAACTTAACAAAACTAATAATTAAAATCAGAATTTCACAAGAATAACTGTAGATTTAACAGATTATGATTACAACTTCCCTCAGTATTTCATTTAAACCAATTTACTTCCCATTTAAATCAATTAATTAATATGAATCATTATCCAAGAATGTTTTATAGTGCTCACACACTTCTTCCAAAGACACGTGAACAAATCCTCCTAAATCCAATCTTTAAGACATAGAATTACAAGGAACACCCTATTTAATTAATTCACTATATTCCTATGTGAGTCAAGTTAATTAGGGTTTTACGCACAAATTCTTTCAACGGATACAAAAGACACATAGGTATATTCCTATCCTACATGCTAATCATATTAACCCTAATCAGATTATATGAACAGATGTTATCATATCTAGATCTCAATCTATACTCCATCTTCCAATTTTATATAGATTATCACAATAATTGTTGGCCAAACAATTAATCAATAAGCAAAAGATATAATAAACAATTCAATAAAAACCAACTTTCATTCAATAGGAAGATTTAATTTAAACTACATACCAAGTTCCGTTGCAATCTTAATGAAAATTTAGTTCATAATCATAATAAAGAAAAATATCATCCAAATTAATAATCCAAACATCACAGATAATTACAAAAGATAAAACTAGAGAAGAGAAGAAGAAACTCTGAATTTGCTCCAATACTCTCTCTTTGATCTTCAGCCCTTGCAATTCTCCTTCGTGTTTTTCTTCGTTGTTCTCTTTGTAATTGTCTAGAAAAATTTAGTGATACCTCTTTTCTAAAGTCTTCTCCTATTTGTATTAGTCTCCCACCTAATTCAGATTCCTTTTCGGCTTCAAAAACCCACTTGGCAGTAGAAAATCCTCCTTTTTGCCGCACATGAGCGCCTAGGCGCTCAACACAAGCCATTTCCAAGCGCCTAGGCGCTTAACTAAGACCGCATAATTACAAAAATGCCACTCAGCTCTAATTTTAATGATTTTTGACATTTTTCTTTTTCCAAATGACCAGTTTGTCCCTCCAGCTCCAACCTACAAGAAATAAACACAAAACACATAAAAAGATACTAAAAAGATAGCGATAATTAAGTTTAATAATATCAGATTCATAGGTATAAAACCTACTCATCAAATACCCCCAAACTTAACCAATTGCTTGTCCCCAAGCAACAAAACACAATGCAATAACTAAACATGCAATGCAAATGCAAATGCAGCTATCTACATGCCTAAAATTCCAGCAGCCAAACAGAACAAAATATATTCATCAAGCCTCAAAGAAATCACAATAAACATGCTAGTACATCATACCAAGACAGATCAATAATTTCCTAGTCAATCATCAAATCTTACCCTGTCATCACTGATATAGTGCGTGTGTGCTCAACAACAATGCAAACTAATATAATGCTAAATACAACACATAATAGATCTCCTTAAAGGCATCATCTAGTGTCAACTCACAAAAATTACGAACAAGCTAGATCCAACTAAAGTCAAACATCCACCAAATTCAAGAGTTCTAATCTGGGATACTTATGCTTTACTTATCATTACGGGGGCTTTTTGCTCTTTTTCCGTTTTATTACTTTTTTCAATTTAAATGATGGATAGTGAGTGCGTTTTACGCTCCATCTCACGCCTGTGTTTATGGGGAGTGTATTTCACGCTTCTTCTCGACCCACTACATGACTCAATTTATTCAACTCAATATCTTTTTATTTTCTTTTCTTTTCTTTTTTTTAGCTTATGTACCCCAAATATTCCCCTAAACTTAAGTTTTTGTTTAAATTCAGTCATTTTCACCTATTCATGTCTTTCATTCATTCAAACTAGTATTATCCTCAAGAAGTCCATTACGTGTCAATTTAGACTCAATTAGTCAACATAGTTATTTTTACTGTGCTATCCTTATTATATCAGTTTCAAACAGGTAAAGATTCAAATCATGACAAGAAATCACATCAAAGTCTTAACAGTCAATACTATACTTGTCTACTCAATTCCAATCTCATCATTAGCCAAAATAGACTTAAACTATCCAACAGCTGGAAACATGCAAATACTTTTCTTTTTCTTTTTTTTTAAAAAAAATCTAATGAAAACTACATGAAAAACTACAAAATGAATAAGTTATACTAAATGAATGCAACTGGAACTGGAAGAATGCACCCCCAAACTTAACATATGTAATGTCCTCATTGTATATAACAAAAAAAATATAAGAAATTAGGCACTGAGGACTTCCCTGAAAGATCGAAGCCTTATTCCTCGTCAGTATCCTCTTCTTCTTCTTCATCAACCTCATCCTTAGGGGGTAAATCAGTCGGGGGGTATGCAGACAAGGGTGGAAATTGGTAGGGAGCGCCTACTGGATTCATGCGGTCGAACATCTCTAGGAATGCTGCGCTACAGTGCTGATACATCTCCGTTTGTCGCTGAGCCAAGCTAACCTGATTTCTTTCCACCCGGTTCAATCCATACTGAACTTGATTAGCCACCATGTCAATCCTTCTAGTTTGATTTCTTAATTCTCGACGAATATCCTCAAAAAAATTCGGTGGTGGCCCATAACTTCCAGCAGCAGCAGTTGGATTATTGTGTGATTGTTGATTAGGCTCGGCTGCAGGCTCGGGAGGCACAATAATGAAACCTAACCCTCTCGGGTGTGGTGTGCCCCCACCCCATACCTTGTACTTTTTTATCACTGAGTGGTCAATTATGGCTAAAGGAGGTTGTGCAGCTTCTTCGACATCCCATTTTACTCTAGCTTGTCGACATAGTCCAGTAATCAAAGATGGATGAGGTAGTCCACCTGAGGTCCCTCCTTGAATTGCTCTGTCAATTGAATCATGTATAACCTGACCCACATCTATAGATTTTCCTTGTGCAATACAGAAAAGCAATGCTGCCCGTCGATTTATAACATCACTTGTATGTCTGCACGGCATCAACTTGGCACAAATAAAGGCATGACATGCTTTCCCGTAACTACTTAGTGCGGATGTAGGGAACAAAACAGCTTCTTGTTGATCTGTTAGTTTCCATTGTGTTCCAGGTACACAAAGCTTGAATGACCTCACTATAGTCTAGCTCGTGCTCTAAATATTGCGTGAAGCCATTATTGGGTATTGCATTCAAGCCGTAGTAAGCATTTATTGACCTGAAACTGACTTCCACTGATTTTCTGAGAACCCAAATCATGTTACCAATATGATCTTTTGCATTGGAGTAGAATTCCTTAACAATTTTAACGACCAATGAATCCGATTGGGTTGTAAAGTTTGCATATCTTCTACTCCCAATCATTTGTAGTAATTCCCCATCTTCTGCCTCTGGCAATAATCCACGCTCAGGAATTAGCATTTTACTAGAAAGCACATTGTAATATCTTTCGAATGCACTAGCACTTGTAAATCTCTTTTTGTCAAACTTTGTCGAAGTGCCCGAAGTCTCTCCTCTATGCCTTTTAGGAGCCGTTAGTCTTGCGTGTTAATTTCTTTCCCAACAAATGATGTTCAGTGGCTTAGTATGGGCAAATCCTCTTGGTGACAAATTATCAAACACTTGGTGTGCAAAAAATTTGAACACTATTGTTAAGCACTCCCCCAAACTTAATTTTCACCAAATTTGTCAATTACTAAGCACACTAGCCTTTCAATGCAATTCAAGCAACAATTAAAAGTACCCAAACCCACTTGAGCCAACACAATGAAAGAACTAACTTCAACTTGCTGCCTTAGCTACTATCCAAGCAAATCCAAATAATTTGCAATAAAATCTTGTGCACTTACTTGGTTATAACCAGATATGATGTTCCAATTAAAGTTGTAGGAGCAATTTTTTTGAGGTTTGAACACTTACTTCAGATAGATGTGGTTTGAATGTGAGTTGGTGCCCGAATTGGTGATGAAGGATGACCATATGGAGATTAATTGCCTTTAAGTTTGGGTAGGAGAATGAGTATTTGGTTATCCTTATACAAGAAGAAGTTGATTATTGTGGGCTAGATTAGAGGAGGGATGTGATTTGAGTGAGTTTGAGTTGGTGTAGGAGAGCAAGAATGTGTTCGATTTGGGTTTGGAGAAGTTTTGCCCGATTAGGGCTTTTATTATTATTATTATTATTATTATTTTAAGTTACAGCAAGAGCGCCTAGGCGCTTGGGATTGTATTGGTTGGACCGCCTAGGCGGTTGGCAGCAGAGTCTGTTAGGCAGGTATAGCGCCTAGGCACTTGATTTGGCCTAGGTGGGAGAGCTTAGGCGCTTGGGGCACGAATTTGTTTCTGTTGTTGGGTGCCTAGGCGCTTGGTTTGTGCATGGCTTGGGCGCCTACGCGCTTCGGCCTGTCTTGGTGACTTGTGAGCTCCTTCTTGCTTTAAACCTGTATACCACAACTTAAATTCTTAGTCTTTGTTTGCTAGGAGATTAAGACTTAATGTAAAACCCTATACTAAGATAAACTACATAATTAACTAAACTAACATACTAAAAAAGAAAAAACAAAAACAAGATACCCTACACCACTAAGCAATTCAATAACACTAAAAATTAAGGACATGATAAGAAATATGAGAATTCAACAAATGGACATTCATCTATTAAGCTCATAAGTGCTTGGCTTCCAGGGGGCGCTGCCCCCTTGGAACCCCCGCCAGCTCACCGGCGAGCTGGGTAGCCGCTCGCTCACCGGGGAGCGAGACCCCCGACTGGGTAGTCGTAGTGGCCATTAGTCGAACTCGCCAAATATGAAATCTTATTTCCTATCCTTGAATCAATTAAATATCATGTTAGAGAACATAAGGGGTGTAACAAATCAATAAAGCAAATAAAACAAAATAAAAGTAAAAATAAAAAATAACAAAAAAAAAATATTTCATGGATTGCCTCCCAGTTAGCGCTTGCTTTATAGTCTTCAGCCTGACTTTCTTCTCTGTTCTAATCAGCAAGGTTGGCCGATGTCTTTTCACGATCAACACAACCCCCATAGTAGTGCTTCAATCTCTGACCGTTGACTTTAAAATTATGTTTAGCATCCGGGTCTTCCACCTCCACAGCTCCGTGAGGATAAACTTTTGTAATGATAAATGGCCCTGACCAATGGGATTTCAACTTTCCTGGAAACAATTTAAGCCTTGAATTGTATAATAGCACTGTTTGCCCTACTTCAAACTTTCTTTCCAGAATTTTCCCGTCATGCCACCACTTAACCTTTTCTTTATATAACTTCATGTTCTCATATGATTGGAGTCTGAATTCATCCATTTGGTTCAATTGTAAGAGGCGCTTCTCTCCCGCAACAGACATATCAAAGTTTATCTTTCGAATTGCCCAATAAGCACTGTGTTCTAGTTCAACTGGAAGATGGCAGGCCTTCCCATATACTAACCTATATGGAGACATCCCTATCGGAGTTTTGTAAGCTGTACGATATGCCCATAAAGCATCATCCAACTTACTAGCCCAATCTTTCCGACTAGGGTTCACTATCTTCTCGAGGATTCGTTTCACTTCTCGGTTAGATACCTCGGCTTGACAACTTGTTTGTGGATGGTAAGCAGTAGCTATCTTATGGGTGACTTCGTACTTAGCGAGAATAGCTGAGAACTGCTTATTACAGAAGTACGTGCCTTCATCCCTAATGATTGCACGAGGAGTGCCAAAACTAGAGAAAATATTCTTCCGAATGAACTTAACCATAACCTTAGCATCATTGGTGGGCGATGCTATAGCTTCTACCCACTTCAAAACGTAGTCCACTGCTAAAAGTATATAGGAGTTGCTAAAAGATGATGGAAATGGTCCCATGAAGTTGATGCCCCAAACATCAAACAATTCAACTTTTAAGATCATGTTTAGTGGCATCTCTTGTCGCTTTGATATATTACCCACTCTTTCGCATCTGTCACATTTCAATGAAAACACACGAGCATCCTTAAAGAGTGTTGGCTAGAAGAATCCACATTGAAGCACCTTAGCTGCCATTCTTTCTCCCGTAAAATGTCCACCATAGTCAGATGCATGACATTGGTGTAGAATATTCTCCATTTCAACTTCCAGAACGCACCTTCTTATTACTTGATCTCCACAGTGTTTAAATAAAAATGGCTCATCTCATAAATACTATTTCACATCATGGAGAAATTTCTTCTTCTGTTGACTTGTCAAATCTGGCAGAAACACCTTACTCACAATGAAATTTACATAATTTGCATACCATGGTGTATCCATCCTTACCGCAAACAGTTGTTCATCCGGGAAAAATTCATTGATCACTGTTGTGTCATCTTTTTTTAGCTTTGCATTCTCTAATCGTGATAAATGATCAGCAACCTGATTGTCTGTTCCTTTTCGGTCCCGGATCTCCAAGTCAAACTCTTGTAGCAGTAATACCCATCTAATTAATCTCGGTTTTGCATCCTTCTTTGCTATTAAGTACTTAATTGTCGAATGATCTGTAAACACGATCACTTTTGTCCCAATCAAATATGAGCGAAATTTATCAAATGCATAAACAACTGCTAATAGCTCCTTCTCGGTAGTGGTATAATTCAGTTGGACATCCGTTAACGTCTTACTAGCATAGTATATAGCATGAAAAATTTTATCCTTTTGTTGGCCAAGAACTGTGCCAATCGCAAAGTCGCTAGCATCACACATTAATTCGAACGGGATACTCCAATCTAGCGCTATGATTACAGGTGTGGTAACAATTTTCTTCTTCAACACATCAAAAGCTTCCAGGCATGCTTGATCAAAGTTGAATGGGACATCCTTCTCCAAAAGATTGCAAAGTGGTTTCGTGATTTTGGAGAAGTCTTTTATAAATCTTCTATAGAAACCAGCGTGTCCCAAAAAACTTTGAATACCCTTTACTGAAACTGGTGGCGGGAGGTTCTCAATGGTTTCAATCTTAGCTCTATCAACCTCAATTCCTTTTGATGACACTCGATGACCCAAGATTATCCCCTCTCGCACCATAAAATGATATTTCTCCCAATTTAAAACCAAATTCGTTTCCATACACCGTTTGAGCACAAGAGTGAGATTTTCCAAATAATAATCAAACGAATCCCCAAAAACTGAGAAATCATCCATAAATACCTCGAGATTTTGTTCGACCATATCGGAGAAAATAGCCATCATACACCGTTGAAATGTCGCCGACGCATTACATAATCCAAAAGACATTCTGCGAAAAGCAAAGGTACCATATAGGCATGTGAATGTCGTCTTCTCCTGATCCTCAAGTGCAATGGCAATCTGGTTATAACCTAAGTATCCATCCAAAAGACAATAATCTCATGCCATGCAAGCCTGTCCAACATCTGATCTAGAAATGGTAGAGGAAAATGGTCCTTACGAGTGGCCTTATTCAACTTTCTATAATTCATACACACCCGTCGACCCATAACTGTTAGAGTAGGGATCAATTCATTATGCTCATTTGTAACTACTGTCATTCCCCCTTTCTTTGGCACACATTGGACCGGACTTACCCATGAGCTATCTGAGATATGGTAGATAATTCTCGCATCCAACCATTTAATAATTTCCTTTTTGACAACTTCCTTCATGATGGGATTGAGTCTTTATTATTGTTCAATAGTCAGTTTCGCTTCATCTTCCAATAAAATCTTATGCATGCAAATTGATGGGCTTATCCCCTTGAAATTCGTAAGAGTCCACCCAAGAGCAGTCTTGTATTGCCGAAGTACCCTTAGTAGCTTTTCTTCTTGAACCTTATTAAGTGATGCAGAAATAATAACTGGAAAGGTAGAAGAAGAACCAAGGTAGGCATACCGTAGATGGTTAGGCAATGGCTTAAGTTCCAAGGTGGGCGGTTCTTCTAAGGATGATTTCACCTTTTCATCCAGATTTCCCCAATAATCCAGAGGTTGAAATTTTTGCAAACATCGTGTGAACTTCAGAGCTGAATCTAGCATTTGAACCCATTCTAGCACAGTTGAATCATCAGATAAATTTTCACTTACCAATGCAGTTTCAAAAGGGTCTTCATTCACAGACTCACTAAATACCTCCCTCGTTACTCCTTCAATCAGATCAACTCTAAAGCACTCTTCCTCTCCCTTCAAAAATTTCATAGCCTTGAAAACATTAAAAGTTACTTCTTCATCTTGGGCTCTCATCATTAACTCTCCCTTTTGTACATCAATTAATGTCCTTCTGGTGGCTAAAAATGGTCTTCCAAGGATAATGGGTATGTCTTTATCCTCTTCATAGTCTAACACAATGAAGTCGGCTGGAAATATGAATTTGTCCACCTTCACTAATATGTCTTCCACAATACCCCTAGGGTATGTCACTGATCTATCTGCGAGCTGTAAAGAGATATTTATTGGCTTTGGTGCTGGTAATCCCAACTGAGTGTAGATCGAAAGCGGCATCAAGTTAATACTCGCACCCAAATCACACAAGCATCTGTTAAAGAACTGGGGTCCAATCGTGCACGGTACGGTGAAGCTACCCGGATCCTTCAACTTCGGTGGTAACTTTCTTTGTAGAATTGCACTACATTATTCTGTCAACGCTACAGTTTCGAACTCCCCTAGCTTCCTTTTTCTTGCTAAAATATATTTCATGAATTTCGCATAGCTAGGCATTTGTTCTAAAGCATCTGCAAATGGAATATTGATTTGCAGCTTTTTGAACACTTCTAAAAATTTCGAAAACTATCTAATTTTTGCTTTTGCAATCTTTGAGGAAATGGCACAGGTGGTACAACTGTTGTTTACTTATCTTCTTGTTGTTTTTTCACAACTTTTTCCCCAGATTTACTTTTCGAATTTCCACTCACTTTTTTACCATCCTCAGCAGAAATTATTTTCTTTTGTCCGTCTAAATCTGTAGTCAACTCCTTCCCACTTCTGAGTGTAACTGCCTTACATTGTTCATTTCCATCATTCCTTGGATTTTTCTCCGTATCACTAGGTAAAGAACCTGGAGTTCTAGTATTCAAAGCACTAGCTATCTGCCCAATTTGGTTCTCAAGGTTCTTTATTGCAGCTGATTGGTTTTTCGGTGTGGCTTTAAACTGAGTTGCCAATCTTGCCAATAATTCTTTCATTTGTGATAGCTTATCAGGTTGATGAGGTTGTGGGTGTTATTGAGATTGTTGATGTGGCTAAAATCCAGGTGGATATGATTACCTTGGAGCTTGTGCTTGAGCATGTGACTGATTATTACTCCAAGAAAAATTCGAGTGGTTTCTCACTCCTGGATTGTAACTATTTGGATAACTGCCTTGCTGCCTGTTATAACTGGAAACAAACTGGACTGACTCAGGATTTATTGCACATTAATCGCTTGAGTGGCTACCCACACATATTTCACAAATCGTTTTCATTTTCTGAACTGGTTGTACCCCAAGTGCATCTATCTTCTTTGTAAGAGCATAAATCTGAGCTGCCACTTGAGCTGATAATGTTGTCATCGCATCCACTTCATAAACCCATACTGTCCTTGGCTGAGTCGTTCTTGCTGTTGGCCACTGATAATTATTAGCTGCCATGGTTTCAAGCAACTAATACCCCTCGTCACAATTCTTGGCCATAATTGCTCATCCCGCTGCAGCATCTATACTCGATCTCACTATGCTGAATAAACCGTTATAAAAAGTTTGCACCTGAAGCCATTTAGGAATCCCATGGTGTGCACATTTTCGCAACGAGTCTTTAAATCTCTCCCATGCTTCATATAGTGATTCTGAATCGTGCTGAACGAAAGAGAAGATATCGTTCCGCAACTTTGCTGTTTTTACAGGCGGGAAAAACTTTGCAAGAAATTTCTGGGCTAGGTCGTTCCATGTAGTAATCGAGCCTGGTGGTAGTGAATGGAGCCAACTCTTAGCCTTATCTCTGAGAGTAAATGGAAACAGCCTTAGCCTTATTGCATCCTCTGACACATTATTGTACTTGAAAGTATCGTAGATTTCTATAAAGCTGACTATGTGATCATCCGGATCATCATTCGGTAACCCTCCAAACTAACATGAATTTTGAATCATCTGTATTGTCCCCGGTTTTATCTCAAAACTTGTAACAGTAATGGCAGGCCTCGTAATACTCGACTGAATTTTAGTAACCCGCGGCGTAGCATAATCCCGGAGTGCTTTTTGCTCTTCTTCAGCCATAGTTTCTTTCTTATCAAGTGCCTCTTTGGTTTCTTTAACCCACTTACGCAACCGCTGAAATTTTTTTTCAATGTCATCCTCGTAAGGCAATAAATCGGGTTTCTTCAATCGCGTTTGCATACACTAGTCAAGAACACCTGAATAGAACAGAAAAGAGAAAGTTTAAATTAACATTAACTCTATCAAAATCCATAATGACAAAATATTAAACTAATCTCCCCGGCAACGACGCCAAAAACTTGTTGCCTAATTTTTTAATAGCACTTTAACACGCAAGTATACGCGTTCAATTGTAATATTCAGCAAGCAAGGATATCGTTCCCACGAGGAAATAGACTAATATTTATCAATTACTAATTTCAATGCAATTAATCTTATTTTAAACTACGAAATATTGTTTATGATTTGAAAATTAAACTTAACAAAACTAATAATTAAAATTAGAATTTCACAAGAATAACTGCAGATTTAACATATTATGATTATAACTTCCCTTAGTATTTCATTTAAACCAATTTACTTCTCATTTAAATCAATTAATTAATATAAATCATTATCCAAGAATATTTTATAGTGCTCACACACTTCTTTCAAAGACACGTGAACAAATCCTCCTAAATCCAATCCTTAAGACACAGAATTACAAGGAACATCCTATTTAATTAATTCACTATATTCCTATTTGAGTCAAGTTAATTAGGGTTTTACGCACAAATTCTTTCAACGGATACAAAAGACACATAGGTATATTCCTATCCTACATGCTAATCATATTAACCCTAATCAGATTATATGAACAAATGTTATCATATCCAGATCTCAATCTATACTCCATCTTCTAATTTTATATAGATTATCACAATAATTGTTGGTCAAACAATTAATCAATAAGCAAACGATATAATAAACAATTCAATAAAAACCAACTTTCATTCAATGGGAAGATTTAATTTAAACTACATACCAAGTTCTGTTACAATCTTAATGAAAATTTAGTTCATAATCATAATAAAGAAAAACATCATCCAGATAAATAATCTAAACATCCCAGATAATTACAAAAGATAAAACTAGAGAAGAGAAGAAGAAACTCTGAATTTGCTCCAATACTCTCTCTTTGATCTTCAGCCTTTGTAATTCTCCTTCGTGTTTTTCTTCGTTGTTCTCTTTGCAATTGTCTTGAAAAATTTAGTGATACCTCTTTTCTAAAGTCTTCTCCTATTTGTATTAGTCTCCCACCTCATTCAGATTCCTTTTCGTCTTCAAAAACCCACTTGGCAATAGAAAATCCTCTTTTTTGCAGCACATGAGCGCCTAGGCGCTCAACACAAGCCATTTCCAAGCGTCTAGGCACTTGACCAGGACCGCGTAATTACAAAAATGCCACTCAGCTCTAATTTTAATGATTTTTGACATTTTTTTTTCAAATGACCAGTTTGTCCCTCCAGCTCCAACCTACAAGAAATAAACACAAAACATATAAAAAGATACTAAAAAGATTGCAATAATTAAGTTTAATAATATCAAATTCATAGGTATAAAACCTACTCATCAGTAATCGGTATGGTGTAAGTCATCCCTAGGAACATGTCAGGTGCAACATGTTAGAATTTGAGCCTAAATTAATATGAGTGTCATTAATTATTTGTTAAGTTTTCACATATCAATGTATTCTACTCCATGAGTATATTAAATTAAGTATTTGAAAGCTCAAATCCATGGAGTAATGAATGAGATATTAAGTCCCAAAGATCACCCTTAGAAATGATAAATGATAATAAATGCATGTGGGAAGCTAAGTCCCACATCGGTTAAGAACTCAAAAATTAATAGATTTATATACATTAAAGTTGTTCTTGATTTTGGGCCCCAAGGGGCACCCCACTTTTGAACCCACACGCGCGCGCCGCCGTCGCCAAATCGGCATGGCCAGGCTCGGGCTCGGGGTTTGTGGGTTTGGGTCCTTGTGTCGTTTGGATAAATAATATTTATTATTATACTACGTCATTTTGGGAAGCGTTACCTGTCGAACGGATGCATTTAAACTACGTTGTTTTGGGAAAAGTTATCTGTCTGAACGGACGCTCCAAAACTACGTCGTTTTTGCCTGAACGGACGCGCCTTTTCTGTTAAGCCTTAAACTACGTCATTTTTGTTCTTCTAAGTGATGAGTGGTTTTATACCTATAAATTAGACATCGTTAAGGCTTAATTCTTTGTTATCTTTAAGTATTTTTATTGTCATTTACTTGTTTTTGTGTTTGTGTTGTAGGAAACAGCTTCGAAAACATTAAAATGGAGCATAATGACATTTTTGTAATTTTTGGTACTGTTCATGCACCGGGCCTAAGTTACCTAGTGTAAAATCTGCACCGGGGCTAAGTTTTCGGGAAGAAAGAGAGTTTTTCAGAAATTGAGTCCAAGAAGAATTGGCTTTGGGCTGATTGTTGGAAGGACTTTAAGGAGGACTAAAAGACACATGAATAGGGATATAAAAGGAGGAGTATTAACAAGGATTAGGTGATTCCAGTACATTAGATTTGGAAAAACCCTAGTTTAGATTATACATAGATAATGAAGCAACTTGGAGACCATTGAAGATTCAAAGTAGATGCAAGAAAGGAGGATCAGATCTGCAGGCAACAGATTCTATCTTCTTCTTTACTTCTATTTTTGTCTTTTAATGTTTATTAAGTTGTGGATTCTTGATTTTAATTCAAAGATAATGAACTAAATCTCTTGTTTAAGATTTCAATGGATCTTATTGTGTACCTTATTTTAGTATGCTTCTTTATTAATTACAGTGATCTAATCATGCGATTGTCTATTATGGTTTGTGTTGAATTGCTTAATTGTCTAGCTAACAATTACTGTGATAATCTATATGAACTCAAGAGATAGAATATAGATTTAGATATGATCATAATAGCATGTGATCGTGTTTTCTGCATGGCATTGGAATTCATGATTTGTGTCTAGGATAGAGATATACCTATATACCGCATGTAATCTGATAAAGAATTTGGGCTTTAAATCCTCTTTAATAGTAATTCACATAGAGATATAATGGATTAGTTAATTAGGGTGTTCTTCTTAATTCTATCATTTGTGGATTTAAGTTGATTTGTTTATGGTGCATCGAAAAATGGTCATAGATATTAAAGTGTTCTTGATTTATGATTCTTAATATTGAGCATAATTTGTGACGCCCCCAAAATAGGTCTAATCCACCCAACCTATTCTGAGTCGTCAAATACATGGTACAGAAACAACTACAACTTTATTAATATAATTGTCGTGCAAAATACGACAACACTTAACTGTGAGTTTAAAATACAACTATTGTCTTCTAGACAATATCCACACTCAAATAAGTCTTCATAACAATTATTGATACTTTATTTTATAAAAATGGTGAGGACTACTAAAACATCTTTCTAGAACTATCATTCCATACCCCGACTAATACTCGCTACATTCTCGCCTCCTGAGAAGAAAAATGGAACAAAAAAAAGGGTAAGCACAACTAGCCCAGTAAAGAATATTATGACTAAGATAATGTATAACAAATTATTCTTAGTCTTCAACAGGAAAAAATGTGAAACCTCAGATTTTATGAATAAAGATTTAATTTTTTCGAAATATTTTTTAAATATTATGGTGTGAATTTGAGATAATGTTATAGTTGTGGGTAGTATTTATAAATTTTATAAAGTATGCAAGTTGTTGTATTATATTCGATTGGTCGGGGAATATTATTTTTGTCGGAGAATATTCATACGACGGCACAATTATTGGTGGACCCCACAACGGAATTATTGTCGGATTGAGAAAAAGACAAAAATATTTTATTAAAAATAACGGCGAAAGTTTTACCGTTGATACTGTTGAACTACTCGATAGTAAAAGTACAGTATACGTGTGGTTGCATAGTAGCACACGGTATTGATTATTAATGCTTATGTGAGAAGTCACTCAGTTTGATTCAATTATTGTAAATTAATAATATGAATTATTTAGCGATAATGAAGTTTTGTTCGTATTATTAACGTAATAAAACAGAAACATCTTTTTATATAAAACAGAATACTTTATTAAAGTTATTCTATAAATAGAATATATTATATTTTATTTAAAAGATTTTTCTTTAAATATGGACCGTCAGATTAAAGTAAATCAATCTGGACCGTTCATGGATTAGTTACTATGCATTCTATTTTCCTATAAATAGAAGCTCATTCCTTCATTATTTCTTACGAATTCACTGAAACTCTAGAGAGAGAAACTATAGAGAGAGTTCTTCTTCTATAATCTTGAGCGTATTTCTTTAGAGTTTAAGAAAGCTTTGAGCGTAGTACAAGTTTTCTTCGAGTATATCCTCGCCCTACCAGTCGAAATACTCTTCTTTCAAAGGTAAGGGATATTATTTGTTGTACTCGTAAGGGGTATTATTTCTTTTGTATTCATGAAGAGAACTTCTGTTATTCCATTATTTATTATTCTGTTGGAATAACCTGTATACGCGGTCTACCCTGTACTTGGTGACATTCTTCTATTATTCTGTTAGAACATCCTGTCTGTGTATTTTACGCCGGACTTGGTTCCGTCTTTATTATTATTCTATTGGAACATCCTGTCTGTGTGTTTTACACCGGACCTAGTTCCGTCTTTATTATTATTCTGTTGGAACATCCTGTCTGTGTGTTTTACACTGGACCTGGTTCCGTCTTTATTATTATTCTGTTAGAATATCTTATCTGTGCGTTTTACGCCGGACCTGGTTCCATTATTTATTATTCTGTTGGAATAACCTGTCTGTGCGGTCTATCGCATGCATGGTGATTTCTTTTGTTATTCCATTCTTTATTATACTCAGTTGGTTAAAACTTTGACTTCTATACTCCATGAAATTAGTGGAATATCTTTGATATTTGCGCTTCATCTAGTATCTTTTTATGGAAATATTCTTCTAAGAATTCTTGAATTTTACTCCACAAAGCAGTATCATATTGACAATTTGGACGTTGTTAATTCTTGGATAAATTAATTCTTTAACTTGTTTATTGAATTCTTATATCATTGTCATCATCCTCATGTTTATAAAATCTTTAAAGTCATCTGTGGCCTGTAGTGCATAGATGGACTTGGTATGGTTATGACAAGGGATTATTCGGTATAATCATGACCGTAAGGTTACAAATGATGTGGTAAAAGTCCTCATTGGCTCGTAGTGCATTGATGGACAGTTTTTGGTATGATTATGGCTATGGATTCTCTTTAGCCGTAGTGCAAAGATGAATTGTTTTATGGCATGATCAGGACCGTTGATAAAAACACGATTATCTTTGGCCCGTAGTGCATGGATAATTCGTGGTCGTGATACTAAAGAATATCCTTGGTCATAGTACAGGGGTGATTCGATGATGTGGATTATTTTTTAGCTGAGTCTCAGCGATAAAAGTCATGAAAAACCTTTTAAATCATAAAAGATAGTAGATTTTATTCTCTACTTGACTCTTTTAATGGATTGTTGGTTCCGCTGCAGTTAAACTTGATGTCTATTGTATTTTATCAGTTTAACATTGTTGAAGACTAATGATAATTTATTCTGCATTATCTTAGTCATAATATTTCTTACTGGGCTAGTTGAGCTCACCCTTTCTTTCACTATTCTCTTCAGGAAATGAGAACGTAGCTGGGACTAGTCGGGGAACAGACTGATGGTCCTAGATGATAGCATTAGTAGTCCTCACTATTTTATGTAATAGTGTGATAATAATTGTAATGAGGACTCCTTTTGAGTGTGGATACTCTCTAGAAGATAATATTTGTATTCAAACTCACAGTTTATGTTCTGTCGTATTGTACACGACAGTTGTATTATTAAGTTGTATTTGAATTCTGTACCATGTATCTGATGACTCAAGATGGGTGATGTATACCTAATTTTGGGGGCGTCACAATTGGTATCAAAGCTTAGGGATATGATCCCTGGCTGAGATGTGAGACTAGAACTAGGAGGGGAGAGACGGATAATTCCTTCGCTAGTATGACCTACCTAAGTTTACTTGTTATTTAATTGGTTGGTCAGAGTATAGGGATGATATGTGATATGTTAATTAACCCTTATTTTGCTGCAGTATTTAAAAATAGCATCTAAAAATGTTGAGATAAGCAATGAAGCACAGGAGACCATTGAGTCTCCGCAGATCAATAATCAGGACAATGTGCAATAGGATGGCGATAATCCTCCTGTAAACAACAACACTGATCAATTGACGAACGACAGTAAGTTTAAGAGCTTTTTATAATTTATGCAACATCAGGCGCAGGCGGCTCCTGTTCATAATGCAGGAGGAAACAATGGCAACCCACGGTTGGTCATCGCTAAGAAATTCAAGGAGCTGGGACCACCGAAGTTTTTGGGAAAGCCAGAACCACTTAAGGCGGAGACGTGGTTAAAGCAGATCACCAAGATATTTGATGTCTTGGGATGCTTCGAGGAGAAAAAGGTTCCCTTTGCCACCTTTATGTTGCGTGAAGAGGCAGATCACTGGTGGGAATCTGTAAAACATACCCAGCCTGACGCACTCAAGATGTCTTGGGAGAAGTTCCAAGAGCTGTTCAATGACAAGTACTTTCCCGAAAGCATTCGTCACATGAAGGAGGTGGAATTTATCAAGTTGGAGCAAAACAACATGACCGTGTCGCAGTACGAAGCCAAGTTTGCCGAGTTGTCCCGATTTGCGTCCCACTTGGTTGATAATGAAGAAAAAATGGCGCGGATATTTTTAAGAGGTTTGAAGCCGGAGATACGTCAATATCTAATTTCTCATAAACTGTGTTTGTATTCAGATGTTGTAAATAGGGCTCAGTTAGTAGAGCGCGATAATGAGTCAACGCAACCAAAAGAGAGAAATCGACAAAATGATAATACTGGTGATAACAGTCATCAAAGCGGTGACAATAAGCATGGAGGGAATCAACATGCCAGAAATGGTAACCACTTCGGTGGTAATCATGGCCAAAACAATAAGAATGGACATTTCAAGAAGAGAAGGTTCAACAATGACGTGAAGACGTCGGTACCAGCACCTGTTTCAAAGGAAGAAGAACGACCACCGGTCGTATGTTTCAAATGCGGACAGGTGGGAGACATCCGTCCAAACTGTACGCAGCAATCCAAAGCGTGTTTTAATTATGGAAGAGAAGGTCACCTAGCTCGATTTTTTCGTATGGTGAAGTCAAGTTCAGCTGGGAGAGTGATGCCAAAGGATGTCCCAGACAAGCCAAAGCCGGTAGTTTAAGAGAGAGCGTTTTTTTTCGTGACGAGGAACCTGAATAAAATTATCACGGGTATGTTAGTCATAAACTCTTGCGAAGTCTATATCGTGTTAGAAACCGGTTCTACTCACTCTTTTATTTCACCTAGTTGTGTTCAATGTTTGAACTTAACTCCGGAGAAGTTAGACTTTGATATATCTATTTAAACTCAGTTGGGAGAAACCTTCGTTACCTCCACTATTTATAAATCTTGTTCAAATCAACACTTTCACGTTACCTGTCGATCTTATCTCTTTGAAAATACTTGCCTTTGATGTGATTTTAGGAATCGATTGGTTAACTACTCATCATTTTTTTTTCGTAAGGTTGTTAGCTTTCATATTCCTAACCAACCTATTATGCGAATTCAAGTAACCAAACCACTAAAGTCAATCATTGTCATATCAAGCCATAAGTAAAGAGCCCCGAGCCTTTCGCTGATGACTTCCTTATGTGGAATGCACCGAAGCTAGACTTTCCGTAGGAGACGTTATGAATGACGATGGCAAGTTGATAGATATCAATGTGACGTGTTATCCAAGTCTTGGATGAGGGTCACAGTTTTGAATGATATTTCTATTGTTAATAAATTTCCTAACGTATTCTTGAAGACTTCTTAGCCTATCCCAGAGCATGAAATCGAATTTTGTATTGACCCCAGTACAAAACCCATTTCTTAAACCCTCAAATATTTTTTTTTTCAACTAAAACGAACGTATTATGCGCCAAAGACGTTGGCTTGAGCTGTTAAAGATTACGATCGTACCATTCAATATCATCGTGGAAGTGCGAACGTGGTAGCTGACGCGTTGAGTAGAAGATCGTATGCGAGTGAGATGTTGTTAACACAAAGACCCATTTCGTATAACCTACAAATGATGAAGATAGAGTTAAAGACTCTAGGGACCCACGTGAAGATAATGAATATACGATTAGAATCGACTTTAATCGATAAAGTTAAAGCCGTGCAAGCTACGGACCCGGAGCTGATGAATACTAAGAAGAAGGTTCAAGAGGGCGTTATTCTAGAAGCAAGAATTGATGAGGAGAGGAAATCTCAACCCTCGATTTAATTGGCCCATTTGAAATCCTCGATCAAGTAGGAACTATAGCTTATAGACTCGTTTTACCGCCAAGTATGTCGCGTGTTCATAACATTTTTTAACGTATTGATGTTACGTAAATATGTGGACGACCCGAACCACATTATTGATTTAGAACCGGACGAGATAGCGGATAATTTAACGTATGAAGATGTACCTGTTAAAATCCTGGAATGTATTCAACACTCAAAGGTTATACCTCAAGAGTTAGAATCTGACGAAGTGTCCTCATCTGTTCGGCATACCAGGTACGTACGAAAATTTTGAGGGCGAAATTTCATAAGGAGGGGAGATTGTGAAACCCTAGATTTTATGAATAAAGATTTAATTTTTTCAAAATATTTTTTAAATATTATGGTGTGAATTTAAGATAATGTTATAGTTGTGGGTAGTATTTATAAAATTTGCAAAGTATGCAAGTTGTTGTATTATATTCGATTGGTCGAGAAATATTATTTTTGTCGGGGAATATTCATACAACGGCACAATTATTGGTGGACCCCACAACGGAATTATTGTCGGATTGAGAAAATGATAAAAATATTTTATTAAAAATAACGGCGAAAGTTTTACCGTTGATACTGTTGAACTACTCGGTAGTAAAAGTACAGTAATACGTGTGGTTGCATAGTAGCACACGGTATTGATTATTAATGCTTATGTGAGAAGTCACTCAGTTTGATTCAATTATTGTCAATTAATAATATGAATTATTTAGCGATAATGAAGTTTTGTTCGTATTATTAACGTAATAAAACAGAAATATCTTTTTATATAAAACAGAATACTTTATTAAAGTTATTCTATAAATAGAATATATTATATTTTATTTAAAAGATTTTTCTTTAAATATGGACAGTCAGATTAAAGTAAATCAATCTGGACCGTTCATGGATTAGTTACTATGCATTCCATTTTCCTATAAATAGAAGCTCATTCCTTCATTATTTCTTACGAATTCACTAAAACTTTAGAGAGAGAAACTATAGAGAGAGTTCTTCTTCTATAATCCTGAGCGTATTTCTTTAGAGTTTAAGAAAGCTTTGAGCGTAGTGCAAGTTTTCTTCGAGTATATCCTCGCCCTACCAGTCGGAATACTCTTCTTTCAAAGGTAAGGGATATTATTTATTGTACTCGTAAGGGGTATTATTTCTTTTGTATTCATGAAGAGAACTTCTGTTATTCCATTATTTATTATTCTGTTGGAATAACCTGTATACGCGGTCTACCTTGTACTTGGTGACATTCTTCTATTATTCTGTTGGAACATCCTGTTTGTGTGTTTTACGCCGGACCTAGTTCCGTCTTTATTATTATTCTGTTGGAACATCCTGTCTGTGTGTTTTACACCGGACCTGGTTCCGTCTTTATTATTATTCTGTTAGAACATCCTGTCTGTGTGTTTTACACCAGACCTGGTTCCGTCTTTATTATTATTCTGTTGAAATATCATGTCTATGCGTTTTACGCCGGACCTGGTTCCATTATTTATTATTCTATTGGAATAACCTGTCTGTGCGGTCTATCGCATGCATGGTGATTTCTTTTGTTATTCCATTCTTTATTATACTCAGTTGGTTAAAACTTTAACTTCTATACTCCATGAAATTAGTGGAATATCTTTGATATTTGCGCTTCATCTAGTATGTTTTCATGAAAATATTCTTCTAAGAATTCTTGAATTTTACTCCACAAAGCAGTATCATATTGACAATTTGGACGTTGTTAATTCTTGGATAAATTAATTCTTGAACTTGTTTATTGAATTCTTATATCATTGTCATCATCCTCATGTTTATAAAATATTTAAAGTCATCTGTGGTCTATAGTGCATAGACGGACTTGGTATGATTATGACCAGGGATTATTCGGTATAATCATGACCGTAAGGTTACAAATGATGTGGTAAAAGTCCTCATTAGCCCGTAGTGCATTGATGGACAGTTTTTGGTATGATTATGGCTATGGATTCTCTTTAGCCGTAGTGTAAAGATGAATTGTTTTATGGAATGATCAGGACCGTTGATGAAAACACGATTATCTTTGGCCCGTAGTGCATGGATAATTCGTGGTCGTGATGCTAAAGAATATCCTTGGTCGTAGTGCAGGGGTGATTCGATGATGTGGATTATTTTTTAGCTGAGTCTCAGCGATAAAAGTCATGAAAAACCTTTTAAATCGTAAAAGATAGTAGATTTTATTCTCTACTTGACTCTTTTAATGGATTGTTGGTTCCGCTTCAGTTAAACTTGATGTCTATTATATTTTATCAGTTTAACATTGTTGAAGACTAATGATAATTTATTCTGCATTATCTTAGTCATAATATTTCTTACTGGGCTAGTTGAGCTCACCCTTTCTTTCACTATTCTCTTCAGAAAATGAGAACGTAGCTGGGACTAGTCGGGGAACAGACTGATGGTCCTAGATGATAGCATTAGTAGTCATCACTATTCTATGTAATAGTGTGATAATAATTGTAATGAGGACTCCTTTTGAGGATGGAGACTCTCTAGAAGACAATATTTGTATTCAAACTCACAGTTTATGTTCTGTCGTATTGTACACGATAGTTGTATTATTAAGTTGTATTTGAATTCTGTACCATGTATCTGGCGACTCAAGATGGGTGATGTATACCTAATTTTGGGGGCGTCACAAAAAATATGATAGAATACAATAGACAACAAATTTTAGATCAACAACTGCAGCGAAAACAACAATTTATTAAAAGAGTTAAGTAGAGAATCAAATCTACTATCATCTATGAATTTAAAAGTCCATCATCGATATTTTATCCCTGTAACATCAATCAATATACATCTTGAATCAAATTGTCATCTTTGCACTACAAGTCAAAGATATTAATCAGTCGGTCATGTTCATCTCAACACCTGTTCATCTTTGCACTACAGGCCAAAGATATTCATCAAGAAATCATTCTTCTTTGCACTACAGGCCAAAGATATTCAGTAATATCATCATTTAGGACTGAGGATGATGAAAAATATATTTTAAAGAAAATGAATCCAGTGAGACAAAAGAACAAATAGTAAGGATTCGTACTTCTGTTTATCCATATTTAAAAATATTCCATAATAAACTATTGCGGAGCAGAATTCAAAAATGAAGATCAAAACATAGATCCAATCAAAGATAGAAACCATAATAGACAATCTTGGACACAGAAAAGAAAATTTAATTTTTTTTGTGAATAGTGTCGTATTCATGAATAGTGTCGTATACGTGAATAGTGACGTATACGTGAATAGTAACTCCGACATTAAAAGGTAGAAATTTCACAAGAAAAAAAAATCATGCTTCGTGAATAGTACTCATGAATAGTAACTCATCAATAGTAACTCGTAAATAGTAACTCATGAATAGTAACTCGTGAATAGTAACTCATGAATAGTAACCTCGACATGAAAAAGTTCTAAATTTGATAAAATGGTCCAACCAATGTTTCGGCATAATGATATTGAAGAAATAATATCACTTACGAAGAAAATAACATCCCTTACCTCGAAAAGACAGTACTTCTGACTCGAATACAAGATATAGTACTGAAGAAACTTGCACTGTATAGCAATACTCAAAGTATTAAAATACTCACAAAAATACGCTCAATAATATAGAGAGAGAGAAAGATTTCAATTTCTGGTGTGATTTTCAATTCTAACATAAGCACCCTATTTATAGGAAAATGCTTAGAACACCAAATCAGAAAATTTAATAAAATATTAATATATATTTTATAAATTCCTTCGCACACCTAAGTCATCTGATTTCAGCCATTAACATGTGCAAATGGTGCCCACAAAATGTAAAAAACGTTTTTGTTAATATAATTATTTAAAACTTTCAAAAATCAATTATTCTTGAACTTCGGAACTTCAATAATTCATAATAAATAGCCTTTTATCAGAAAAATTTGAACCACATGTCTTTTTCATAGAAAATTTCATTATCTACAACTTTGCTGAAGAAAGTTTTTTCAAATTCCAACCAAAAATTGACAAAATTCACAAACGGATGATTTTACAGGCTATAATCAAATTTCAATCAAGAAATGAGGTCCACCGACACATAAAATATGTGTTAATCATTTAATGTAACAAAAATACTCTTCCTCCTCATATACTCATATATCCCACATTCATTATAAAAATATCACCATTATTATATTATTAAAATATAATAATATATTTAAATGAATTATTTTATTAGAAAAAGATAAAATATTAATTTTTTGACAGTTATCACATTAAAAATTTTCTCCATCTATATCCACATAAAATGAATATTTTTCTTATCATATAAATCAATAATTAATTATTCACAAATAATATTACAGAATCACAGTACTGGCAACCAGGCCGTTTCCAGGAAAGAGTGGGCTTTCCAATAAGGATCTCTCCTTACTGGCGCGTAATTAGGTGACCAAACCTCTCCTTAGACAGAACTTTCTAGACATTACCAATAATGTTATCTAATAATATTATTCAGATAATATGAATTATTGCTTCGATAATGAAAAATAATGTGTAGTGACAATTATTGAAATAACAGTAATATAAAATATCAACGTAGTAATTATTGAATCAATAAAATAAAATATTAAACAGTAATTACTGTAACCATTATTGAGTAGTGCCTTCTTACGTAAGAATCAATAATTGGTGCAATACCGTGTGTTACTATGCAACAACGCGTATTACTGTGTTTTAACCACCGGGTATTCTAACAGTATTAACGGTAACAACTACGCCGTTATTTATAAACAACTTATACTTGACGTTTTCTTCATTCAATCGCTTTCCGTTATGGGGCCCACAAAAGACTGCGCCGTCGTACAAATATTTCCCGACAGCAAGAATATTCCACGACCAAACGAATATTCCCCGACAACAATGAATATTTTATAACCACTTGCTTATTTAAAAAATATTTACGTATTTAACCCATAACTAACCACATTAATCAAATAAACCCTTACTATTTCAAAATAATAAATAAAGAAAATTTCATTTTATTAAAAAAAATTTGGGGTCTTACATAATTGATAAGAAATGTATTAATTTAAGTGAAGTTGTGATCTTAAATCTCCATAATCTGATTTTAACTCGTGGTAATTAGTATTAGTTTAATTCAAAACTTTAAGTGGATTGTTTAAATAAATTAATTTGGTTAAGGGTTAGTGCTTGGTGATTCTTATTAAATAATTTCTCGTGGGAATTGTGACGCCCCGAAAATAGGTATACATCACACATTCTGAGTCGCAAAATATATGGTACTGAAATCAAATACAACTTAATTATAAAACTGTCGTGCATAATACGACACCACAATAGCTGAGAGTTAACACGAATATTGTCTCATAGATAATATCCAAACTCAAATTCAATCCTCATTACATTTATTATCACACTATTTTCTAGAATAGTGAAGACTACTATGGCAACCATCTCGGGCCATCACTCCATTCCCCGACTCGTCCCAGCTATATTCTCATTTCCTAAAGAGAATAATTAAAAAAAAAGGGTGAGATCAACTAGCCCAGTAAGAAATATTATGACTAAGATAATGCAGAATAAATTATCGTTAGCCTTCAACAGTGTTAAACTGATTAAAATACAATAAACATCAAGTTTAACTGTAGCGGAATAAGCAATCCATTAGAAGAGTCAAGTTGAGCATAATATCTACTATCTTCTATGATTTAAAAAGCTTATCATCAATTTTATTGCTGAGACTCAGCTCAATAAATAATCCACATCACTGAATTATCCATTATAACAGCCCGATATTTTCCATATAATTAAATCAGAAATTTTGCGTAAATTTTTTTTTTATTTTAAAGATAAGGATTTGTACAAGATAATGTGTATATGTAATTATGTAATAAATAAAAATGTATTTATTACATGAATGTTTACAGATAATTTTATTTTAAAATTATTGATTATTATAAAGTATATTCTTATAATAATTAATTTTAAAGTAGAAATGTTTTTATGAAAATATAATTATATATTATTTAAATAATATATGAAATCATTTTTAGAATTATTATAATAATTATTTATTGTATTATATGAACTTATGTTAGATTAATTAAGTTAGTTATTTTTAACTTAATTAATAATGTTATATATGAAGAATAAATCAGATACGGAATCTAAACCCTAATATTAGATTTTGATCAAGGAATGAGAATAATAATATAATATTAATTATATTTTGATTTTTCAGCGATATAAATATGTACTGTATGTACGTATTGCTAATGGTTGGTCAATTATGTGTATAATGTCTAAAACCTAGCATTAATTTGTTTAACCCTATTTTTAAATTCAAAAGGGAAAATTCAAAGACTATTATATAACTGTGTTATATGCTTTATGTTGCGTATTATTTGATTAATTAGGTAAACCCTAATTAAAATTTAGAAACCCTAGTTAATATTTAGAAAATCGAATTTATTGTTAAACCCTATTTTGAAACTCAAATTAGAGTTCATGATTGTTTGTAATTGTGTTAATGTGATTAATTAACAAGTATTAGAATTATAATTGTTAATTATGAAAACCCTAATTACTAAACTAGAAACCTTAATTTCTATATTTAGTAACCCTAATTGGTAATTATAAAAAAAACCTAATTACTAATTGTAAACCTTAATTGCTAAATTAGCAAGGTTAACTATAATTATTATATAATTTAACCCTAATGTTCCTGGATAATGTAATTAGAAAATCTAATCTAATTAACGAACCCTAATTTTTTTTATTTTTAGAAACTAATTTTATTTTTATTTTAAAACCCTAAATTAGAAATCCTAAAAATTTATTTTTGAAAAACCTTAGGGTTAAACCCTAAGGGTTTGCCAATTGCCCAAAATGCCATTAAATTTTTAAGACAAATGACTAAAATGCCCTTTGTCACATTTTTTTATTAAGCTAACTTGCAAATCTAGGTAAAATGGAGTGGGTGACCAACTTATTTGACAATTGTGACTTAATAATGCCAGCCATCAGCCTTTAAATATCAGCCTTGTACATTATAACACTTGTATATATAGATTGGAGAGAGAGAAAATTCATTTGGTAGCCTCATTTTGCACAAACACTCAACCAAAATTCTCTCAACCTCACACCTCCGAAAATATCAAGGCATATCAGTCACAAACCAAGCCCCACTATCATCTTTAACCAAATCAGAAGCTAGAATCAAGATTGTTCTTAGAAGGGTATAAAAACCCTAGCTAAAATATGTCCATTGATCCCATGTTAGATGTTGTTTTTTTGTGTTAAACATGTTAGATGTAGTGTATTATGATGATCTAGGTTGATAGATGTTAGATCCATAACATATATAGGTTTGGATTTAAAGATTTCAAAAATCTGGAAATTTTGTTTTTGATGTCTGACAACCATATGTCAGGCCTTGTAGATCTTTTTCTGTGTTGGGTTTTTGTTGTTTAAAGGTTTAAATATGTAGTCTGACATGTAGTCTTTGATCTGGATCAAGAATCAGACTTAGATCTAGTCTAGATTGCAAGTTATTGTTGGTCAAAGGTCGTTGACCGACCATGACCGGACCATTTATGGGCAACCCAGAAACCGTGAACTAGCACCTGTCAAGTTTTAGTTGGCATTGGATCTGTCAGTGTGTTGTTGTTTTAATTCTGTTGTTGTATCTAAGTTGTATCTTGTTATATGTACTACAAATTCCTGCCTTTATATCACCCAGACGTCAAACAGTTCGATCAGGGTGACTGGTCAAAGTAGGTGGGACGAGCATGACTTCCGTTTTCTGGGTAACCCAAAAAACGTAAGGATGTTATCTCTGTCATAGTTTGACCGTAGTGTAGCTAGTGAGTTGGTTGTTGTTAGGTTGATTTTATGTAATAAAAATGTTGTCCTACATGTTGGCTATACACTGCAGCATATAGATCACTAAAACATTACATAACAATCAAGTTGTGGAAGCCCAAAGTAGGTCAGTCGTACTGTTCTTCATTTCTGGGCAACCCAGAAATGAAGAACAGCTCTGACAAGCCACTTTGGTCGATCAGATCTTCTTTGTTATGTGTTGTTTGTCCATGTTTGTTGTTGGATCATGTAGTCTTACACTAGCACTACAAGATTTGACTAACAACATGCCCAGAAACGTTACGAGCTAAGATCTATGCTTGGTCAAACGTGATACCTTGCAAACCGACTATGAAGATGTTGGTTTCATGAAGAACACGAAGAACACCTATAGCGACGGTTCTGTCGCTATAGGCAGTCTTTAGCGACAGTTTTATTAAAATTAATTAAATTAATTTCTAAAAATTATTTAAAAATAGAAATTAATTTTCAAAAATTACAAAAATTATTTTAAAAATTATTTTAAGTTATAAAAATTAACTTTTAATAATTTGAAATATTTTTCATAAATATTAGTATTTGTTTAAATATTATGGATATTTAATTTAATTATTAAATGCATTAAATAAATTAATTAAAAATGATTTTATTATATTAAAAATCATTTTAAATGATAATAAGTTATTTAAAAATATTTTAAGTTATAAAATATAACTTTTAATATTTTAAAGCAAATTTCATTAATTATTTAATATTAATGATATTAGATTTATTTAATAATTATATTAAATAAATTAGTTTAAAAATAATTTTAATATTAGAAAAATCATTTTAAATAAAAATAAAGTGTTTAAAGATATTTTAAGTTATAAAATATAACTTTTAATATTTAAAAGATAATTTTATTAATAAGTTAATATTAATGATTATTAATTTATTATTAATAATTATTAATTTATTTAATAATTATATTAAATAAATAGTTTTAAAATGGTTTTATTAATTTAAAAAGGATATAAATGAATTAAAAATATTTTAAGTTATAATATTTTGATAAATAGTACATTAATATTTAAATATTAATGGTAATTATTTAAAAATAATTTTAAATATTTTAAAAATCATTTAAGGGTAATATTAATACTTTAAAATTATTCTAAGTTATTATAAATAACTTTAATATTTTGGCAATGGTTTCATTAATAGTTTAATATTAATTAAATATTAATGATAATAGAATTGTTTAATCATTTAATAATGATTCTAGTGTTTAAAAATTCATGATAAATTATAATAAATGTTTAAAAATTATTTAAAAATAATATGACTGATAATTACAGTTATTGAACTTCGGGATAAAGTCTTAGACTCAATAATTACCTGATAAAGTTGTCGGTACACCGACATGTTTCAGAAATTGATCTGGACTTAGATATTTTGACTGTATAAGTGTTTATTTGTGATTCAATGGCTGTTAAACATATGTGACAATGTGATTAGGTAATGGACTGACTGCAATAAGTAGTGTTATGTGTTATAGTATGTTATTCTAATTAGTAAAATGATCTTATTACTGAAAGGTTGTTATACAAAAGATAGAACTAAGTTGTAAATTGTAAGCAGCAAACCAGACAAGTATCTTACCTTTGCATTTTCTTTATGCAATGGACATGAGTAAGAATGTTTCAGAATTATATTATTACTGCACAGATTATTAACCCTATTGTTATATATATTATATACGCTCATTGATTATCAACATGTTAGTATATGGTAATTCAGATATATATTCTGTTTGTTAATTTCTATAAATGGTTATACAAGTGTCCCCACTTGGATAATCATTGTATTTAATCATATGTTGATACACCTTTGTTAATTACTCTTGTATATATATATATATATATATATATATATATATATATATATATATATATATATATATATATATATATATGTTGAATTATAGATTATTGTTGAACAAGATAAAACCTTTGGTTTGGAACCTCGACAAGTATGAACATCCCGTACACGGGAAAAAATTTTATGCACCCAAGGTGGACAGAATGAACGATAACATCGTTCTTGCATGTAGTATTGATCAATACAGGGTACAACGGGCTGATCACCCCCGTGCCCGTAAGTTATGACGGTTTACAGATAAAGTTATGTTTAACCTATTCGAAAATTGAAGAAAATGTTCATAGTATGTCACCTTAACCCTATTTATAGTCAGTACGTAGTTTCAAAAATTTGAAAGAGGGTTGTTATGTTATTATTATCGGTACAGATTACTTCACAACTATTGATTTGTTGTAGAAGGGTAGTATAAAGAAAGCATTTAAATTCTTTTAGCTTATATATATAATTGTTAATACTTGTTGGGCACTCAAATGCTCATCCTTGCTTAATTTAAATGTTTTCAGCTAAGTGTGAACAACCAGAAGGCTTTACTAAGAACAAGGAAAAAGGAAAGGTTGTTGAATGAATGCAATATTATCTTATGTAATAGTTTGATATTATTAAGACAATGATATATATTATCTATCATGTTATGTAAGGAATGTATTAAAGGTTACGTACGTACTTGGGAGCTAGACTCTGATAATCATGTAAATTAAGTTTAATAATTATATTATTGTTATTATTATTAGTATTATTCCGCTCACAGAAATAGTATCGTGAAGCATCGAGTTCGGGTTTTAAGTACCTGGATTTGGGGGCTATACATCTAGGTACTACAGACCAAGGATATTCATTAGTATCACGTCTAAGAATTATCCATGCACTACAAGCCAAGGATATTCGTGTTATCTCCAATGGTCATGATCATGCCAACAACTGTCCATCAATGCACTACAAGTCAATGATGACATTTACCACATCATTTGTAACATTACAGGTCATGATTATACCGAATAATCCTTGGTCATAATCATACTAATCAACAGTCCATCTATGCACTACGGGCCAAAGATGACTTTCATCATAATATAAGCATGACGATGATGACAATGATATAAGAATTCAATTAAATGAGAGCAAGGATAAATGTTAAAGATTTTATAATTTAATTTATCCAGAATTCAATAATGTCCAAATTGTCAACATAATGCTGCTTTGTGGAGTAAAATTCAAGAATAATATTGTATCAAAAATGATTTGGACTGAAAAAAAATTAAATTTTGTCATGAATAGTACCTGAGTGAATAGTACCCTATGAATAGTATTTCATGAATAGTATCCCGTGAATAGTACTCCGGCATAAAAAAAATTAAACTTTATCAAAAATGCTCAGAATAATATTTTCATGAAAAGATACTGAATGAAGCGCAAATTTCAAGGATGTTCTACTAATTTCATGGAGTATAGAAGCAATTAATACTTTAACAAAATGAGTGTAGAATTCGAAATCTGAAACGAAATAATATTACTTACATACTACAGAGTATGGAAGAAAATATTACTTCTTACGAATATTGAACAAAAGTAATATCTCTTACCTTAAAAAAGAAAGTATTTCAACTGGTATAGAGGGGATTTCTTGAAGAAAACTTGTACTATTTTCTACACTCAAAACTTTCTAAAACTTGAAAGAAATACGCTCAATATTATAGAAGAAAAATTCTTTGATTCTTTGATTCTGGTATAATTTTTAATTTTAAACTAAGCATCCTATTTATAGGAGAATGGAAGGATACTATTTGAATTTAAAAATCACGGACTGAACAAGAAAGTGTCATGGGCGAATTCGCCGGCTGAATTTCTAATTTTCTTATTTACTATGCAAACACTATGCAAACATTAGGCATAATAAAATATAATATATTCTATTTTTCATAAAAAAAACAAAACTTATATATATATATATATATATATATATATATATATATATATATAACCTTTGCCTTACGGTAAAGGAAAATATATACACGCACACACTTTTCCAAATTCCTGCCACCCCTACAAAAGTCATAAACATGTGGGCCCCACCATATATTCCATCCAACATGCGGGCCCCACCATATACATATATATATATATATTGAATAACTTTCTACCGATTATTTTAAAAATTAGATAAATGTGGGTCCAAATAATAAGCAAAATTTATAACAAATACTTCATAAAAATTTCCTCAAAATTTTTAATAACATTTATTCATCATTAATATTATAGCTCGCAATATTTAACAACCAGATCATTCTCAGAAAAGAGGAAACTTTTCGATAAAGATTTCTCCCTATTGGCGCGCAATTAGGTGACCAAACCCCTTTCCTCGACAGAACTTTCTAGACATTGGTAATAATGCAAATAATAATATGAATAACTTTGTTGTCTCAATTACTGATTTAATAATATATAAAATATTGACAACAATTGAATCAAAGAATGTGAGATATTTTGCAGCAATTACTATAGCAATAATTGAGTTTAACAGAGTGACTTCTCACGTAAGCATCAATAATCAATACCGTGTGGTGTGCTATTATGCAACCACATATATTATTGTACTTTTATCACCGGGTATTTCAACAGTTAACGGTAAAACTATCGCCATTATTTTTATAAAAAGATATTTATGTCGTTTTCTAACTCTGACAATAATTTCGTTGTGGGGTCCACCAATGATTGTGCCGTCGTACGAATATTCCCTATTAAAACGAATATTCTCTGACCAATCGAATATTTTATAACAACTTGCATACTTTGCAAAATTTATAAATATTACCCACAACTACAATATTATAACAAATCCACACCATAATATTAAAAATGATACTTCAAGAAAAATTACTCTTTATTTATAAAAGTTGGGGTCTTATAACCTCCCCTTCTTATGAAATTTTGTCTCCGAAATTGGTGTACGTACCTGGTATGACGAAGAGGTGAGTATACCTTAATTTTATTTCAGATTCTAACTCCCAGGTCATTTCCTCAACATCGTGGCTTCTCCACAAAATTTTGACTTGAGGTATAACCTTGGAGCGTCGAATATGTTCCATCTTATCCAAGATTTTAATAGGTACCTCTTCATACATTAAATCTTACGCTATCTCGTCCGGTTCTAACTCAATAATGTGGTTCGGGTCTTCCACATATTTACGTAACATGGATATATGAAAAACGTTATGAATACGAGACATACTTAGCAGTAAGGCGAGTCTATAGGCCACCGGTCCTACTCGATCGAGGATTTCAAATGGGCCAATGAATAGAGGATTGAGTTTTTCTCTCTTTCCAAATCTCGTAACTCCTTTCCATGGAGCAACACGTAACAACACATGATCTCTAACATTTAATTCCACATCCTTTCGATGAAGATCAGCATAACTCTTTTGTCGATCTTGTGAGGTCTTTATTCTTTGTCGGATCATTGAATCTTTTCTGTTGTCATGCATACCAATTTCGGTCACAACAACATTGCTTCACCCACCTCATCCCAGCATACTAGAGAACGACACTTGCGTCCATACAACGCCTCGAATGGAGCCATGCCAATACTTATTTGATAACTATTGTTGTAGTAGAATTTCACTAATAGCAAGAACGTGTCCTAACTTTCTTTGAAGTCAAGGACACAGAGTCTTAATAGATCTTCAAGAGTTTGAATAGTCCTCTCCGACTGCCCATCCATTTGAGGATGATATGCCAAACTAAATCGTAAATATATGCCCATAGCTCTTTGCAAACTAACCCAAAATCATGAAGTGAATCTTGGGTCTAGATCAAAAACTATGGATACTGGCATACCATGCAGTCTTACAATCTTATTTATGTACATACGAGCAAGACGTTCAAGTGAATAAGTTTCTCGTATAGGTAAGAAATGAGCAGACTTGGTTAATCCATTGAAAATGACCTAAATTGCAACTATGCCTTGAGAAACCTTGGGAAGACCAGTAACGAAATCTATGGTAATGTGCTCCCACTTCCATTCTGAAATTTCAAGTGGTTGCAATGGACCTTTTGGCACTTGATGCTCCGCCTTGACTCGTTGACAAGTTAAACACCTTGAGATAAACTCCGCGATCTCTCTCTTCATATTGCGCCATCAAAATATATGTCGAAGATCACGATACATTTTGGTACTCCCAGGATGGATTGTAAACGGTGTGTTGTGCGCCTCCATCATGATTTTATACTTTAAATCAGGGTCGTTAGAAACACAAAGTCTGGAGTTGACTCGAAGTATTCCTTCTTCATCGATTCTTGCTTCCGGAATAGCACCTTCTTGCACTTTCTTCTTCATACGTATCAGCTCCAGGTCCGTGGTTTAAGCAGTTTTAACTTTATCGATTAAAGTCAGTTCTACTCGTATATTTGTCATCATCACGTGGATCCCTAGAGTCTTTAACTCTATCTCCATCCTTTATAAGTCATACAAAATGGGCCTTTGCGTTAACAATATTGCACTCGTACCCGCATATAATCTTCTACTCAATGCGTCAGCTACCACGTTTGCTTTTTCAGGATGGTATTGAATGGTATGATCGTAATCTTTCAACAGCTCGAGCCAACGTCGTTGCCGCATGTTGAGTTCTTTTTGGATGAAGAAATATTGGAGGCCTTTATGATCTGTATAGATCTCCACCTCTCCCCATACAGGTAATGCCTCCATATTTTAAGTGCAAAAACGACAGTTGCCAACTCTAGATCATGAGTAGGATAATTCCTCTTATATTCTTTAAGCATTCGTGAGGCATAGGCTATGACTTTCTCATATTGTATGAGAACACATCCTAACCCTCTGCTTGAAGTATCACTATAGATGATCAATCCCTCTGAACCAGATGGTATTGTCAGAATAGATGCTAAAATGAGTCTCCTCTTGAGTTCTTGAAAACTCTTCTCACATTCCTCGCTCCAATCGAATTTTATATCTTTTCGAGTCAGCTGAGTTAACAGAGTAGTAATTCGAGAAAATCCTTCCACTAATCTCAGATAATAACCAGCTAAGCCGAGACTTAGGTTGCTCCCAGCTTTGTATTGTTTTAATCTTTGCTGGGTCAATAGATATTTTGTGATTTGATATCACGTGCCCAAGGAATGCTACTTCCTCAAGCCAGAACTCGCATTTCTTTAACCAGACATATAGCTTGTTTTTATGAAGCTTTTGGAGTATCAGCCTCAAGTGTTGCTCATGATCTTCACGGCTTTTGGAGTAAATGAGGATGTCATCAATAAAGACGACCACAAAGTGATCCAAATATTCCTTGAATACTCGGTTCATCATATCCATGAAGGCAGCAGGAGCATTAGTCAATCCAAAAGACATGACTAGGAATTCGTAATGCCCGTACGAGTTCTGAAAGCAGTCTTTGGAATGTCACCAGTTTTAATCTTTAACTGTTGATATTCGGAACGAAGATCGATCTTTGAAAAGAATTTGGCGCCTTGCAACTGGGCAAACAGGTCATCAATGCGAGGTAACGGATACCTATTCTTGATTGTGACATGATTCAACTCCTTATAATCAATACAAAGTCGCATACTCCCATCTTTCTTCTTTATGAATAGAATAGGAGCACCACAAGGAGACGTACTAGGACGAATGAAACCGATGTCTAACAATTCTTGCAGTTGGTCTTTAACTCTTGAAGTTCAATAGAATCCATTCGGTATGGGGCTTTGGAAATGGGTTTTGTACTGGGTTCAAGGTCAAAGCAAAATTAGATTTCAAGCTTTGGGTGTAGTCCAGGAAGTTCTTCAGGGAATACGTCAGGAAATTTATTAACAATAGAAATATCATTCAAATCTGACGTATTTTTTTTTAAATCCGTGACATGGGCTAAGAAAGCTTGACATCTGTTTTTCAATAAACGAATAGCTTTATGGCTTGATATGACAGTGATTGACTTTAGTGGTTTGGTTGCTTGAATTCGCATAATGGGTTGGTTAGGAATATGAAAGCTAACAACCTTACGAAAATAATCAATTTTAGCATGATGAGTAGTTAACCAATCAATTCCTAAAATTACATCAAATGCAAGTATTTTCAAAGAGATAAGATCGACCGGTAATGTGCGATTGCCGATTTGAATCAAACAAGACTTATAAATAGTGGATGTAATGAAGGTTTCTCCCAACGGAGTTTCAACAGATAAGTCAAAGTCTAATTTCTCCGAGGTTAAATTTAAACTTTGAGCGCATGTAGGAGAAATAAAAGAATAGGTAGAACCGGTATTAAATAAGGTATAGACTTCGCAAGAGTTTATGATTAGTTTACCCGTGATAACCTCATTCGGGTTCCTCATTTTTTGGGAGGTCACGACAAACGCTCTCCCTTGAACTACCGGCTTTGACTTGTTTAGGACGACATTTGGTATCACCATCCCAACTGGACTTGGCTTCACTGCCTGACAAAATTAAGCTAGGTGACCTTCTCTTCCACAATTGTAACATGCTTTGGACTGCATTGTGCAGTTTGGACTTATCTGTCCCTCCCCTCCGCATTTGAAGCATATGATTGGTGGTCGTTCTCCTTCCTTAACAACGATTGCTGGTGCTGACGTCTTTCCATCATTATTAAATATCCGCTTCTTGAAATTTTCACTTCTATTATCTTGGCCATGTTTACCACCGAAGTGGTTACCATTTCTGGCATGTTGATTTCCTCCACGTTTATTGTCACCGCTTCAATGACTGCTACCACTGGTATTATCGATTTGTTGGCTGCTCTTTCCTGGTTGGGTTGACTCATTATCGCGCTTTAATAACTGAGCCCTATTTACAACATCTGAATACAAACAAAGTTTGTGAGAAATGAGGTATTGACGTATTTTGGGTTTCAAACCTCTTAGAAATATCCGCGTCATACGCTCCTTATTGTCTACCAAATGGGATGCAAACAGGGATAACTCTGCAAATTTCGTCTCGTACTGCGATACGGTCATATTATTTTGCTCTAGCTTGATGAAGTCTACCTCCTTCATGTGACGAATACTTTCGGGAAAGTACTTGTCGTTGAACAATTCTTGGAACTTGTCCCAAGACATCTTGAGTACGGTAGGCTGAGTACACTTTACAGATTACTTTTCCACCAGTAATCTGTCTCTCCTCTCAACATGAAGGTGGCAATGGGAACTTTTTTCTCCTCGGAGCATCCCAAGTCATCAAATATCTTGGTGATCTGCTTTATCCACGTCTTTGCCTTAAGTGGTTCTGGCTTTCCCACAAACTACGGTGGTCCTAGCTCCTTGAACTACTTAGCGATAACCATCCGTGAGTTGCCAGTGTTTTCACCTATATTTTGAACAGGAGCCGCTCTCGCCTGATGTTGCAGGAATTTCATAAAGCTTTTGAACATCCCATCGTTCATTATTTGGTCAGTGTTATTGTTTTCCTGAGGATTATTACCTTCCTGATGCACATTATCCTGGGTATTGATCGTTGATGACTCAACAATCTCATGTGCTCCATTGATTATCTCAACATTCTCGGATGTCATTTTCAAACATTGTCACAAAACAAAGGTTAATTGACATGCCACATATTATCTCTATATTCTGACCGACCAATTAAATAACAAATAAACTTAGGTAGGTCATACTAGCGAAGAAATTACCTGTCTCTCCCCTCCTAGTTCTAGTCTCACATCTCATCCAGGGATCATATCCCTAACCTTTGATACCAACTGTGATGCCCCCAAAATAGGTATACATCACCCATTCTGAGTCGTCAAATACATGGTACAGAAATCAAATACAACTTAATTATACAACTGTCGTGCATAATACGACAACACAATAGCTGAGAGTTAACACGAATATTGTCTCATAGACAATATCCAAACTCAAATTCAATCCTCATTATAATTATTATCATACTATTTCCTAGAATAGTGAAGACTACTATGGCAACCATCTCGGATCATTACTCCATTCCCCGACTCGTCTCAGCTATATTCTCATTTCCTGAAGAGAACAATTAAAGAAAAAGGGTGAGCTCAACTAGCCCAGTAAGAAATATTATTACTAAGATAATGCAGAATAAATTATTGTTAGCCTTCAACAGTGTTAAACTGATTAAAATACAATAAACATCAAGTTTAACTGCAGCGAAACAAGCAATCCATTAGAAGAGTCAAGTGGAGCATGATATCTATTATCTTTTATGATTTAAAAAGTTTATTATCAATTTTATCATTGAGACTCATCTCAATAAATAATCTACATCACTGAATTATCCATGCACTACGGACCAAGGATATTCATTAGTATCACGTCCACGAATTATCCATGCACTACATGCCATAGATATTCGTGTTATCACCAATGGTCATGATCGTGCCAACAACTATTCATCAATGCACTACGAGCCAATGAGGACATTTACCACATCATTTGTAACATTACAGGTCATGATTATACCGAATAATCCCTGGTCATAACCATACCCATCAACAGTCCATCTATGCACTACGGGCCAAAGATGACTTTTATCAAAATATAACCATGAGGATGATGACAATGATATCAGAATTCAATTAAACGAGAGCAATGATAAATTTTAAAGATTTTATAATTTAATTTATCCAAAATTCAATAATGTCCAAATTGTCAACATGATATTGCTTTGTAGAGTAAAATTCAAGAATAATATCATATCAAAAATGATTTGGACTGAAAAGAAATTAATTTTTGTCATGAATAGTACCCCTGGTGAATAGTGTCTGAGTGAATAGTACTTCATAAATAGTATCCCGTGAATAGTACTCTGGCATAAAAAAAATTAAACTTTATCAAGAATGCTCAGAATAATATTTTCATGAAAAGATACTGGATGAAGCGTAAATTTTAAGGATATTCTACTAATTTTATGGAGTATAGAAGCAATATTTTAACAAAATAAGTGTAGAATTTAGAATCTGAAATGAAATAATATTACTTACATACTACAGAGTATGAAAAAAAATATTATTTCTTACGAATATTGAATAAAAATAATATCTCTTACCTTAAAAATGTGAGTATTCCAACTGGTATAGCGGTGATATTCTTGACTTGAGGTATAACCTTAGAGCGTAGAATATGTTCCTTCCTATTCAAGATTTTAGCAAGCACCTCTTCATACGTTAAATCTTCCGCTATCTCGTTCGGTTCTAACTCAATAATATGGTTCAGGTCTTCCACATATTTACGTAACATGGATATGTGAAAAACGTTATGAGCACGAGGCATACTTGGCGGTAAGGCGAGTCTATAGGTCACCGTTCCTACTCGATCGAGGATTTCAAATGGGCCAATGAATCGAGGATCGAGATTTCCTCTCTTTCTAAATCTCGTAACTCCTTTCCATAGAGCAACACGTAACAACACATGATCTCCAACATTGAATTCCACGTCCTTTTGATGAAGATCAGCATAACTCTTTTGTCGATCTTGTGAGGTCTTTATACGTTGTCGAATCATTTGAATTTTTTTGTTTTCATGCGTACCAATTCCAGTCCCAACAACGTTGCATCACCTACCTCATCCCAGCATATTGGAGAACGACACTTACGTTTATACAACGCCTCGAATGGAGCTATGTCAATACTTGCTTGATAACTGTTGTTGTAGGAGAATTCTACTAATGTCAAGAACTTGTGTCAACTTCCTTTGAAATCAAGGACACAAAGTCTTAATATATCTTTCAGAATTTGAATAGTCCTCTCCAACTGCCCGTCCGTTTGAGGATGATATGCTGAACTAAATCGTAAATCCATGCCCATAGCTTTTTGTAAACTAACCCAAAATCGTGAAGTGAATCTTGGGTCTCGATCAAAAACTATGGATACTAGCATACCATGCAGTCTTACAATCTCATTTATGTACATACGAGCAAGATGTTCAATTGAATAAGTTTCTCGTATAGGTAAGAAATGAGCATACTTGGTTAATCTATCGACAATGACCCAAATTACATCTATGCCTTGAGAAACCTTGAGAAGACCAGTAACGAAATTCATGGTAATGTGCTCCCACTTTAATTCTGGAATTTTAATTGGTTGCAATGGACCTTTTGGCACTTGATGTTCCGCCTTGACTCGTTGACAAGTTAAACACCTTGAGATGAACTCCACGATCTCTCTCTTCATATTGCTCCACCAAAATATATGTCGAAGATCACGATACATTTTGGTACTCCTAGGATGGATTGCAAATAGTGTGTTGTGCGCGTCCATAATGATTTTATACTTTAAATCAGGGTCATTAGGAACACTAAATCTGGAATTGACTCAAAGTATTCCTTCTTCATCGATTCTTGCTTCTAGAATAGGACCTTCTTGCACTTTCTTCTTTATACGTATCAGCTCCCGGTCCGTGGTTTAAGCAGTTTTAACTTTATCAATTAAAGTCGGTTCTACTCGTATATTTATCATCATCACAAGGGTCCCTGGAGTCTTTAACTCTATCTCCATCCTTTGTAAGTCATACAAAATGGGCCTTTGCGTTGACAATATTGCACTCCTACTCGCATATGATCTTCTACTCAATGCGTCAGCTACCACGTTCACTTTTCTAAGATGGTATTGAATGGTATGATCGTAATCTTTCAACAGCTCGAGCCAACGTCATTGCCGCATGCTGAGTTTCTTTTGGGTGAAGAAATATTTGAGACTTTTATGATCTGTATAGATCTCCACCTTCTCCCCATACAAGTAATGCCTCCAAATTTTAAGTGTGAAAACGACAGCTGCCAACTCTAGATCATGAGTAGGATAATTCCTCTCATATTCTTTGAGTTGTCGTGAGGTATAGGCTATGACTTTCCCATGTTGCATGAGAACACATCCTAACCCTCTGCCTGAAGCATCACTGTAGATGACAAATCCCTCCGAACCAAATGGTATTGTCAGAACAGGTGCTAAAATGAGTCTCCTCTTGAGTTCTTGAAAACTCTTCTCACATTCCTCGCTCTAACCGAATTTTGTATCTTTTCGAGTTAGCTGAGTTAATGGAGTAGCGATTAGAGAAAATCCTTCCACGAATCTCCGATAATAACCAGCTAAGCTGAGAAAGCTACGTACTTCGGTCACTGACTTAGGTTGCTCCCAACTTTGTATTGCTTCAATCTTTACTGGGTCAACAGATATTTCGTGATTTGATATCACGTGCATAAGGAATACCACTTCCTCATGCCAAAACTCGCATTTCTTCAACTTGGCATATATCTTGTTTTCACGAAGCTTTTAGAGTATCAGCCTCAAGTGTTGCTCATGATCTTTACGGATTTTGGAGTAAATGAGGATGTCATCAATAAAGACGACCACAAAGTGATCTAAATATTTCTTGAATACTCGGTTCATCATATCCATGAAGGCAACAAGAGCATTATTCAATCCAAAAAATATGATTAGGAATTCATAATGTCCGTACCGAGTTCTGAAAGTAGTCTTTAGAATGTCATCAGTTTTAATCTTTAATTGGTGATATCCGAAATGAAGATCGATCTTTGAAAAGAATTTGGCGTCTTGCAACTGGTCAAATAGGTCATCAATGCGAAGTAATGGATACCTATTCTTGATGGTGACATGATTCAACTCCCGATAATCAATACAAAGTCGCATACTCCCATCTTTCTTCTTTACGAATAGAATAGGAGCACCCCAAGGAGACATACTAGGACGAATGAAACTGATGTCTAATAATTCCTACAGTTGGGTTTTGAACTCCTGAAGTTCAATAGGAGCCATTCGATATTGGGCTTTAGAAATGGGTTTTATACCGGATTCAAGGTCGATACAAAATTTGATTTCATGCTCTGGGGGTAGGCCAGGAAGTTCTTCAGGGAATACGTCAGAAAATTTATTAACAATAGAAATATCATTTAAATCTGACGTATTTTTGTTTAAATCCGTGACATGGGCTAAGAAAGCTTGACATCTGTTTTTTAATAAACGAATAGCTTTATGGCTTGATTTGACAGTGATTGACTTTAGTGGTTTGGTTGATTGAATTCGTATAATAGGTTGGTTAGGAATATGAAAGCTAACAACCTTACGAAAATAATCAATTTTAGTATGATGAGTAGTTAACCAATCAATCCCTGAAATCACATCAAATGCCTGAAATCACATCAAATGCAAGTATTTTCAAAGAGATAAGATCGATCGGTAACATGCGATTGCCGATTTGAATCAAACAAGACTTATAAAGAGTGGATGTAATGAAGGTTTCTCCCAATGGAGTTTCAACAGATAAGTCAAAGTCTAATTTTTATGGGGTTAAATTTAAACGTTGAGCGCAAGTAGGAGAAATAAAAGAATGGATAGAACCGGTATCAAATAAGGTATAGACTTCGCAAGAGTTTATGATTAGCTTGCCCGTGATAACTTCGTTCGGGTTCCTCGCTTTTTGGGAGGTTACAACAAACGCTCTTCCTTGAACTGTCGGCTTTGACTTGTCTGGGACGGTATTTGGTGTCACCATCCCAACTGAACTTGGCTTCACTACACGAAAAAATTGAGCTAGGTGACCTTCTCTTCCGCAATTGTAACATGTTTTGGACTGCATCGTGCAGTTTGGACTGATGTGTCCCTCCCCTCCTTATTTGAAGCATATGATCGGTAGTCGTTCTCCTTCCTTAACAACAGTTGTTGGTGCTGACGTCTTTCTATCATTATTGAATCTCCTCTTCTTGAAATTGCCACTTCTATTATCTTTCCATGATTACCACCGAAGTGGTTACCATTTCTGGCATGTTGATTTCCTCCACGTTTGTTGTCAACGCTTCGATGACTGCTACCACTGTATTATCGATTTGCCGGATGCTCTCTATTAGTTGGGTTGACTCATTATAGCACTCTAATAACTGAGCCCTATTTACAACATCTGAATACAAACACAGTTTGTGAGAAATGAGGTATTGACGTATTTCGGGTTTCAAACCTCTTAGAAACATCCGCTTCATACGTTCCTCATTGTCTACCAAATGGGATGCAAACTGGGATAACTCGAAAAACTTTGCCTCGTACTGCAATACGGTCATATTATTTTGCTCTAACTTGATGAACTCTACCTCCTTCATGTGACGAATACTTTTTGGAAAGTACTTGTCGTTGAACAATTCTTGAAACTTCTCCCAAGACAACTTGAGTGCATCAGGTTGAGTACGCTTTACAGATTTCTACCAGTAATCTGCCTCTCCTCTCAACATGAAGGTGGCAAAGGGAACCTTTTACTCCTCGGAGCATCCCAAGATATCAAATATCTTGGTGATCTGCTTTATCCACGTCTCTGCCTTAAGTGATTTTTGCTTTCCCACAAACACCGGTGGTCCCAGCTCCTTGAACTGCTTAGCGGTAACCATCCGTGAGTTGCCAATATTTCCACCTGCATTTTGAACAGGAGTCGCTCTCGCCTGATGTTGCATGAGTTGCATAAAGCCTCTAAACATCCCATCGTTCATCATTTGGTGAATGTTATTATTTTTCTGAGGATTATTACCTTTCTGATGCACATTATCCTGGGTATTGATCGTTGGTGACTCAACGGTCTCATGTGTTCCATTGCTTATCTCAACATTTTCGAATGTCATTTTCAAACACTGTCACAAAACAAGGGTTAATTGACATGCCACATATTATCCCTATATTCTGACCGACCAATTAAATAACAAATAAACTTAGGTAGTCATACTAGCGAAGGAATTACTCTTCTCTGTCCTCCTAGTTCTAGTCTCATATCTCAGCCAATGATCATATCCCTAAGCTTTGATACCAACTGTGACGCCCCCAAAATAGGTATACATCACCCATTCTAAGTCACCAAATACATGGTACAAAAATCATATACAACTTAATTATACAACTGTCGTGCATAATACGACAACACAATAGCTGAGAGTTAACACAAATATTGTCTCATAGACAATATCCAAACTCAAATTCAATCCTCATTACATTTATTATCACATTATTTCCTAGAATAGTGAAGACTACTATGGCAACCATCTCGAACCGTCACTCCATTCCCCGACTCGTCCCAGCTATATTCTCATTTCCTGAAGAGAATAATTAAAGAAAAAGGGTGAGCTCAACTAGCCCAGTAAGAAATATTATGACTAAGATAATACAAAATAAATTATCGTTAGCTTTCAACAGTGTAAAACTAATTAAAATACAATAAACATCAAGTTTAACTGCATCGGAACAAGTAATCCATTAGAAGAGTCAAGTAGAGCATGATATCTACTATCTTCAATTATTTAAAAAGTTTGTCATCAATTTTTTCGCTGAGACTCAACTCAATAAATAATCCGCATCACTGAATTATACATGCACTATGGGCCAAGGATATTCATTAGTATCATGTCCACGAATTATCCATGCACTACGGGCCAAGGATATTCATGTTATCACCAATGGTTATGAACATGCCAACAACTGTCCATCATTGCACTACGGGCCAATGAGGACATTTACCACATCATTTGTAACATTACAGGTCATAATTATACCGAATAATCTCTGGTCATAATCATACCCATCATCAGTTCATCTATGCACTACAGGCCAAAGATGACTTTCATCATAATATAAGCATGATAATGATGACAATGATATAAGAATTCAATTAAATGAGAGCAATGATAAATTTTAAAGATTTTATAATTTAATTTATCCAGAATTCAATAATGTCCAAATTGTCAACATGATACTGCTTTGTGGAGTAAAATTCAAGAATAATATTGTATCAAAAATGATTTGGACCGAAAAGAAATCAATTTTTGTCATGAATAGTACTCCATATGAATAGTACCTGAGTGAATAGTACCCCGTGAATAGTATCCCGTGAATAGTATTCCGGCATAAAAAAATTAAACTCTATCAAGAATGCTCAGAATAATATATTCATAAAAAGATACTGGATGGAGCGCAAATTTCAAGGATATTCTACTAATTTCATGGAGTATAGAAGCAATATTTTAACAAAATGAGTGTAGAATTCGAAATATGAAACAAAATAATATTACTTACATACTACAGAGTATGGAAGAAAATATTATTTCTTACGAATGTTGAACAAAAATAATATCCCTTACCTAAAAAAGGAGAGTATTCCAACTGGTATAGCGGGGATATTCTTGAAGAAAACTTGTACTATTTTCTACACTCAAAGCTTTCTAAAACTCGAAAGAAATACGCTCAATATTATAGAAGAAGAATTCTCTGATTTTGGTGTAATTTTCAATTCTAAACTAAGCATCCTATTTATAGGAGAATGGAAGGATACTATTTGAATGTACAAATCACGGACTGCACAGGAAAGTGTCACGGGCGAATTCGCCGGCTGAATTTCTGATTTTCTAATTTACTATACAAATACTATGAAGACACTATACAAACACTATGCATAATAAAATATAATATATTATATTTTTCATAAAAAAACAAAACTTATAATATATATATATATATATATATATATATATATATATAAGGTGGGGCCTGCATGTTGGATGAAATATAAGGTGGGGCCCACATGTTTATGACTTTTGTAGGGGTGGGAGGAATTTGGAAAAGTGTGTGCGTGTGTATATTTTCCTTTGCCGTAAGGCAAATGTTATATATATATATATATATATATATATATATATATATATATATATATATATATACCGATTATTTTGAAAAATAGATAAATGGGGGTTTAAATAATAAGTAAAATTTACAACAAATACTTCATAAAAATCTCCTCAATATTTTTAACAACATTTATTCATCATTAATATTATAACTCGCAATATTTAACAACCAGATTATTTCCAAGAAAGAGAGGGTTTTCCGATAAGGATTTCTCTCTATTGACGCGTAATTAGATGACCAAACCCCTTTCCTCGACAGAACTTTCTAGACATTGTCAATAATGCAAATAATAATATGATTAACTTTGTCGTCTCAATTATTGATTTAATAATATATAAAATATTGACAATAATTGATACAAATAACGTGAGATACTATGCAGCAATTACTGTAGAAATAATTGAGTATAACTGAGTGACTTCTCACGTAAGCATCAATAATCAATACCGTGTGCTATTATGCAACCACGTGTATTACTGTACTTTTATCACCAGCTATTTCAACAATTAACGGTAAAATTATCGACGTTGTTTTTATAAAAAGATATTTATGTCGTTTTCTAACTCCGACAATAATTTTATTGTGGGGTCCACCAATGATTGTGCCATCGTACGAATATTCCCTGTTTAAACGAATATTCCCTGACCAATCAAATATTTTATAACAACTTGCATACTTTGCAAAATTTATAAATATTACCCACAACTATAATATTATAACAAATCCACACCATAATATTAAAAATGATACTTCAAGAAAAAATAATCTTTATTTATAAAAGTTGGGATCTTACAGGAACGATACTCTACTTTCGCTTTATTACTTGTTGACCATGTGTATATTTGCGTGCTATGCGTAACTAGATTTTACCCAACACTAAACCTAAAACTACGTCATTTATGGTCCGAACGGACGTGCCTTTTATGTTTAAAGCCAAAACTACGTTGTTTTTGGCTTAATCGTGCCTTTTCAATGGGTTGTGACCCTTCTGATGGATTACTTACCCTCCTATAAATAGATAGGGGGTGTTGCCATTCGAATTCATTCAATTCACATGCATTCAAGCACTATAGAGCATTCAAGTATTCATTTCTTCATCACTTTTCTGTAATTATTTTTGAGAGAGAGAGTCGGAACATTTATTTTTTGTTCGTAGAATATACTATTTGAAGTGCTACTATAGTATATGTTGTCATTGTATCCTGGGAGACAAGTGCTATCAACTCTAAGCACCGTAAGGAGGGCATAATTCTCTTAAAAACATAGTATCAGGTACTAACCTTGACAAGTTTATTTTACAGTTTGGTAACTTGAGATAAGTTTTTCTTATATATATATATATATATATAGTGTCCATTCTATTTTAATAACACAACATGGAGAAAAAAAATTCAGCAACTTAGGGAGAATCGGATAGGCGTTCAAGTAATGAGGGAAGTTTTTAAATCTAACGTTCCACCACCGGGTTTTCCTTAACCGATTTACAAGAGGAACAATTCAAATTAAATTTGGGTACAAGAATCGGATGCATTCAGGGCAAAACAGAAGACTTTATTTGTGTCAAATTTGGATATCAACATAACAGAGGAGGTGTCAATGAATTTCTTTGGGCGCTTTGGGCAGATTGAAGGTATAATGATTCATAGAAGGAGGGAAAATAGGGTATTCTATTTTGGGTTTGTTAAATTCAAGAATATTGAACATGCAGTGGAGGCTAAGCGAAGGTTAGATAGGAGATAAGTAATCAACAAGCGCATATATGTTGACTTGGCTAGAACGGAGATGCAGCTTGTTAAAGAATTCGGGGAACGAATATGGATTCCAACGTAGGAAAAATATGAGAAGATAAGGATTGTAGAAAGAGGGTAATTACAGCCAGTCCAAATGAAGAGGTAAGTCATTGTGTTCACCGCTGTAGGATTTTTGTTTCCCATGAAGAGAATAATATGACGAATCTGCGAAGAATTATGGATAAGTTTCACAAACATAAAACAGTGGGGGGAGACTGGAAACAGAGAAGCTGTAAGAGGTAAATACTTTGTAAACGTAGAGAAGCTGGAAACAGAAATGGAGACGTATCAACGGTATGAGTGGATTGTTGTAAGAGGGATTCCATTGTTTCTGTGGTCAAATAATACGATGGTTGGTATAGCAAAGGAATTGGGACAATTATTGGCGATGGAAGCTGAAACAGAGTATGCTAAGAGAATAGATGAATGATATTGATGACAACATCACGTTAAAAGTATGGTGAACAAGAATTTAGTGTCAAGATTAAATAGATGAAGGAGGACAAGATTGGCCTTAGCAGTTGTGGACGATGGTGTACGTCGGAGGAGAAGGAAAAGTCACCGGAATGTGAAAACTCCACAAGGTTTGTAATTGAGCAGACAAAATGTAATGAACAATTACATGTGGCAGAAGAGGATAGGTCTCCAATGGGAGCTGAATTGGAAAATGACATTCAAAGGATTAAGAATACTATAAATTCAAATGGGAATTCAATTGACCATGCGGGGCAGAGTTCGGATCACAAGGAGGTGACCAGTGGGAAGTTGGAACAAAATATTAATGATTATGGGGAAGGTAATACTCAGGTTTCAAATTTTAAAAGTGGGAAGGATTGTAATTGCAAGGAGTGCGAAGTATTTAAAAATATTACTAGTATTCAGTCAAGAACAGAAATTATTGAGCAGCGGGAAAACTCAAATATTGATGATCAACCGGGTTTGCATAGAGAGTAAGAAGAGGATTAAAAAACAAAGGAAACAACAGAAAAAAGGAGGCACTGAAAGAGCAATCCAAAGGGAATGACTGCAAGGTGGATTCAGAAGTGGAACGAGCAATAGTAATTAGTCAGCAACTGGGCTTAGTTCTAGACAAGGATAATAATGAAAGTGTCGTAAGGAAAAAATTCAAAGAATTTATTCAGCACATTGAATCTGGCACAGAGGTGGGAACGGAGGAGGAAAAAGAAGAGGATTTTGAGGATGAAGAATGTGATTCAGCTCGAAGTAGAGGCACATGAAATCATTAAATCAGAAAAATCTAATTGATCAGGAAGCAAGTCTCAGTTTTAAAGGGTACATTTAAGGCCGTAAATGAGTCAATACAGTTTAGGCTCGATTTGGGTTGGACTTAAAAAAATACGAGCCAGACTCGGATTCGTTAATAATATGATCAAAATCCGAGCATTAAAAATAGTTCGAATAAAAATATGAGTAGAATTTGAGCAAGGTTATACTCGACTCGTTTAAGATTCAAACTAATCGAATTTTTTATTGTGATTCTATATATACTCGATAAATACATATTTGATTAGATGTTCAATACATTCTCTTATAATATATATAAATTTAAATCAAATTAGGATAATTAGATATTTTTTTTATTTTTAATTTTAATTATGATTTTATATTTATAAAGTGTAATAATAAATATATTTTTTTATTTTTAAATAAAATAATAAATTTAATTTATAATTATATTTATTATAAAATTTATCTATTTATAAAGATAATTTTTAATTTAAAAAAAGAGGTTATGTAAAAAACACGGACGGAAGAAAAACACGGAGGTAAGGGCAGTTGGGTAAAAAAAACACGGAGGTATCAGTAAACTTTACTTCATTTGTTCCCTCCCCCTTTCGAAGTCCTCAAATCCTAACTCCATTATCTGATTATGCTCTAAATCTTTCCGCCCCTCAAAATATTCTCTTCTCTTCATCAACCGTCAGTCGCAACCCCAAATCAGAAGGTAACATTTGTGTTTAAAATTTCTTTCTTCATCTTATTTCTTCTCTTCCTCAAATAGGAAGAACCCTAGCCTCCAATACCTTGCCATCGCAAGTCAAATTTGTGCTAATTTTGGGATTTTGAAGTAAAATTTGCAGGCTTAATAGTTATATGTATATTGTGAGGATGAGATTATTGCAGATATGAAACATCCATACCTTCTGATATTACCTCATTTTCAATTTGATTTTTCGAGTTAGATTTGTGATGATTTTCTCAAAAATGTTTTGTTAAATCGGGCAAATTAAGCCCATTGAAGGTTCACTAACTCTCCGTGAATTGGGATTTGGTATAATCTTTGATTTATTCCATCTAATCCTGCTGATTTGAAGTTTATTAGTTTTATCATACTAAGATTTGTGAATATTTTTGGGGTTTAATCTTATTTTTTATAAACCCTCTATTGATTTCCTCTATCATCCTGAGATTTGTTTTTTCGTCTTTCCTGCTAATTCTTGATGATTCTACTTTCTGTCTCCACTAGCTAATTTTTGGAATTAAGTAATCTCTCTTAAAATATGTATAATTTTTCTATGATTTTTATGCCATATGCTGTGAATTGTAGTTTAGGGATGTAGTTGAAGCTTTTAAATTAAGTTAGATCTTAGTCACAGATCCACTTGAATGGTTGAGTATATCATTTGTGATTGGTCATATTATAAAATAATACTAAAAAAATTCCTGACACATCATTTGAGGCTTCTCAATTACACTTTTAAACACAACGATACAAATTGGCTATTTCTTTATTATATGGACCCTTTCTTCTGCTTGAACTTAGCTGACTTCTTGTTCCATAAAAACGAGGATAGTTAAGGAGAGCTGACATCGAATCTAGTTGAAAGAATTTCTCGGAATTGCCAAGTCCGCAGGATGATTGTTGCCCAAGTCAAATATATCTTTTAGAAATTTAGTTATGCTTTGTACTATTTTTGTTTGGAGGTGATATATTATATTGATGCTTATACTACATCTGATCTGCTAAATTTTATTGAGTATTGTATTATTTTTTGTTTATTTGGCTTGAATTATGGAAGGTAATATTGTTCTTTGAGATCTTTCATTTGGTGATAATTCTGGTGCAATAGTTTGTCATCAACTCTCTTTGCTCTGTTAGAAGAGTTGATCTATACTCCCTGATATATAATTCTGAACTAATTTCCATATTGTCAGTTGAATACCAGTGGCAGTACCATGTGTTCCAAAATTGGAGAGATTTTTCTAAAATGATGGCTTTTAAGGAAAATTTCAGTTTTCAAACATATACTTAATATTTGCTAGAAATTTAATAGCGGTGGAGTAGTATTACTCAATATATCTAGTATATAAGTAATAACATCTTAGGAACTGTGATTTTATATTTTAAAATAAAATGTATCTCTAATTTTGTAATTTCGGAATGGAGGAACAGTATATATTTCTTCTCAAGGTTGTATTATTGTTATATTTCAAGATTTTACAAGGGGATATCATTCATTGAGCTAATTAATTTCATGATTAGCAGCAGTTTAATTAGCTTCAGCAGATCTGGTACAAGTCTTAACTTTATAGTACTTTGTTTCTGGAGGTTGGGGGCTATCCTTATTATTGAACCTGAATTATTCGCTACTGCACTGAAGAAGCATTACTTAGTTCGGTCAGCCTGCTGCAAGGTAACTTCACACTTTGTCATCTGATGTGCTTAATTGTGTACATTTTATTGTTCCTTCATTACTTATTTATATTAAAACTGTTATAATAGGTGCTTGTCACTTATTTTCATTTTATTACTCTTAGATAGACGTAAAAATACTAAACTTCTTCGCTTAATAACGACTCCATGACTGAATAACCAGTAATCGTGTTGGAGAAGTTTAGCAATTCAAGTTGGCGTTACAGGGCTAATTAATATCATAAAAAAAAATAAGAAGTTTGTTGCTTGAATTCAGTTTTTTGTATAATGTCTCTTTTATAGCTCAAGTTGGGTCGAGTTCAACCAACCTCTAGGTTCTTTTCTCCACCTAGCTTTCATATTTACTGATTTGAATGCCACATAGGATGTTCGAATCATAGCACTTGTGCAATGGATTTTATTTAAGAGGCATAATTTACACTCCAAAAAATATTCTAGAAGAAACGTGCAAAAATGCCAACTTTGTATCGTTGTGTTTAAAAGTGTAATTGAGGAGCCTCAAATGATGTGTCAGGAATTTTTTTAGTATTATTTTATAATATGACCAATCACAAATGAAACGTGCAAAAATGCTTTCCTAATGTCATGGACAACTACAGATAATTTGGCAGGCAGCATTGATGAACCGGTGGAAGATGGGGACGCTGTACTGGATGAGATTTACTTTGCCAGAGACTGCTCTAAATCAAAGAAGTTGAAGTTTATAAAATGCTGGATGAGACAATTGGTACTGAACTAATAGGTCTTTTAACAAGGAAGCCCAAGGAATTGAAGAAGTGGAATGATAACCATACATCCTTGCAAGCATCTGATCAAGGTTTCACCTCGGAAAATATAGTTAGAGAGTATCCTTAACTAATTCATGTTTCGTGGATTAATTTATTAATGCCTTTTATGAATCATACAAGTATTCTGTAGTTGAACGACTTGGCTTCATTTTGCTACAACAATTTCCTTAATACACACAAGATATGAATTGCAGATTTTACTGCGGATGGAGATACTGCAATCAGAGGTGGCAGGTACTCTTGTAGAGCTCACAAAACTGAAGCTTGTGAAACATATTTGCTCCCTTTTAGAGATCATTCAGTATCTTGTAAAAGGAGGCATTCATGGCCATGTGAGCCTGTATGATTATGCTGAAAGGACCATAAAAACAAGGTATATACGTCTTAAGGCATCAAAAGTTGACTATTTTCTATAATGGTTAGTTTTATGTGTTATGTTTTCATATATTGTGTATCAAAAGTTGACTTAGATTGCAACGCAGAAACAAGCTTAGGTAAAAACATGCAAGCTTTATGGTGCTTTTGATACATTGAAATACATCTGTTAATTTTCTTATGTAGAGATATAAAACATATGTTGAATATCTGTTATAAAAAAATGTACTCTACTCTCCTTGTCCACTTTCCCTGTTCAACTGTGTTCTTGTATCTCATTACCATATTGGCCCTTGCAGTATGGGGTGGAGATCCAGTTTACCCAACTGTGAACTACATTCAAGATCCAGACGAAGTGATTGATTACAGGGGTCCAGATTTTCACGAGCCAACTCCCAACAGGTATTAAATTTGTTTGCTGCACACAGGTATTAACATTTGTTGATTGACTACTTACATAGTGTCCAACAGCTAATTTCTTTTTTATTTTCACAGTTTGATGCATTAAAAGGGACACTCCGTCACTTCAGCCTATTCCCATCAGGTGGCAGTGCATTTTTGTGCATTCTTTGGCTCATTTTTGTGCATTCATGCTGGTAAGGTAGTGCAAGCCTGATAATTTATTAGTTTCTATGTTCTAACCAACTGCAGTTTCAAATATAATTGGGTTTTAGAATGCGAATTGAGCTGTGAAATGCATCTCTATTTGTACAGTGTAGAGTTGTGGTTTTGTTTTTTAAGGAATATCAAAACTGCCATGCTATCCCGATGCTTTTACATTCTTGAATATTGATACTGCCATGCTATCCCGATGCTTTTACATTCTTGAATTTGCATAATCATTCATATTTTCCCCCCTCTTATATCTAAAAGTGCAAATGGATAGTCATGAGCTATGACTTGGGTATTTCAAAAACCATATAGCTTCATCCAGAATTCTTTAGTGTCTGTTAAAATTTCCTTTTAAATTTATTGAAGGGTAAGGGAGAACAAGAACAACTAACATAAAGAACCTTATCTTCTTAGAGGCGACTAACTTATTTATACAAAAACTTTTCGGAATCAGGTATCTAAAATGTAAGACCAAGACAAAAACTCTTTGTTGAATTGAAATATTTATTATTTACTCGAAATGTTACATGTATGAACTGTTCAACTGCAGGCGCGGTAACTGGAGCTATAACTACTCCCCTTGATGTGATAAAGACAAGGCTAATGATTCAGGTATGGCAAATGGAACCCCTTTCATCTTCTTGTTGCTTTGTTTTGCATGTTCATGCGTTCTAGATTGCATTAATGAACTTGTTTATGTCAGCTGGCAAGATATTACATTGTTCTTTTCTCTATTATTTGTGCAGGGATCAGGAAACCAGTACAAAGGGATATTTGACTGCGTTCAAACCATCATTAGAGAGGAAGGAGCTCCAGCCCTTTTGAAGGTATGTGTTCTTTTATCCCTAAAATTGTTTTCTTTCCCTCGCAGCTTTTTCTTTGTTCAATTAGTTTTTTTATGAGAAAATATCTACTGATGAGGGAGGAATTCTCTGTATCTACTGTGTGCCTTTCATATTCCAAACAGAATTCTCCGTATTGTCTTTTGAGTTGTGCATGCTCCTCCTTACAGGCAATCAAAGTGCAAAGTGCTCCTGCTCCTGTTTCTGCTTCAATTGTAACGTATCCAAGTGAGACGGATGGTGTCCGAAGAACATTTTCTTGGTGAACATAGTAGTAATTTATATTGAAAAGTAAATTTAAGATGTATATATGGATAGTTTGGTATATATTTTGTGGATATAGTAATTTGAAACTGTAAACTAATAGTATTATTGGGATGTATTTTAAATGGTTGATACATTTTGGCTTTAAATTTAAATGAGAATTTAGACCTTTTAGTTATATATCATGGCATTAGCATATTGCAAATGCATTGGTAATGTAGGTGAATAACAATCTTTTTTTTTTATCTACAACATTTTAAAAATATTGTATATTTGTTTAAATAAATGAAACTTTCTAAATAGATGACACATTATAAACGTTGTGTAAATGTGTTTAAACGTTGTTTGATATATTAAATTACAACATTTTTAGCCAGAAAACGTTGTGGAATTATACCTTCTACAACGTTTTCAAGCATCTACTAATTTATAGAAAATAAATCTACAACATTTTTTTCTTAAAAATGTTGTATAATGTGTCTAACTACAACGTTTTAAAAACGTTGTGTAAGGGTGTCAAATAGATGACACCTTTAACCACGACGCTTTTTTTATTGAAATCACAATATTTTTTTCGCGTTATCATTTACTGTTTTGTAGTAGTGGAATTATTTGATAGGGAATAAGGTTAATGCAGTGAGGTTCGTCAGTTTGCAAAATTTTCTCCTGAACCTAGACAGTTTTTTAAGATTTCAGTCATTATTTCAAATATCTTCATATGGGTTGCAAGCTTCCTATTTTGGCAATAGTTAACCAGTTGTAATTAGAAAATGGTACATTGGTGATAGGAGAATAAGATATGGTAATGGGGATATAATTCAGCGATTTATGCACGTTGTGTGGGACATTCAACATGGAAGGTGATATCTTGCAGAATTATAGGAAAAATAGTGAAAGAATTTGTTTTGAAGGAATAACATGATGTCCATTGCCTGTAACATAACATGATGTCCATCGCCTTTGACATTTCCCTCCACCTCGAATATTTGGCGCTAAATTCTACCACATTGTTAATGACGGTATAGTCATTATCGATGGACATCTGTTGACCATCAAGTTTGGAAAAGGAGAGAAAAGGGCATTATCGACAGAACACATTGGCTATGGCGACGTCGTCGTTAGTGAGGTTATTCTCGACAGAATTTCGGTAGTCGGCGATGCCACCATCGCCTATAACCCATTTTTTTTGTAGTGTTTGTCACATTATATAAAAAAGAGTTTTATTATAAATTTTTATTACGTAGTACTATTAATAAAAATATATTAAAATACTAATAATATGATAATACTCCATAAGAAAATTATTTCCTTTTTATAACTATATTATTTAAGTTGTAATAGAATCAAATTAACTTGAACTTAAATAATTAAATATATATTTTAATAACAGTAATATTAATGTCACGTTTGGATTGAAAGAATGAAATGAAGAGTAGAATGATTCATTCTATTATAGTTAGAACGAGTTATTCCATATACTCTCCCCCCAAGGAACCAAATACAATTTTTTTCATTTCAATCGCAACCAAACACAATTTTTTTCATTCTATAGGAATGAGTCATTCCATTCTTACTTTCATTATTTTAATCCAAACGTAGCATAAAAGTGAGGTAAGATAATTTACATAGAATATTATTTCCTTTTAAAATTATATTACTTATTTGTTAAGCAAAATAACATGTACAAAATCGAGTCGACTTATGAACTTGATTGAAATATACGAGATATAGTTCATCTCACTTTGAACAATTAAAATTATTAAACATAGATAGTGTAGAGTGTAAACTATCGCAACAATATACTTATACAGTTATACTCAACTAAATATAAATATATTCATAAATTAACTTTTAATTAGCTAACTGCCGTACGAAGTATGGGTAATTTTTTAAATAAAATTAATTTTTTATTTATTTTATATATAATAATTATAAATATATCTTTTGAACTTTCATTGACTTGCTACTATTATTAGAATGATTATAAATTTTACTTAAAAAATAAATGACTACAAATGACATACAACTGTCGAATACTCATAATTGACTATTTTAAATGTGATTCTTGTTATAAAAAAGTTAATAAATAAATAAAAATCAAGCACCTTATTCCAAGAGCACTACTTCATTTTTTTTGCCAAAGAGATTCATTTTTGTTATGTATTTGTATAAATTACAGTTCCTTTCTCGTAGCATTCGTAGCTAGGCGTCATCATTTTTTTGGCAATATATATTCTACCTCAGTCTAGAATATGTTTTGAATCATACCTAGTTGTATCTGGGTAGTTTTTCAAGTGTAGGTTATTTTTTAGCATCAATTTCTGAGTGATCCTTATTTCTCGATTATTATCTTCATTATACATGTTGTCACTAGGATAAAATCTAATCCCAAAATTTTCGCAATATGATGGTTTGGTTGCCTTCTTAACCAGTCAGCCAAGTTTTTCAAGTGTAGGTTAATTTTTACCATCAATTTCTGAGTGATCCTGATTATTATCTTCATTATACATGATGTCACTGGGGTAAAATCTAATCCCAAAATTTTCACAATATGATGATCTAGTTGCCTTCTTAACCAGTCAGCCAAACTCACAAACTAACTAACAAATAAATCACAGTCTGTTTAGACAAGCCACACGAATTTACAGGCAAAGCCCAATCTTTTATTGCTTCTCTCAATAAACTAGGATTATAATATGACTCAAGGCTTGCAAACTCACACTTGCTCAGTGATCTCTGCCTACAAAGCCCCCAATGCATTATACACATTATAAAACTAGGTTGCAGTTGACATCCCCGACTGCCTAGGATAATCTGGCCAATGACCTTACAGCATTTCAAATATTAACTGCCCACAAATTCGCCCACTAAGCCAATTGCCAGCAGCTGTTGCCCCATGTTCTGCAGATCAGCCAAGCATGCCAGTCATGTATGTTAGTGGGTGGTTGACTCAGCAACTGCCCACAACTGCCTATCAGGTTGGTCAATGCTCCAGTCAGCCATTACACTCAGCCCACGAGATCAGCCCACAATGTTTGTTGCCTCTGCCCATAATATTTGTTGCTTCAGCCGACGATCTAGTCCAACGTGTGTCATCCATGCTATATCCATCCAGCCCACTGAATATCCAACTAGGCCACGCACTTGCCCAAGGTGCGACCCAAACCTTGATGTGCACGTCCAGCCCAATTCATCTGTCCACAAGCATCAGTATTGTTGCATGCTGGGCGACACCCCATGTCAAGCTTACATGCTAGGCGCCACCCCATGCCATGCCTTGACATGCTAAGCTCAACGCCTATGCCATGCCTAAACATCCAACTGTTGGGTGTGCTTCAAAATTCTTTGTTTTGGCAACGTCCCACATTGCCTATTTTGAGAACCTTTCATGTGTATATTAGTACTTTATGAGTCGGGCTTAGTAACATGATTGAGAAAAAAGGGATGAGGTCACGCACATAAGGATGACTAAAGAATTGGGCTGGGCCAAGCTTGGATATTGGGACTTTCGGTCAGAAAACCTTAGTGCGTGTGTGTGCGCATTACGCCCGCGCAAGGGGGTGCCGATCCGGTCGATTATGCCTCACGGGTGCACCCAGGTAGCCCAATGTTTTGCTAAAATTCCTAACTTTTATTTATCAATTTTATTATTATTTACTTGAGCCGCAACCCTAGCCCAACGTTCTGAACGTTGCCTTATCTATCTCCAGTAGCGTTCATCACGTTCTATTCTCCTGCGTTCCATTAACGTTAATTTTTTCCCAACGTTCTCTCTAATGTTCATGATTTTTTCAACGTTCTGATCATTCTTTTTCTTCTATAAATACCAGTCTAGCACAATATATATCACCTTCTTTACTATATACTCTGTTATTCTGGGCAATCCACATAGACAAGTCCAAAGTCTCCTTCTGTGAGTACACACGATCGGTGGCTTTACCGTTGAATCCTGGGAGGTGACCGTCGGTAACCCATTTGTACCTAAGGTTATTACCAGTGGGGGCGAAATCACTTTTTAGGACAGTTGCTTCGTTACGCCTTGGTTTCTTTCATATACTAGATAAGTTGTTCCAATTTTATTGTTCAATTCGTCGTGTTAATTTTGCTATGTATTTCAACAATCTAAAAAGTGATTTGGTTTATTAACAAGATGAAATCTTTCTTAAACCTTTTTAAAATTGAACGCTTTGATGGTACGAATTTTAAGAGATGGTAAGAAGATATACTGTTTTATTTGGAAACCATGAATTTGGAATATGTGTTATATGGATGTTCCTGTTACTCCTGTTAATGATGTATCTGATAAAACTACTGCTATTGAAATTGTTAAAAAATCGGATGCTGATAAGTTTACAAAAGGGGATTATGTTAAGGATAATCGTACATGTCGTAGATACTTGTTGCACTACTTGTCTAATTCACTGTTTGATATTTATTATCCATATGAAAGTGCAAAGAAGATATGGGATGCCTTAAAATCTAAATATTTTGTTAAAAACTCTGGCCTTAAGAAATATGTTGCTGGAAAATTTCAAGTTTTTAAGATGCAAGATGGAAAATTAGTAATAGAGCAAGTTCATACATATCAAAAAATTGTGGGGGAAGGAATGAAAATATTTGAGACTTTTCAAGTTGTTGTACTTATCGAAAAGTTACCACCCTCATGTAAAGATTATAAGATGAACCTTAAACATGAAACTAAAGATTTTACTATGCAGGAACTAGTGGCACACATACATATTGAAGAACAAAACATGGCTAAAGAAAGAGGAGACATAGTTCCAAGTCATATTGTCAAGGCTAATCTCGTAGAACAAAAGCTACAATGGAAGAGCCAAAATTATCAGTCCAAAAACTACAAAGGGAAAAATCATAAATCAATGGGAAGAAAGGATAATATGTTCAAGAATCCCAATCAAATTCAGAAACCTTTCACTAAAGGTCCTTGCTTCATATGCAGCAAACCTGGTCATATTGCTATGAAATTTCACTTTCGCAAGGGGCAAGATAATGACAATAACTCTCAGCCTAAGCCCCAAGCGAAATTGGTTGAATCCGATGACATTATTGTTGTTGTTGTCTCGGAAGTAAACCTAGTTGACAACTTCATGGAATGGGTAGTAGATACTGTAACGACCCTAAAATTCATACAGTTAAACTATCGACTTCGGTCGTTAATAATGCGTCTAACTTCTGATTTTACATCATTATTCGATGATAAACCTAATAAAATGCAGAATAATTAAAACTTTTCTGTCTTCTTACTTTAATTTCCTGAATTAAAACCTTTATCGTCTACACATCTCTGAATCAATTTTATTTTATGATTCGCTTCATCAGTTTTGTAATATAAAATCTTACATCTCAGCTAGATATCCCTTATACATTGGGTAGCTCAAACTTTACAACTACATATGAAATTTTACATCATAATTATGAAGTACATTTCTCAAAAACTTTTTCTTTACCTACCTTTGAACCATACTTAGTTTAGTACTCACCTTATTAGAGTTAATAAATAAAACTTACATCTAGGTTCAATACCCTTTATACAACGAACAGAATTTAAGCTTTATAACTCAACATCTATTAAACATCATAAATTATTCGTAACCTTAAACATGGTTCAAATAATAACAACTCAGTCAAAGTATATAAATTTTCATGCATTACATATTATTCATGTCTTTCAAGTAGCACATAGAGTTACCTTGTATCCTTAATCGGCAAAAGTGGTTATTTGCAAGGTTGAGCTCGACAGCCAAGCAAAATTTAACAGTTTTCATGCATCATGTAGCACATAATAGCATGCTTAACATACATTTCATAAAAATTGAACTAACATAACATGCATGTTGCAGTTCATATAATAAGTATATAGATTGAGTTCCTTACTCAATCAGCATTCATTACTCAACTAACGTAGTCATAAATTGACTTTAACGTTTCATACTTTCAACATATATATAACACATCATGCACTTTGCAACAAAGATTTAAAACAGTTCATCATCAAGTTCACATAGCAAATAGGAACTGAAAGACTTGCTTTGATCGTTGTTTACCAATAACAGATTAACAGCTTACATCTATCTGTACTTCACGTGCCCTACAAAATTATATAATCATGCACATCAACTATTAGTCACATAGCAATGCATAGTAGTTATAATGTAAACTTTATTTTGCATCTCATAACCCTTCCTGTTAATCAATACACAATGTTCAATTTGATTGTGTTAATTAATTTTCGACTTATATCTCATTATATTTCTTCTTAGGTCACACTCAAATTTCATTCAAGTGTTTAAGTCTTGCTAGTACTACTTATTATTTTTATATAAACCCCATTTTATATCTTATAATGTTCATTTTATTTGACTTAAAACACTTTTTACGTTCATTAACACCTGTTATGGCGTTTCGACGTTCATTCGTCACACGCCCGATTTGACTCTCTTGTGTATGCTTAGTATGCTTATACAACTTATCTAATACATCATTTATTAATGTTAAGTATCATTATACTTCATAATATTCATGTTCTATAACTTAGAACTATATCTTTTATCGTCAGAAGCACTACACTTGCATACGTGCATGCCTGACGCCCTCCGATTGCCTTTAAATACATACCATTCCCAAAGATGGCCATTTTTACCCTTGTTACCAACATCAAATTGAAAGACTTAAAGAATGAAAGTTGTAGATCTATTCTTCCTCGTTCCGGATCATCTTGAATCTCCTTAATCGGAGTTCGTAATAAAAGGTTATGACTGTTTTACTACAGGAGGTCAAAATAGTCGCACCGGACAAACCTAGAGCGCAAATGCGCCCAATTAAGCCTTGGAAACAGCGCAGCTGTGTCCAAGAGAGCAGCTGCACGCCAATAGACTTAGGACAAAGCGCAGCTGCGCCCGTTAGTAGAACCAGAATTAGCAGTTTACTGTTCATGCGATTTTTGACCTTTTTCTCCTTCTAATCTTCATAACTCAAGTTATACTCATTCAAATTAGTCCGTTTTTAATTCTATGGATTCGTAATTCATAGAACTACAAACACCAAAGAATTAATAATTTATTAAAACATTAACTAACCCAAATCTTAACCCAAAAATCATGTTCATATTCTATTTTTATGTTTAACATGTTTAGCGAATTCATTCACTACGAATTCGTTTCTTAACCAAATTGATTCATTTAACTTGCATTCTTTTCGTTTCTTATCATATTAACACAATCCATCACCAATTTTATAATTATAAAATAAACTCCTAACCAATTTTAGTCTCAAAATAAACCCAAAATACATATATTAAACAAAACTCATACTCTTCATCCTTAACATGATTTTCATGAATTTGTCAATTCTAAAATAGCTAGTAGATTACCTATAACAGATTATATATATATATATATATATATATATATATATATATATATATATATATATATATATATATATATCAATAACAAATATAACCCATTTTCTTAACAATTCCCTCATTAAAATTATTTACAGAGAAAACTTTGAAAAACACAAACTAAAGTTTAAAATTAGAATATTACCTTTGATTCTTTTTTAAACCTAGAATAAATGATATGAATATTCTTCTTCTTCCTTCTTTGATTCTCAAAACTTTGTCAATTTACAGAGAATTTCTTCTCTTTCTCTCTCAATTTCTCTCTTTCTCTCTTCTTCTCTGTTTTCTAACTCTTAGTTTTAGGAAAATAATAAGCGTAACCCCCCAATTGATGAATACGTGAACTTTAAGTTGGGTTATCAATTAAAAAGTTTTAGCAATTATAAAACACAAAGAGTCTAGGTCATGTTTGGCTAGAACCTTTAACCTCTTTTTAATTTATTTTAATAATTCTCCTTATTATATGGTATATCTTCTTTTCTCTAAATGTCACACTTTAACTATGTTGCTAAATTATTTAGCTAACTACACTGAATAATTATACAATTATAATTTATATAATTATTACACTTATACATTATGAAATTATATTCATAAACACCTCCATTTAAAATAATAAACATTTTCATTAAAATAGTTAATATTTATTCCATAATTATTTTAATTAACTCAAATGAATTATACAATTATTATATATAATCATTTCATTCCTTTTTCTCACATAAATTGTCTCAATACAATTTATTTAATCCATACATCTAATCACCACTTAATTATTAATTTAATTTATTAATCTCTAACCAATAATTATTTATAGGTATATTAGTTTTTCTTCTCTCACTATAAATTTATATTTTATTAACATCGTTCAAGATATTAAACCTTTTCATATATTACCATGACATGTAATATATATTAAGAATACCACATTTAATTAGCAAAACTCATATATTAACTCACTATTTTAATTAATTGAATTAACTCTTTTATCCACTTTAATACAACACCACTACCAAGTAAGGTTTAAATATTCAAACAATATTATTTCATAATATAGTTTCAACTTAATTTAAATTACCTAATATTTATAGGGTTAATTTTCCTTGCCACCAAATTTCTTATCGTGACTAATTTCTTTTATTTCCTTTAATAGTTTAATCAACTATTAAATCTCATAAAAATTTAATTTCTTCACACCAAAATACATAATTCAAAATATATACATCTCATAATAAGAATTTTAATTATTAAATTCTTATTTTAATAACTTATAAAAAATTTTGTTGTCACATCACTCCCTTCTTATAAGGATTTCGTCCTCAGAATCAACGAAACCTCCCTTACTCGGTTTTCACTAAATCTCTTTTCAAAATTTATCGTTGAATATCTTCAACACATTACCTTAATATATGTTTTATTTATTACCACTCCAACCATTCTTCATAATAAATTCTTGTAAGTTTTATTTCATAACCATTACTTAAACTCAATTATATTTGAGTATTACATATTCTTTGACCCGTTCATTATCTTTCTCTAAGGATCATTATCATTTACTAGATTCTCAAACTCTCGGGACATTACATTCACCCCTTCTTCTAAGAATTTCGTCTTCGAAATTCACTGGATTTTACAACTAGATTTTCTTTCTAAAGATTTTAGTAAAATTATCGCATTCTTTACATCTTTCTCTTTTAAAAGTTTTGCATTATCCTTCAATAACTTCTCCCATCAGAATTTCTTTCATTTCTTAGAATTATTATGTTTTGCTTAATTTTCTCATCATCATATGTCATCTACAACTTACCTCCTTCTAAGGAATACCTTCCTTTCCACTTTCACGTTTCAGAATAATAAGAATCTTCCACAATTGCTCAATAATTGAGAAGTGATATGAATAACTCAAGAATTTAAAAGATTCTCGAATCATGCGTAGGGGTCACAAGACCTTGAACTACGTCCAAGGTTATAAGTATTTCTTTTAACTTAAATCTAAACAGTCATTAGACTGTAGGGACTCCCGTACTTAGGGTAATCTGCCCTTCGTACCATGTATTGTGTACCATGTCCATGGTTATAAGTATTTTTTTTTAACTTAAACCTAAACAGTCATTAGACTATAGAGACTCACGTACTTAGGGTGATCAGCCCTTCGTACCATATATTGTGCACAAACATCTAAACGCTTCCATGTAATCCCCTATAAAGGGGTTGTTCACCTCAGTTTTTCAACATCTGAATCCACACCAAAACAATTTGGTTTGACATAACTTCTCAAGAAATGCTTGAAATGCATAAATATCTTTCAATATTTGTCTAGCTGAATCAAATAGCATAGACTTCTAACAACAACTCGAACATCAATCGAAATAGTTTTAGCCAATTCATATGGTATATCTTTTCTAGTTAAAAAAAACTAAAAATCCTTTTTATGATGTCATGATACCGTACTTGTAAGACCCCAAATTATTAATAAATGAAATTTAAATTCCCTCTATTTATTATTTTGAAATAGTAAGGGTTAAATTGATTAATGAGGTTAGTTATGGGTAAAATGCGCAAATATTTCAAATAAGCAAGTGGTTATAAAATATTCATTGTTGTCGGGGAATATTCGTTTGGTCGTGGAATATTCTTCCTGTCGGGGAATATTCGTACGACGGCGCAGTCTTTTGTGGGCCCCATAACGAAAAGCGATTGGATGAAGAAAACGACAAGTATAAGTTGTTTATAAATAACGGCGTAGTTGTTACCGTTAATACTGTTAGAATACCTGGTGGTTAAAACACAGTAATACACGTTGTTGTACAGTAGCACACTATATTGCACCAATTATTGATTCTTACGTAAGAAGGCACTACTCAATAATGGTTACAGTAATTACTGTTAAGTATTTTATTTTATTGATTCAATAATTGCTGCGTTGATATTTTATATTACTGTTGTTTCAATAATTGTCACTACACAGTATTTCCCATTATCAGATCAATAATTCATATTATTTGAATAATATTATTAGATAACATTATTGGCAATGTCTAGAAAGTTCTGTCTAAGGAGAGGTTTGATCATCTAATTGCGCGCCAGTAAGGAGAAATCCTTATTGGAAAGCCCCCTCTTTCCTGGGAACGACCTGGTTGTCATAAATGTGATTCTCTAATATTATTTATGAATAATTAATTATTGATTCATATGATAAGAAAATATTTATTTTATGTGGATATAAATGAGGGATATATTTTTGTGGTTAAAAATGAAGGAGTTAATGTTGAGATTTTTATCAGTATTTTTATCGGAATGGAGGTATTAAAAATCAGGATTTTTGAGATATTTTGCGGGGGTTATAATTTTTAATCCGACCGTTAGATCGTGGTAATTTTTGGATATGTTATACATATATAAGTTGAGTATATGTCCACAAATTTTGAACCGTTAAAAATGAACGCATGGTTTATTATGAATTTTACGAGATGACTGGTTTAGGAATTGTTGAATTTTTGGAGTATATCATTTTGGTAGAAAATTTTAGAATTGGTGGGCCCCACTCTTGGTTGGTGAAGAAATATACTGAGGTTTTTATTCAAATGTGGTAGGCTTGAATAGTAGCAGGTAAAGCCATCAGGTTGCAGGTTAAGTCTGCTTCGGCGTACTAACATTTTTCTATAAATAGAGGGCTAAGTTAGAATTGAAAATCACACCAGAAACAAGTTTTCTCTCGTTCTATCTCTAGATTATTGAGTGTATTTTATGAGTATTTAGATACTTTGAGAGTTTCTATTCATCAGAGCAAGTTTCTTTCAGCCTTATACCGGTATTCCGACCAGAAGTACTGTCTTTACGAGGTAAGGGATGTTATTTTATTCGAAAATGATATTATTTCTTCAATATCATTATGTTGAAATATTGGTTGGAAATTTTTATCAAATTTTGAACTTTTCACGTCGGGGTTACTATTCATGAGTTACTATTCACGAGCTACTATTCACCGAAAAATAAAATTTTTTTCTTTTCGTCCAAAATATCTATTCTGGGTACTAGCTTTGATTGTATCCGTGTTTTGATCATTCTTGAATTTTACTTCACTATGAATAATTATAAGGTATTTTTGGACATGGATAAATCGAAATACGAATCCTTAATATTTGTTATTTTGTTTCATTGGATTCGTTTTCTTTAAGATATTTTTCATCATCCTCAGTCCTAAATGATGATATTATTGAATATCTTTGGCTTGTAGTGCAAAGATGAATGATTAACTGATGAATATCTTTGGCCCGTAGTGCAAAGATGAACAGGTGTTGAGATGAACATGACCGACTGGTGATACAAATGAATATCTTTGGCCTGTAGTGAAAAGATGAATATTTGATTAAAGATGGTTATTGATTGTTGTTACATAGATAAAATATTGATGATGGACTTTTAAATCTTAGAAGATAGTAGAACTCATTCTCTACTTGACTCTTCTAATGGTTTGCTGTTTCCGCTGCAGTTATTGATTTAAAACTTGTTGTCTATTGTATTCTATTAGATTTTTCCCTGTTAAAGACTAACGATAATTTGTTCTGTATTATCTTAGTCATAATGTTCTTTACTGGGCTAGTTGAGCTCACCCTTTTCCTTTTTATTCCATTTTTCTCAGGAGGCGAGAATGTAGCGAGTACTAGTCGGGGAATGGAATGATGGTTCTAGAAGTTATTTTAGTAGTCCTCACCATTTTTGTGAAATAATGTATCAATAATTGTAATGAGAACTTATTTGAGTGTGGATATTGTCTAGATGATAATATTTGTATTTAAACTCACAGTTCTTATGTTGTAACAGTAAAGATGTAGTTATTTTTGTACCATGTATTTTGGTGACTCAGAATGGGTGTTGTATACCTATTTTTGGGGCGTCACAATTGGTATCAGAGCTTAGGGATATGATCTCTGGCGGAGATCGGAGAACAAAACTAGGAGGGGAGAGACGAATAAATCCTTCGCTAGTGTGTCCTACCTAAGCTTATTTATTGGTCAGTCATAATATAGGGGTATTATGTGATTTGTTAATTTATTTAATTAACCCTTGTTTTATGGCAGTATTTGAGAATTTCGACTGAGAATGTTAACAGTGGAGTAAATGAGACCGTGGAGACACCGGTCCTTACCAACGAGGAGAACGTGCAACAAGCTGGCGATGTTCCTCCTGTGAACAACACCAATAAGCAGATGATGAACGATAGAATGTTTAGAAGTTTTTTGCAATTCATGCAAAACCAGACGAGGGAGACTCGTGTTCAAAATACAGGAGGAAATGATAGCAATTCACGGTTTGTCACAGCCAAACAGTTCAAAGAATTGGGACCACCAGAATTTAAGGGAAAGCCGGATCCAATCATGGCGGAAACGTGGGTCAAGCAAATTACCAAGATATTCGATATCTTAGGATGCACGGAGGAACAAAAGGTTCTATTCGCCACCTTTATGTTCTGTGGCGAGGCAGACTACTGGTGGGAGTCTGTGAAGCGTACCCATCCAGCCGCACTCAGCATGTCTTGGGAGACATTTCAGAAACTGTTCAATGACAAGTACTTTCCTGAAAGTATTCGTCATATGAAGGAGGTAGAGTTTATTAGACTGGAGCAGAATAACATGACGGTGTCTCAGTACGAGGCGAAGTTTGCAGAGTTGTCTAGGTTTGCACCTCATTTGGTGGAGAATGAGGAACGTATGACGAGGATGTTTCTGAGAGGTTTGAAACCCGGCATACGTCAATATCTCATTTCTCATAAATTTTCTCTCTATTCAGATGTTGTCAACAGGGCTCAATTATTAGAGCGAGATTACGAGTACGGTCAACTGAGGGACCACAACCAGGATCATATCGGTGACAGCAGTCATCAGAACAATGATAACCAGCGGAGAAAGAAAAATACAGACAAGAACGGCAACCACTCTGGTGGTAATCGTGGCTATGAAAATAGAAGAAGCGAGTCGGGAGGAGATTTTAAAAAGAGGAGATTCAACAATGACAATACGAAGACGTCAGCACCAGCAGCAACTGATTCCAAGGGAGGAGAACGACCACCAGTTATATGCTATAAGTGCGGAAAAGAAGGACATATCAGCCCAAACTACCCACAACAGTTTAAGGTATGTTATAATTATGGAAAGGATGGATATATCGCTCGAGATTGCACTGTAGCAAAACCAAGTCCAGCGGGGATGGTGATTCAAAAAGCTGTCCTAGAAAAGATAAAGTTAACGGTTCCTGGAAGAGCGTTTGTCGTGACTGGTCAACATGCGAGGAACCCAAACGAGGTGATCACGGGTAAGCTAATCATAAATTCATGCGAAGTTTATGCCTTATTAGATACCGGTTCTACCCATTCTTTTATCTCTCCTGCTTGTGCTCAACGTTTAAACTTGACTCCGGAGAAGTTAAACTTTGATTTATCTGTGGAAACTCCGTTAGGAGAAACTTTCATCACATCCACTGTTTATAAATCTTGTTTGATCCAAGTTGGTACCATCACATTACCTGTTGACTTTATCTCTTTAAAGATACTTGCTTTTGATGTGATTTTAGGGATTGATTGGTTAACTACTTATCATGCCAAAATTGATTATTTTCGTAAGGTTGTTAGTTTTCATATTCCTAACCAACCTGTTGTACGAATTCAAGCAACTAAGCCATTAAAATCAATCACTGTTATATCAAGCCATAAAGCCATTCGTTTATTAAAAAACGGATGTCAAGCTTTCTTAGCCCATGTTATGGATTTGAATAAAGACACGTCAAATTTGAATAATATTCCTGTTGTTATTGACTTTCCTGACGTATTTTCTGAAGAACTTCCCGGTCTACCCCCGGAACGTGAAATTGAATTCTTTATTGATCTTGAACCTGGTACAAAGCCCATTTCTAAAACCCCATATCGAATGGCTCCTATTGAACTTCAGGAGTTAAAGGTCCAACTACAAGAGTTGTTGGACATCGGTTTCATTCGCTAGTACATCTCCTTGGGGTACTCCTATTTTATTTGTAAAGAAGAAAGACGGGAGTATGCGACTTTGTATTGATTACCGGGAATTAAACCATGTCACTATTAAGAATAGGTATCCGCTACCTCGTATTGATGACCTGTTTGACTAGTTACAAGGAGCACAATTCTTTTCAAAGATCGATCTTCGTTCTGGATATTATCAGCTGAAGGTTAAAATTGAGGATATTCCAAAGACTGCCTTCAGAACTCGGTACGGGCATTATGACTTTCTAGTCATGTCTTTTGGATTGACTAATGCTCCTGCGGCTTTCATGGATATGATGAACCGAGTATTCAAGGATTATTTGGATCAGTTCGTTGTTGTCTTTATTGATGACATCCTCATATATTCCAAAAGCTGTGAAGATCATGAGCATTATTTGAAGCTGGTACTCCAAAGGCTGCGTGAAAACAAGTTATATGCTAAGTTAAAGAAATGCGAGTTCTGGCTTGAGGAAGTAGCATTTCTAGGGTACGTGGTGTCAAAACATGGAGTATCTGTTGACCCGGCGAAGATTGAAGCAATACAAAGTTGGGAGCAACCAAAGACGGTGACCGAAGTACGTAGCTTTCTGGGCTTAGCTGGTTATTATCGGAGATTCGTGGAAGAGTTTTCTTGAATCGCTACGCCGTTAACTCAGCTGACTCGAAAAGATATCAAATTCGTATGGAGCGAGGAATACGAGAAGAGTTTTCAAGAGCTTAAGAGGAGACTCATTTCGGCACCTATTTTGACCATACCATCTAGTTCGGATGGATTTGTTATCTACAACGATGCTTCAGGCAAAGGGCTAGGATGTGTTCTCATGCAACGTGGGAAAGTTATAGCCTATGCCTCGCGACAACTTAAAGAATATGAGAGAAATTATCCTACTCATGATCTAGAGTTGGCAGCAGTCGTTTTCGCGCTAAAGATTTGGAGGCACTATCTATATGGGGAGAAAGTGGAGATTTATTCAGACCATAAAAGCCTCAAATATTTCTTCACTCAAAAAGAACTCAACATGCGGCAACGACGTTGGCTCGAGCTGTTGAAAGATTATGGCCACACTATTCAATACCATCCTGGAAAAGCAAACGTGGTAGCTGACGCGTTGAGTAGAAGATTATATGTAGGAACGAGTGCGATGATGTCAAGTATACGCATAGAACCAACTTTAATTGATAAAGTTAAATTTGCTCAAACCACAGACCCGGAGCTGATGCGTATGAAGAAGAAAGTGCAAGAAGGTACTATTCCAGAAGCAAGAATCGATGAAGAAGGAATACTTCGAGTCCACTCCAGACTTTGTGTTCCTAACGATTCTGATTTGAAGTACAAGATCATGATGGAAGCACACAATACACCATTTGCAATCCATCCTGGAAGTACCAAAATGTATCATGATCTTCAACATACATTTTGGTGGAATAATATGAAGAGAGAGATTGCAAAGTTTATCTCGAGGTGTTTAACTTGTCAACGTGTAAAGGCAGAACATCAAGTGCCAAAGGGTCCATTGCAACCACTTGAGATTCCGAAATAGAAGTGGGAACACATTACCATAGATTTCATTACGGGTCTTCCCACGGTTTCTCAAGGCATAAATGCTATTTGGGTTATTGTTGATAGATTAACCAAGTCTGCTTATTTCTTGCCGATATGGGAGACTTATTCCCTTGAACGACTTGCTCGTATATACGTAGATGAGATTGTGAGGCTGCATGGCATGCCAGTATCCATAGTTTCGGATCGTGACCCAAGATTCACTTCAAGATTTTGGGTTAGCTTGCAAAAAGTTATGAGCACAGATTTACGATTTAGTTCGGCATATCATCCTCAAACGGACGGACAATCAGAGAGGACTATTCAAACTCTTGAAGATCTATTAAGACTTTGTGTCCTAGATTTCAAAGAGAGTTAGGATAAGTACCTACTATTGGTGGAATTCTCTTACAATAACAGTTATCAGGCAAGTATAGGTGTGGCCCCATTTGAAGCATTATATGGACGAAAGTGTCGCTCTTCAGTATTTTAGGATGAGGTGTGAGAAGCAACGTTGCTAGGACCAGAGTTGGTATGAATGACTACAGAGAAGATCCAAACGATTCGACAACGTATACAAACGGCACAGGATCGACAAAAGAGTTATGCGGATCTTCATCGAAAGGACGTGAAATTTGACATTGGGGATCATGTATTGTTGCGTGTGGCTCCGTGGAAAGGAGTTACAAGATTTGGGAAGAGAGGAAAGCTCAATCCACGATTTATTGGTCCATTTCAGATTCTTGACCGAGTAGGAAATGTGGCCTATAGACTCGCGTTACCTCCAAGTATGTCTCGTGTTCATAATGTTTTTTATATATCCGTGTTATGTAAATATGTGAAAGACCCAGACCATGTTATTAAGTTAGAACCGGACGAGATAGCTGAAAACTTAACGTACGAAGAGGTACCTGTCAAGATCTTGGATAGAAAGGAGCATGTCCTACGCACGAAGGTCATACCACAAGTTAAAGTTTTGTGGAGAAACCATGCTATTGAGGAAATGACCTGGGAGTTGGAAACGGAAATGAAAGCGAGGTATCCTCATCTTTTCGAAACATTAGGTACATACGTCAATTTCGAGGACGAAATTTCATAAGGAGGGGAGGTTGTAAGACCCCAAATTATTAATAAATGAAATTTAAATTCCCTCTATTTATTATTTTAAAATAGTAAGGGTTAAATTGATTATTGAGGTTAGTTATGGGTAAAATGCGCAAATATTTCAAATAAGCAGGTGATTATAAAATATTCATTGTTGTCGGAGAATATTCGTTTGTTCGTGGAATATTCTTCCTGTCGGGGAATATTTGTACGACGGCGCAGTCTTTTTTGGGCCCCATAACGGAAAGCGATTGGATGAAGAAAACGACAAGTATAAGTTATTTATAAATAACGGCGTAGTTGTTACTGTTAATACTGTTGGAATATCCGGTGGTTAAAACACAGTAATACGCGTTGTTGCACAGTAGCACACTGTATTGCATCAATTATTGATTCTTACGTAAGAATGCACTACTCAATAATGGTTACAGTAATTACTGTTCAGTATTTTATTTTATTGATTCAATAATTGTTCCGTTGATATTTTATATTACTGTTGTTTCAATAATTGTCACTACACAGTATTTCCCATTATCAGATCAATAATTCATATTATTTGAATAATATTATTAGATAACATTATTGGCAATGTCTAGAAAGTTCTGTCTAAGGAGAGGTTTGGTCATCTAATTGCACGCCAGTAAGGAGAAATCCTTATTGGAAAGCCCCCTCTTTCCTAGGAACGGCCTGGTTGTCATAAATGTGATTCTGTAATATTATTTGTGAATAATTAATTATTGATTCATATGATAAGGAAATATTTATTTTATGTGGATATAAATGAGGGATATATTTTTGTGGTTAAAAATGAAGGAGTTAATGTTGAGATTTTTATCAGTATTTTTGTCGGAATGGAGGTATTAAAAATCAGGGATTTTGAGATATTTTGCGGGGGTTATAATTTTTAAGTCGACCGTTGGATCGTGGTAATTTTTGGATATGTTATACATATATATGTTGAGTATATGTCCACAAATTTTGAACCGTTAAAAATGAACGTATGATTTATTATGAATTTTACGAGATGACTGGTTCAGAAATTGTTAAATTTTTGGAGTTTATCATTTTGGTAGAAAATTTTAGAATTGATGGGCCCCACTCTTGGTTGGTGAAGAAATGTGCTGAGATTTTTATTCAAATGTGGTAGGCTTGAATAGTAGCAGGTAAAGCCATCAGGTTGCAGGTTAAGTCTGCTTCGGCGTGCTAACATTTTCCTATAAATAGAGGGCTAAGTTAGAATTAAAAATCACACCAGAAACAAGTTTTCTCTCTTTCTCTCTCTAGATTATTGAGTGTATTTTGTGAGTATTTAGATACTTTGAGAGTTTCTATTCATCAGAGCAAGTTTTTTTCAGCCTTATACCGGTATTCCGACCAGAAGTACTGTCTTTACGAGGTAAGGGATGTTATTTTATTTGAAAATGATATTATTTCTTCAATATCATTATGCCGAAATATTGGTTGGAAATTTTTATTAAATTTGGAACTTTTCACGTCGGGGTTACTATTCATGAGTTACTATTCACGAGTTACTATTCACCGAAAAATAAAATTTTTTTCTGTTCGTCCAAAATATCTATTCTGGGCACTAGCTTTGATTGTATCCATATTTTGATCATTCTTGAATTTTACTTCACTATGAATAATTATAAGGTATTTTTGGACATGGATAAATCGAAATACGAATCCTTAATATTTATTATTTTGTTTCACTGGATTCGTTTTCTTTAAGATATTTTTTATCATCCTCAGTCCTAAATGATGATATTACTGAATATCTTTGGCCTGTAGTGCAAAGATGAATGATTAACTGATGAATATCTTTGGCCCGTAGTGCAAAGATGAACAGATATTGAGATGAACATGACCGACTGGTGATACAAATGAATATCTTTGGCCTGTAGTGAAAAGATGAATATTTGATTAAAGATGGTTATTGATTGTTGTTACAGGGATAAAATATTGATGATGGACTTTTAAATCTTAGGAGATAGTAGAACTCATTCTCTACTTGACTCTTCTAATGGTTTGCTGTTTTCGCTGCAGTTATTGATTTAAAACTTGTTGTCTATTGTATTCTATTAGATTTTTCCCTGTTGAAGACTAACGATAATTTGTTCTGTATTATCTTAGTCATAATGTTCTTTACTGGGCTAGTTGAGTTCACCCTTTTCCTTTTTGTTCCATTTTTCTCAGGAGGCGAGAATGTAGCGAGTACTAGTCGGGGTATGGAATGATGGTTCTAGAAGTTATTTTAGTAGTCCTCACCATTTTTGTGAAATAATGTATCAATAATTGTAATGAGGACTTATTTGAGTGTGGATATTGTCTAGATGACAATATTTATATTTAAACTCACAATTCTTATGTTGTAACAGTAAAGATGTAGTTGTTTCTGTACCATGTATTTTGGCGACTCAGAATGGGTGTTGTATACCTATTTTGGGGGCGTCACCTATCTCGATAGTACGTTAAGGATTCAGTCATTATATGACTTTGTCATGCTACATCATACCATAGTGGGTTGACGATCTTATGATAACAGCCAACACTAGGTTCAACTACATTGATGTCTTCCTCATTTGTCATATCAACATTATATATAGTGATGCTTTAATGACTATGGAAGAAAAAAAATATATTTTGATATTTTTAAATCATTTTTGTCTACCCGAAACAATTAGCATAGACATAAGAATAACGGTATTGTTTTTAAAACTTATTGGTTTCATCATTTGATCTAATATTTTTCAAGAAAATAGAAGTGCAAACATCAGCACGAAGTCAATAAATTTTGAAAATCTAGCAAAGCTAAAAGATTTGGAATATCTAATTTTATCATCAACTTCAATCTTTACTCCATTACCTCATTACTGACTAATTCTTTTTATTTCTAGCACCACCAATGCTCTTATACTAAATATTCTTGTATTTCAACATACAATCTTCCTATACCCCCAGTATAGTTCATCAAACTTACCAAACATTGGAAATTCATGAACTTGCCACAATAATATGAGTTCAGGAATTTGTCCTAGCAATATGTAGTCAAAGAACCCATCAGGGACTGCCCATACGCTTAGGGGCTCAAAAATATACATATGATTATGAGTCATCAACTTACCATAATTATGAGTTTTAAGAACTCACACCTAATCCTAATAATATCTGACTAATCTTAATAGTCTCTAACTATCAAATATACACATGAGAAAAGAATCACATTTTTGCCATATATACATTGATAGCGCGACACCAACATTCCAATGATTATCAATGTGATAAACTGAGTGTAAGCACAAAACCCTCGCCCATACAAATGTTTATACCACTCAGCCATCACATGAGTCCTCAATTGAAATCCCACCTAACTCCATCTTACTCATAACTTGCTCTTTACTCGATACGAATTTTTCGTATCTCATCATTTATAACTCCTCGTGAGTTTGTCTCGTACTATTTCATAGTATATTCTCTTATAGTATCAAGTTATAATTATTCATTCATTACAAATCATCTATCATTTTACAACTTAACCAAATCACGCCGTGATCTTAATCTACAATCATCTTATTTATGATTCCTTTCTTATATTATGATCGCTTTGGTTTCACGATCCTCATTACTTCCTCTTTAATTATGTTGTGTTATGATTATTCTACTCAATTTTAACTCTTCAGGTTCTTCTTTGAACCCACACATATTATCTTAACTTGTTTCATAATCATTCTCTGAATATATCATCAATTAAACTCTATTTGAGTTTATTATTATTATTAATTTAATCACCTTCATCTTGTAGAAATTGTCTATTCATTAACGCTGAACATCTTATTACTGGAGTTAGGTAACTCCTAATTATTGTCTTGTATATGTGTTCAAGATTCTTCCTTGAATCTACTCATATATATTTTAATCTTTTATTTATAAAATTTTCAAATTTTATTTCTTATCACTTAAACTCTATCTGAGTTTATTCTTTCATTATCTTCACCTTCCACCTCTAACGTTATAACCTAAGGTACTCCTACCTAAGGTTTATAACCTACAACTTTGATACCAACTGTAATGACCCCAAAATTCATATAATAAAACTATCGACTTCGGTCGTTAATAATAAGTCTAACTTCAGATTTTACATCATTATTCGATGATAAACCTAATAAAATGCGGAATAATTAAAACTTTTCTGTCTTCTTACTTTAATTCCTTGAATCAAAACCTTTATCATCTACACATCTCTGAATCAATTTTATTTTATGATTTGCTTCATCAGAGTTGTTATATAAAATCTTACATCTCAGCTAGATATCCCTTCTACATTGGATAGCTCAAACTTTACAACTACATATGAAATTTTACATCATAATTATCAAGTATATTTCTAAAAACCTTTATCTTTACCTACCTTTGAACCATACTTAGTTTAGTACTCACTTTATCAGAGTTAATAAATAAAACTTACATCCAGGTTCAATACCCTTTATACAACGAACAAAGTTTAAACTTTATAACTCAACATCTATTAAATATCATACATTATTCGGAACTTTAAACATGGTTTAAATAATAGCAACTCATCCAAAGTATATAAATCTTAATACATTACACCTAATTCATGTCTTTCAAGTAGCACATAGAGTTACCTTGTATCCTTAACTTGTAAAAGTGGTTATTTGCAAGGTTGAACTCGACAGCCCAACATAATCTAACAGTTTTCATGCATCACGTAGCACATAATAACATGCTCAACATAAATTTCATAAAAATTAAACTAACATAACATACATGCTACAGTTCATATAACAAGTATAAAGATTGAGTTTTTACTCAATCAACATTCATTACTCAACCAACGTAGTCATAAATTGACTTTAACATTTCATACTTTCAACATATATATAACACATCATGCTCTTTGCAATAAAGATTTAAAACAGTTCATCATCAAGTTTACATAGCAAATAGGAACTTAAAGACTTATCATGATCGTTGTTTACCAATAACAGATTAATAGCTTACATCTATCTGCACTTCACGTGTCCTACACAATTATTTAATCATGCACATCAACTATTAGTCACATAGCAATGCATAATAGTTGTAATGTAAACTTTACTCTACATCTCATAACCCTTCCTGTTAATCAATAGACAATGTTCAATTTAATTGTGTTAACTTTCGACTTATATCTCATTATATTTCTTCTTAGGTCACACTCGAAGTTCATTAAAGTGTTTAAGTCTTGCTAGGACTACTTATTATTTTTATATAAACCCCATTTCATATCTTATAATGTTCATTTCACTTGACTTAAAACACTTTTTACGTTCATTAATACTTGTTACGGTGTTTCGACGTTCATTCGTCACACGCCCAATTTGTATCTCCTATGTATGCTTAGTATGCTTATACAACTTATCTAATACTTAACATTAATAAATGATGAATAATGCTTAACATGAATATTATGAATATTCTGACGATAAAAGATGTTGTTCTAAGTTATAGAACATGAATATTATGAAGTATAATAATGCTTAACATTAATAAATGATGTATTAATGTTAAGCATTATTATACTTCATAATATTCATGTTCTATAACTTAGAACAATATTTTTTATCGTCAGAACCACTACACTTGCATACGTGCATGCCTGACGCCCTCCGATTGCCTCTGAATACACATCAATCCCAAAGATGTCCATTTTGACACCTGTTACCGACTTCAAATAGAAACACTTAAAGAATGAAAGTTTTAGGTCTATTATTCCTCATTCTGGATCATCTTAAATCTCCTCAATCAAAGTTCGTATCAAAATGTTATGACTGTTGTACTACAGGAGGTCAAAACAGTCACACCGGGCAAACCTAGAGCACAGATGCGCCCAATTAAGCCTTGGAAACAGCGCAGCTGCGCCTAAAAGGGCAGTTGCACCCCAATAGACTTAGGGCAAAGTGCAGCTGCGCCCGTTAGCAGAACCAGAATTAGCAGTTTACTGTTCTTGCGATTTTTAACCTTTTTCTCCTTCCAATCTTCATAACTCAAGCTATGCTCATCCAAATTAGTCCGCTTTTGATTCTATGGATTCTTAATTCATAGAACTACAACATACCAAAGAATCAATAATTTACAGAAACATTAACCAACCCAAAACTCATGTTCATATTCTATTTTCATGTTTTAACATGTTTAGCGAATTCATTCACTACGAATTCGTTTCTTAACCAAATTGATTCATTCAACTTGCGTTCTTTCCGTTTCTTATCGTATTAACACAATCCATCACCAATTTTATAATTATAACATAAACTCCTAACCAATTTTAGTCTCAAAATAGACCAAACATACATATATTAAACAAAACTCATACTCTTCATCCTTAACATGATTTTCATGAATTTGTCAATTCTAAAATCGCTTGTAGGTTACCTATAATAGATTATATGTATATCAATAACAAATATAACCCATTTTCTTAACAATTCCCTAATCAAAATCATTTACAGAGAAAACTTTGAAAAACACAAACTAAAGTTTCAAGCTAGAATATTACCTTTACTTCTTCTTTAAACCTAGAATAGATGATATGAATCTTCTTCTTCTTCCTTCTTTGATTCTCAAAACCTTGTCAATTTACAGAGAATTTCATCTCTTTTTCTCTCTCATTTTCTCTCTTTCTCTCTTCTCTGTTTTCTAACTCTTAGTTTTAGGAAAATAATAAGTGTAACCCCCCAACTGATGAATACGTGAACTTTAAGTTGGGTTATCAGTTAAAAAGTTTTAGCAGTTATAAAACACAAAGAGTCTAGGCCATGTTTGGCTAGAACCCTTAACCCCTTTTTAATTTATTTTAATAATTCTTCTTATTATATGGTATATCTTCTTTTCTCTAAATGCCACAGTTTAACTATGTTGCTAAATTATTTAGCTAATTACACTGAATAATTATACAATTATAATTTGTATAATTATTACACTTATAGATTATGAAATTATATTCATAAACACCTCCATTTAAAATAATAAATATTTTCATTAAAATAGTTAATATTTATTCCATAATTATTTTAATTAACTCAAATGAATTATACAATTATTATATATAATCATTTCATTCTTTTTTCTCATATAAATTGTCTCAATACAATTTATTTAATCCATACATCTAATCACCACTTAATTATTAATTCAATTTATTAATCTCTAACTAATAATTATTTATAGGTATATTGGTTTTTCTTCTCTCACCCATCAATTTATATTTTATTAACATTATTCAAGGTACTAAACATTTTCATATATTACCATGACATGTAATATATATTAAGAATACCAAATTTAATTAGCAAAACTCATATATTAAGTCACTATTTTAATTAATTGAATTAATTCTTTTATCCACTTTACTGCAACACCACTACCAACTAAGATTTAAATATTCAAACAATATTATTCCATAATATAGTTTCAACTTAATTTAAATTACCCAATATTTATAGGGTTAATTTCCCTTGCCACCAAATTCCTTATCGTGACTAATTTCTTTTATTTCCTTTAATAGTTTAATCAACTATTAAATCTCATAAAAATTTAATTTTTTCACACCAAAACACATAATTCAAAATATATACATCTCATAATAAGAATTTTAATTATTAAATTCTTATTTTAATAACTTATAAAAATTCGGGTTATCACAGATACGTGTACCACTAGACATATTTGCGCGAATAGAGACATAATTCTTAACTACGAAAATGTGACTAATGAAGAAAAGGTTTTTATGGGGGATTCTCGTGCTCCCAATTTTGAAGAGAAAGGGAAAGTCTTACTAAAATTGACTTCAGGAAAAATAATTGATTTGCAAGATGTACTTCATGTGCCTGATATTCGTAGAAATCTTTTGTCTGGATCTTTGTTGAACAAAGTCGGTATTAAACTTGTGTTTGAATCTGATAAACTTGTACTTACTCGTAATGGAGATTTTGTGGGGAAAGGTTTTTGTAATGGGGGCTTATTTGTACTTGATGCATCTGCTGAATTAAATAATAAGAATGCTTTTTTTGCTTATATTGTTGAATCTTTGGATATATATTATGCTAGATTAGGACATGTGAATATGGCATCTATTAAAAAATTGAAACAACTTGAGCTTATACCTAATCTTGTAAATATCGAGTTTAACAAATGCGAAATTTGTGTGGAAGCAAAACATGCTAAGAAACCTTTTAAAAATGTTGAAAGACAAATTGAACTTCTTGAGTTAATTCACAGTGATCTAGTTGATTTTAAAAATATTACGAGTAGAAGTGGTAAGAAATATTATATTTCTTTTGTGGATGATATGTCTAGATATACTCGAATTTATCTCATTTCCTCTAAAGATGAAGCAGAAGAAATGTTTATTAATTATAAAGTAGAAGTTGAAAATCAGTTAGAAAGAAAAATTAAAAGACTTAGATCTGATTGTGGAGGTGAATATGATTCAGAAAGTCTTAAAAATTTTTGTGAACTAAATGGAATTATACATGAAACTTCTCCTCCTTATTCTCCACAATCTAATGGAGTTGCGGAAAGAAATATAGAACACTTAAAGATATGATCATGAATGCTATGTTAATTAGTTCTGGTTTACCTTCTAATATGTGGGGATAAGCTTGCCTTTCTAAAAATCATATTTTAAATAGAGTTCCATATAAAAAGATAGACTCTATACCATATCATTTATGGAAGAAATATGCACCTAATTTGGGATATCTTAAGTGTGGGGGTGTCTAGCTAAAGTAGTTTTACCGAAATTTAAAAGGGATAAAATTGGACCTAAAAAATGGATTGTATTTTTATTAGATATGTTTCTAATAGTGTTGCTTAAAGATTTTTGGTAATTAAAGATGCGACTAATAATTATCAAAATAATTCAATTTTGGAAACAAAGGATGCAAAAAATTTTGAAAATATATTTCTAATGAAAATAAGATATGTGAGCAGTCCTTTTTCAAATGAACATCTTTAAAGGAAAGATAATGAACTTGTAGTTGCATTTACTAGAAGTAAAAGGCAACGTTGTGAAAAAACTTTTGGTCCAGATTTTATAACTGCTTTTATAATTGAAGATGACCCTAAAACTTATGTAGAATCAATGAAGTCAATTGATGCAACTTTTTGGAAAGATGCCATTAATAGTGAACTAGATTCTATTATGTCTAACCATACATGAGAACTAGTTAATTTTCCTAGAGGATGTAGACCTATTGGATGTAAATAGGTGTTTAAAAAGAAGTTATATAAAAGCTAATGGGTCTGTCGATAAATTGAAGGCAATACTTGTGGCTAAAGGGTTTACTCAAAAGGAAGGGTTTGATTATTTTAACTCTTACTCACCAGTGACTAAAATGGCAACCATAAGAATTTTAATTGCTTTGGCATCTATTCATAAATTAATAATCCACCAAATGGATGTTAAAACTGCCTTTTTTAATGGAGAGTTAAATGAAGAAATATATATGTGTCAACCAGAAGGATTTGTGATTCCAGGGGAAGAACAAAAAGTGTGTAGACTTGTAAAATCCTTGTATGGTTTGAAACAAGCACTAAAACAATGGAAATACAAATTTAATAAAACTCTATTTTCTAATAATTTTGTGTTAAATGAATCTGATAGTTGTCTATAGTAGATTTAATGGAAATTGTGTTGTGATTATTTGTTTATATGTGGATGACTTGTAAATATTTGGTACTGATGAGAAAGTTGTGAAAAACACTAAAGATTTTTTATCTTCTAAATTTGACATGAAAGATTTAGGAAAAGCGTATTTGATTCTTTACATAAAAATAAGTAAACATGCAAATGGTTTGGCTTTTATCACAGTCTCATTATGTGGAAAATATTCTTAAGAAATTTAATTTCTTTAATGAAGAGCCATTAGGAACACCTTATGACACTAGTGTGCATTTAAAGAAAAATAAAAGGAATGGTATTGCACAAATTGAATATGCCAGAATCATTGGTAGTGTAATGTATTTAATCAATTTTACTCGACCTGATATTGCATATGCCATTAGTAGACTTAGCAGATATACGCATAGTCCTTCACAAGATCATTGGAATGCATTGTCAAGTCTAATGAGATATTTAAAAGGAACAGTTAATGTAGGTGTACATTTTACTGATCATCCTAATGTTCTAGAAGGATATTGTGATGCTAATTGGGTATCTGATAATGATGAGACAAACTCCACTAGTGGTTATGTGTTTAGTTTAGGTGGAAGAGCTATTTTTTGAAAATCTACTAAATAAACTTGTATTGCTAGATCTACTATAGAATCTAAATTTATTGCTTTAGAATGTTAGGTTTGTAATATTCATGAACGCAATCAAATTGTACAAAGTAATAAAAAACGTGATAAAATAGAGTTTTAAAATTTTATAAACCATATACCCGGATCATCCTTTATGCACAATTATTAATTAAACGAAAAGATAAAAAACAAGAATTATACCCTTGAAGATTCGATCTTCCTCAGGTACAAGTTCACCTCCAAATCCTTTTCGTGTTCAACTTGAATCCACCGAGTTTGATTCATTCCTTTGATCAACGTTAGCCACCCAAGTGTTTGGCCTCTAGAGGTGATCCACCAAGGAAGAAGAAAAATTCAAGAAGATGGGTGTTTGGCAAAACCCTATTTTTTCTATCTCTCATAGAAAATGGTATACTCTCCTAACTATTAAAATTACGTATTCACGTGTTTTGTGAAAGTGTCAACCAACCTCACTCATAATAAGACTCCTCTTATTTATAGATGTAGACAATCCTCCTTAACAATTAAGGAATTGAGTTTTATTTTAATTAATTAAACTCCTTTAATTAATTAGGCTCCTAATCTTTTTAGGAATAATTAATTAAACTTTTTAATTAATTAGCATCCTAATCCTATTAGGAATATATGAGAGTACTTTTATTAATTAATTCCCAAACTCCTTTAGGAATTAAATAATATTAATAGTAGTAATAATAATAAGACTCCTCCTATTAATTTATATTTAATATTTTTAAAATATTAAATAATAAATATTAAACTATTTAATTTATTCTATTACCATAGATTAAATTAAATATACTTAACTTATTATTACAATTATGCCATTAACTTTTTAAATAATTATTCTTCCTTTTATGACGTGACACTTTAGGTTCTCCATATTAAACCGGCTATGAATAAATCAATTAGAACAATTCTAATCTTATTTAAATAAATAAATTAAAAAATTAATTTATTTAAATAAATAATATTTATTCTACAATAGGGATAAGCCTCCCTAACGATTAACGACTTTTCAGATAATATAGATTTCAACATTAATCATAAAATAATCTTTGAGTAAATAGTTACTGTACAATTCAATCATTCCACCATAAAATGTCCCAATTAAAAATAAGACATAGAATTATTGTTAAGTTTTATTTTATTTAATTATATATATTTCGATCCTTAAATACACAACTCCAAATAATATAAATTAGAAACTCATTTCTAATTTCATTCTGTCTTGGTCAATGACTACTAGGTTGTCATTTATCGAATCACATAAGACATTTCTCTTCTTTTACTAGAATCGATAGATTCTTTATTGATCATACATTATCTCCATGTACAACTTATTATATCCAAGCATATCCTTTGATATACTCTAAGGGTCTTAAGAAATAAGTTAAAATATAACTCATCATACACAAGATACTATGATGATCTCAAGTCCAAAGATCACTTGTACTACTATCACTACAGGAATTCCTATTGACAGGTAAGTAAAACTCCATTAGGTATTCCTTAGCGAGCCACGTTCAGTATACTTATTCTCCAATAAGCATCTACATACTTGCTTTAGTGTCTCCACACAAATGATCATGAGATCAATCATCCTCATCCAATGAGCAAGCAACGTATGTATCAATCTATCCGGATTCACTAATCCCCAATTTAGTAATCCAACGATTGAGAACTATTTTAGTTTTAAACTTTCTAAGAATTTAGATCTCATTAGAGTGATCATCATCATTATTCTAAAAGCATTGTTTAAAACTATGGATTTATCACATATTATAAAGCAACATCATGTAGATTAATAATTAAATAGGAATTAAATAAGGTTTTTTTTCCATAAAATAATAATTTTATACAACAAATTATGCCCAATAAATTATTCAAAATATATACTCATACATATATGGAATCAAAACAATTAATAATTTGCATAAAGTTTGACTTTGATACCACTGTAAGGTTTTGTGAAGATCAAAGCAGCAATCAAATTACAAAAATAGCGGAAGCAAAGTAAAATCAGATTTAAAAATTTTTCACAAACCAATTACCCGCATAATCCTTTATGCATATTATTAATTAAAACGAAGAACAAGAAGTTATATAATCATACCCTTGTAGATACGAGCTTCCACATGTACGAGTTCAACTCCTACTTCTCTGCGATCTCCTTGAATCTCCGGGTAGATTCCTTCATTTGATCAATATTAGCCACTCAAGTGTATGACCTCTATAGGTGATCCACTAAGGAAGAAGAATTTTTAAGAAGGATGGTGTATTGGCTCAAACCCTAGTTTTCGTATCTCTATAGAAAAAGGGAAAGTACTATCCAACAATTGAAATCACGTATCTTTGATATATGATATAAGACTCCTCTTATAAAGATATCAAGTAACCCTATTTAATTAAAATAAGGTATTATTTATTAACTCCTTTAATTATTTAGGCTCCCTAATCTTATTAGGGATAATTAATTAAACTCATTTAACTAATTTTCCCTCCTAATCCTATTAGGAATAAATGAGAGTACTTATATTAAATTAATTCCTAAACTCTTTTAGAAATTAAAATAATAATAATTGTAATAATATTAATAAGACTCCTCTTATTAATTTATATTTAATATTTCTAAAATATTAAATAATAAATATTAAGCTATTTAATTTATTCTATCACCATAGATTAAATTAAATATAGTCAACATATTATTACGATTATGCCATTAACTTCTTAAATAATTATTCATCCTTTTATGGAGTGACCCTTTAGGTTCTCCATATTAAACCGGTTGTGAATAAATCAATTAGAACAATTTTAATCTTATTTAAATAAATAAATTAAACTATTAATTTATTTAAATAAATAATATTTATTCTACAATAGGGATAAGGCTCCCTAGTGATCAACGACTTTTCAGATAATATAGATTTCAACATTAATCATAAAAGAACCTTTGAGTAAATAGTTACCGTATAATTCAATCTTTCCACCATACAATGTCCCAATTAAATATAAGACACGAAATTACTGTCAAGTCTTATTTTTATTTAATTATATGTATTTCGATTCCTAAATGCACAACTCCTAAAGAATGCAAATTAGAAACTACTTTATAATTTCATTCCACTTTGGTCAAGGATTCCTGGATTGTCATTTATTGAATCACATAGAATATTTCTCTTCTTTTACTAGAAGTGGTAGATTTTTTATTGATCATTCATTATCTCTATATATAACTTATTACACCCAAGCATACCCTTTGATATACTCTAAGAGTCTTAAGGAATAAGTCAAAGTATAATTCATTATATATAAGATACTATGATCATCTCAAGTCTAAGGATCATTTGTACTACTATCACTACAGGAATTCCTATTGACAGACAAGTAAAACTCCATTAGGTATTTCTTAGCGAGTCACTTTCAGTAAACTTATTCTCTAATAAGCACCTATATACTTGCTTTAGTGTCTCCACATAAATGATCATGAGATCAATCATCCTCATCCAATGAGCAAGCAACGTACGTACCAATCTATCTAGATTCACTAATCCCCTTTTTAATAATCCATTGACTGGGAACATTTTAGTTTTAAGCTATCTAAGAATTTAGATCTCATTAGCATGATCTCATCATGATTCTAAAAGCATTGCTTAAAACTATGAGTTTATCACATATTATTAAAACATCACCATGTAGATAATTAAATGCCTTTAATAAATAATTCTTTTATTAATAAATAAATAAGATTGATTACAAAGTATATGTTTTATCATCATATATGATTAGCTTGTATGCATACTACTTTCAATCTCCCACTTGCACTAAAGTCAATCGCCGTTGTATCTTATACCCATCTTCTCTAAGTGACGATCGAACTGCTGTTGTGTTAACGCTTTAGTAAATGGATCTGCAATATTCTCTTGAGAGTCCACACACTCCAGGGTGACGTCTCCTCTTTCAATGATCTCTCTGATCAAATGAAACCGTCGTAACACGTGTTTGGATTTCTGATGAGACTTGGGTTTCTTAGCCTGCGCAACAGCTCCGGTGTTGTCACATAATAAAGGTACTGGTCCTGTAATGCTAGGAACCACACCAAGTTCGGTAATGAACTTCTTCATCCAAACAGCTTATTTTGCAGCTTCACTTGCAGCTATGTACTCTGCCTCTGTCACTGAATCAACAACTGTTTGCTGTTTAGAACTCTTCCAACTCATTGCGCCACCGTTTAAGGTAAACACATACCTCGAAACGGATTTACTGTCATCTTGGTCCGTTTGAAAACTTGAGTCTGTGAAGCCCTCTAGTTTCAATTCAGACCTACCGTAGATAAGAAATACATCCTTAGTTCTTCTTAAGTACTTTAGGATATTTTTCACTGCCTTCCAATGTTCTTCTCCTAGATTCGACTAATATCTACTTGTTATACTAAGTGCATGAGCGACATCTGGTCTAGTACATGTCATATCATACATGATAGATCCTATTGCAGAAACATAAGGAATCTTACTCATACAGTCTCTCTCTTCAGGTGTCTTTAGGGCCTGTTTCTTTGACAGATGTATTCCATGGCTCATCGGCATGAGACTTCTTTTGGAATCTTCCATGCTAAACTTCTTTAGCATTGAGTCAATGTACGTTCCTTGGGATAAATCAAGCATCCTTTTAGATCTATCTCTATATATCTTTATCCCCAAAATATAGGATGCTTCTCCCAAGTCCTTCATGGAGAAGTGTTTAGATAACCAGATTTTAATTGATTTTAGCATAGAAATATCATTCCCTATCAGTAATATATCATCAACGTATAATACGAGGAGCTTGCTTCAATCCATAAATGGATCGTTGTAGCTTACAGACTTGATTTGTTCCAACCTTTAAAATAAATCTCTCTGGTTGTGTCATATACACATCCTCCTCAAGTTTCCCATTGAGGAAGGCCGTTTTCACGTCCATCTACCAGATTTCGTAGTCATGGTAAGCTGCAATCGCAAGAAAAATTTGAATGGACTTGAGAATTGCTACTGGTGAGAAGCATGTGAATGTTATTCCTATTTATATATGATTTGATTATGATATATATGAATGAATATGCAAGTATGCTTGCATTAAGAAAAGCTGTAAAGTCCTTTGATAGATAATAGAAACATATGTACCAAGGACTTAGAATGAATTGATCAAATGTGTTAGGTTGATCCTATATAAGCAAACAGCTTTGTAAAGTCCTTAAAAAGAAATGATGTATAAGGACTATAAATATAGAAAGATCAAGCATGTTAGGTTGATCTAACAATGGAATAGATAGGCTTGTCTGATCGTCGAGCACTGCACCAGAAATTGTAGTCTGCTAGGAGAGTCAAGGAAAACTTGAGAGCTATCAAGGCAGAATCGTAGTCTGTAAGATAGTAGATCTTAGAGTTCGTCGACTGCCAGGAGAGACAAGGAAGGATCGTAGTGTGTCGAGAAGAACTTCCTCGGAGCTGTAGTCTACTGAGGAAGTCATGTTCATAATCGCAGAGACAGGCTGTCTACGTGCCGACCGAGCATCTGCCGAAGCCAAGCCAAGAATCGTAGACTACACTCAGAGTTGTAGAGTCTACTGATCATATCAGAGGCAGAGATCGTAGTCGAGCAAGATAAGATGAAGACAACGAGCATAAAGACAGAAATCGTAGAGTGTCAAGATCTAATCTCAAAGTCGTAGTGTCTGTACTGCCAAAGCCGAATCGTAGAGTGCAGAACCAAGACCTCAACAGATGTGCTCACAACGTCAAGGTAGAATCGTAGAGCAAATACGATTATCAATAAATAAGCATTCTCATAATATCTAAAGTATAAAGCCTCTGGTCTAAGCTGCAGAGATACATCCCACCTAAAGGAAACCAGAGAGCACTCAACGAATGGCATGCAAGCTAACAAAAGATCTAAGCACCAACCCAATCAGCATTCAGATTGAGTTGGGAAGCCATTCAAGATGAAGTCTTCCACAAGATGATCAAAAGAAGACTTCAGTAACTAACTAAGGAAAGTCAGCAAGTGCAGTAGTTGTCAAGAAAATAGAAAACGACGATCTTGGAACCAACCAGGATCGTAGTGTTTTCCAAACAAAGAAGGAACTGATGGAGTGTACACAAAGATACTGGTCAGCCTCTGAAGAACAAGGCTAAAGTGATTAAGCATTGGGTCAGTTCATTGATGATAAGTAAACGGGAGATCACAAGGAGAAAACGAGCTGGACACGCCACAAATCTGAAGTGTCTTGCTATTCAGAAGGGGCCAAAGCAAGGAGTCAAGCCATCAGTATCTTGGAGCGGTCGAGGCAAACAGAAGTGTTAAAGCACTGCACAAGAAAAGGAAGAGGTGTTCTAATTTAAAGATCCAATCAACACTCTTAAAAATTGTAGTGTTGTCTCTACTAGTCAACTAGACACTATGATCAGGTCCAAGAAGATATGCATCAGAATCGTAGAGTTTGGTCAACTGAAGGTTGAAGCATTGGCAACGGTTCAATCTAAAGATTGATATTCGGACAAGAGCTTATTGAGAGCATCGATGCAAAAGGACAACCTCTGATAAAGAAATCAGAATGAGGAAATAAAGTCGTCGTCCTGCCCAAGACATCAAAGTGACATCTCTAACGGGGTGAGTGAAACAATAGACTGTAATGTCAAAAAAGTCATAAAGGGGATGTTATGTCACATCTGCAGTCTACACCAAATAACTTGAGATCTATGAAGCAATTCAAAAAGCTCCCAACGGCTATATTCCAACGGGAAGATTATGAAGGAGTATAAATCAACAAGAGCTTCAAAGATCAGAAGTTGTTGAAGTTGCTGAGGTTGGAGAGATGGTGGACTGATCAAAATAACGTAAAATAGTGAGTGACCAATGAAGGTCCGAAACCTCACTCTACGATCCACCAAGAACACTTGGAGATAAACAGAGTAAGAAGTAGAAGTGAGAGTTTTATGATGTAGAAGTGAGAGTTCTACTACAAGAAGAGTGTTCTGAACTACCAAGAGAAAGAAGAGCATCAATGTCATCTTGATGTCTATCATGGAAAGACTCTAAGTACCAGAGAGAAGAGCTTACAGTCATCTTAGCAAGTCCATTATGAGAAGGCATCAAGTATCAAGGAAGAAGATCATCAACGTCATCATGATGTCAAGCATGAGAAAGTTTCTAAATACCTAACAGAAGAGCCTACAGTCATCTTAGGAACTCATAATGTATAACCATCAAGTATCAAGAAGAATGATCTTCACTGCAGTTCAACAAAGGATCATCAGAAGAGGTTGAGTATCTGAAGAAGCTGAGCATCATGCAACACTCAACTGTACCTCAAGGATGATCACGTCAAGATGCTAAGCATTCAGAGATGAAGAGCTTAAAGAACATCTTAGCAGCACCTCCAACAAACAATCAACCAACAACAAGAAGCCAGGGCCTGAGGGGTCCTTGTCCGAAGGGACTAAATGAAGTTTCAGGCCTACTGGGCTTGAAGAGTTCCTAGGGAACTAGAGAAGTCCTATGGCTACTGGCCTTGAAGAGTTCTTAGTGAACTGAAGTCCCAAGGCTGCTGGCCTTGAAGGAATCTTAGTGATTCAGGGTGCTGCCCTTCCTTAGCGAAAATCCTGCTAGTTGAAAGCAGAAGAGTGGATTAGGAGCTTGAGTCTCTGAACCACTTAAAATCCCTTGTGTCTTTTACTTTATATAATTTACATTATGTACTTAACTGCTATAACTACTATGCATGTATTAACTGCTTACCACTGAACTAACTCTAAGAACAATGTATGTATGATTATGAATATATCAATGAAGGGGATCTTTTACTTATTCCGCTGTGCTTGAAAAGATTCTTATATTTGTCATATGCTAAATCATTAGAAATACAAAATAAACGAGAAAAGTATTTGAAATTAAAAATGATCTATTCAACCCCCCCTTCTAGATCTATTGTGTGCCTACTGGGAACTAACAATTGGTATCAAAGCAGGTTCTCATGCTATATTCAAAAGCTAATTGCTTTGAGTCTGATCCTAGGCCCAGACATTGTTCTAAACTTAGTTTAGTAGTAAGTCACTTGTTATAAGCAGATGAGTTCACACGTTGAAAATATTGTGTACAGGTAAATCTGTATATACACCTGAAGCTGCTCAGATTAGTCCATGTTCTTCATTGTCATATCAACAAGACCAATCTCTGCCCATGGTCAATCTTGGAGTCTCAAGACCAGGCTAGAAAGCTCAAGAGATATCAACAGAAAAGAGTCAAACATCCACCAGCCTGAAAAGATGAAAAGGCCATACATGCTAAGAAATGCTTATTCAGAGAAGGCAAAAGAACTTCTCAAACATGAGGCTGGCCAACCAGCAGCTGGATGTAAACCTTGTGAACTCAAAAATGTCAAAGAACTAAAGATGCTGAGATTCTCTTAGCTTACATCTTCAAGACCACGACTGATTGATTGAAGGTCAACTGGAGCAACAAGCTGTCCAGAGCAAATGAGAAACTATGCACATCAATGCCTAACCTCAATATATCTAAGCTAAATGACTGTTAAGAAACTGACAGTTAAAAATGTATGGTTCCTCACTAATATAATTGTGTACATCATGTTGCACCTCTTTATGAACTATAACAGTATTCTTTCAAGGAATCATAATCTACCTAAAAAGGTGAAGAGAGAAAGTACACTGAAGTTGGAAACTCAAATGCTTACAAACTTTCTCCCCATCCAAGTTTTAGGTTGAAGATGACATCTTGAAAGAAATCTGAAATGGGTCATAAGAATATCAAAGGTTAAATTAATCTTATGTGGAGTAATATTTGCTGATGGGTTAGTATGTAAGTACGAACCTATGTTCTAAGTGTTTGATAACACACAGAGTATGATCAGTTCTACAAGAGTATCTTGAAGATTCGTAGAAACTGATCACCTCCATGAATAAACTAGATACACATAAATAATAGTGTTGATTCTTACCCTGTGAACATTTAAACTCTGTGAACATAACCAAGCAAATGATGAAACCATCAAAGAAAAAGAGTGTTTTGCTTAAATGACTAATCTTACACACACTAATCATCATGCATCTTAAAATGTAATACCTAAGGGATGTATGCATGAATATAATTGTTGGTGAGCAATATGATGTTTATCCAAACACATGAGGAACATGGATTTTGAAAACTAACCTAGAAGGACCCATTTAATTATGGGTACCAAAAGTAGAAATGCATATAACCTGTAGGTACTTGGTCTATCTGACCACACTAAGAAATGATGAAGTAAAAGACTTCAGTCAAAGAAAGATTCAACCAGCAGAAGGCTTAAGACTGTTCAGAAATGATTCTGATAAAATTCTTATATATCAAAGCCTGTACTTGACGACCCGCTGAGCTGATCTGAATGAAGCTCACATGGTTGCTGATCCTTATATGGAAGCAGACCATTCAACCAAAAATGAAAAAGTTCGTATATGCTCAATCATACAAAGCATATCATATGAGAAGAATCCTCAAGGAAGTTCACACCAGAGGATCATCGAGCATCAATCATGAGGAACTCATTATGGAAGCTGAACTAAGCAAGCACAAACTATCAAAGAAGACTACGTTCATAGTGATGTCAAATGATCGTAGAGTGAACAGTCCTGAAAATATCCAACTCTATGATACAAGAATATTTAATTGAAAATGATGATTCCAGTTAGAAGGAGATATGCAAGGTTTCCTTCAAATGCATATGAAGAACAGGAAATCACATCTATCTTAGAAGAAAGTATCAACCATGGGGGAGCAGTGATCTGTTAAGGACAACAACATTATGATATACTATGAAACAATGCACCAGCTACTGAGTCCCAAAACTTTGTGGCTGATGAACCAAATGAAGATCTATAGTCAGTAGGAACATCTTAAAACGTACTACTGATAACCTATCAGCCTCCCAACTCAAAATCGTGGAGTGCCTATGATCAAACATCCGATCGTAGTGTAAAAGCAGGAGGACACCACGATTACAGCAAATGCAATTGTCTAAAGTTGGTAGAGGACCTCCCCAGCAAAAAAGGTCAAATGAGATATCAGTGCAAATCACTTATAAAGTATTTTATCTGAAAAGCGCCTCAGGGACAAACCTGACCCTTAACTCACTCTAAGAAGTTGGCCCTTCCTGAGCTACCTTAACCCAGAAAGATTGCTTAGTCAAGTTCATCTCAAGGACCAAGACAGTCAATGATCGTAGAGTAAAATTTGAAGAGAACTCAACGATCGTGGTGCAACCTCAACGATCGTAGAAGCAGACTCGACGATCGCAGTCCTACCAGAATACACTAGCTCATGTGGAGCTTGAAAGAACTAAACAATTGCTCAACCATTCAGAGTATGAGGAGATAAGGTCTAATACTGGTTGGAAAGATGTCCTGAAGATTCATCTCAGAAGTAGAGTCCCTAACCCTTCATAAAGTACATCAATGGTTAAGCCATACAGTTTCAAAATGAGGAGTAATGTCAAAACCATCCACTGCAGTGTCTCTCAAAAGATGATCATTGAGTCAACAAAGGAAAACGTAGAGTCTATAGCTGCCTTACCATGCTACTCTATGAACCAAAATGGTCAACGGTTAATCCACGTCATTGACGCCTATTTATTTTAAAAAGGGACATTAAACTTAAGAGTTAATGGGGGAGTTACAGCTCATTACTGGGCATCATGCAACCAATGGTTGGTTGACACATCACTGCTTATGCAAAGTTAGAAGGAACTGCTATAAAGATAAATTCAAAATCTACAAACAATTATCAGAAACTATCGAACCTCTCTCCCTCCCATTTTTAAACCCTAGAATCCTCTTCGAAGCCAAAATCAATTAACCCTCCAGAGCTTTGCCCAAATTACAATCAGCTGTGACGCCCCCAAAATAGGTATACATCACCTATTCTGAGTCGCCAAATACATGGTGCAGAATACAAATACAATCGTTAATATACGACAAGAGAGCTGTGAGTTTTAATACAAATACTGTCTTCTAGACAATATCCACTCTAAGAATAAGTCCTCGTTATATTTATTGTCACACTATTTAACAGAATAGTGATGACTACTAATCCTATCATCTGGTCCATCACTCCGTTCCCCGACTCGTCCCAGCTATATTCTCATTTCCTGAAGAGAACAATGAAAGAAAGGGTGAGCTCTACTAGTCCAGTAAGAAATATTATAACTAAGATAATGCAGAATAAATTATCATTAGCCTTAAACAGTGTTAAACTGATAAATATAACAAACATCAAGTTTAACTGCAGCGGAACAAGCAATCCATTAGAAGAGTCAAGTAGAGAATAAAATCTACTATCTTCTATGATTTAAAAGGTTTTTCATGACTTTTATCGCTGAGACTCAGCTTAATAAATAATCCACATCATCCCTGCACTACGACCAATGATATTCATTAGTATCACAACCACAAATTATCCATGCACCACAGCCAAGGATATTCATGTATTCATCAATGGTCATGATCATGCCAACAACTGTCCATCAATGCACTACGGGCCAATGAGAACTTTTACCACATCATTTATAACATTATGGTCATGATTATACCGAATAATCCCTAGTCATAATCATACCAAGTCCATCTATGCACTACAGGCCACAGATGACTTTCAACAAAATATAAACATGAGGATAATGACAATGATATAAGAATTCAATAAAACAAGTTCAAGATTTAATTTATCCAGGAACAAATAACGTCCAAATTGTCAACATGATACTGGATGAAGCGTAAATATCAAGGATATTCCACTAATTTCATGGAGTATAAAAGCTAAAACTTTAACCAACTGAGTATAATAAAGAATGGAATAACAAAAGAAATCACCAGGCATGCGATAGATCGCACAGACAAGTTATTTCAACAGAATAATAAATAACGGAACCAGGTCATGCGTTTAAGCCGGACCTGGTTCCATTATGTGACGCCCCCAAAATAGGTATATATGACATATTCTGAGTCGTCAAATACATGGTATAGAATACAAATACAACCGTTAATATACGATAAGAGAGCTGCGAGTTTTAATACAAATACTGTCTACTAGACAATATCCACTCTCAGAATAAGTCCTCGTTATATTTATTGTCACACTATTTAACAGAATAGTGAGGACTACTAATACTATCATCTGGTCCATCACTCCGTTCCCTGACTCGTCCCAGCTATATTCTCATTTCCTGAAGAGAACAATGAAAGAAAGGGTGAGCTCAACTAGCCCAGTAAGAAATATTATAACTAAGATAATGCAGAATAAATTATCATTAGCCTTAAACAGTGTTAAACTGATAAATATAACAAACATCAAGTTTAACTGCAGCGGAACAAGCAATCCATTAGAAGAGTCAAGTAGAGAATAAAATCTACTATCTTCTATGATTTAAAAGGTTTTTCGTGACTTTTATCGCTGAGACTCAGCTTAATAAATAATCTACATCATCCCTACACTACGGCCAATGATATTCATTAGTATCACAACCACAAATTATCCATGCACTACAGCCAAGGATATTCGTGTATTCATCAATGGTCATGATCATGAAAACAACTGTCCATCAATGCACTACTGGCCAATGAGGACTTTTATCATATCATTTGTAATATTACGGTCATGATTATACCGAATAATCCCTGGTCATAATCATACCAAGTCTATCTATGCACTACAGGCCACAGATGACTTTTAACAAAATATAAACATGAGGATGATGACAATGATATAAGAATTCAATAAAACAAGTTCAAGAATTAATTTATCTAGGAACAAATAACGTCCAACTTGTCAACATGATACTGGATGAAGCGTAAATATCAAGGATATTCCACTAATTTCATGGAGTATAAAAGCTAAAACTTTAACCAACTGAGTACAATAAAGAATGGAATAACAAAAGAAATCTCCAGGCATGCGATAGATCGCACAGACAGGTTATTCCAACAGAATAATAAATAATGGAACCAGGTCATGCGTAAACGCACCGACAGGATATTTCGACAGAATAATAGATAATGGAACCAAGTTCGGCATAAACGCACAGACAGGATATTCCGACAGAATAATAGATAATGGAACCAGATTCGGCGTAAATGCATAGACAGGATATTCTGACAAAATAATAAATAATAGAATAACAGAAGTTCTCTTCATGAATACAAAAGAAATAATAACCCTTACCGTACAAGAAACTGAATATAAGAGTAGGGAAGTAGCAGAATACTTTTTTATAGTTTCTTTATAATTTCTCTCTTTAGAGATTCGGTGAATTCTTAAGAAAATAATGAAGGAATGAGCTTCTATTTATAAAAATATGGATTGCATAGTAACTAACTCATGAACGGTCTAGATTGATTTACTTTTATCTGACGGTCCATATTTAAAGTAAAATCTTTTAAATAAAATATAATATATTCTATTTATAATCTAATAAAACGAATAACTTTATAAAAGATTTTACTATGCAAATACTATGCAGACACTATACAAACACTATGCTTAATAAAATATAATATATTCTAATTATTGTCTAATAAAACAGATAACTTTATAGAAGTATTCTGTTTTATATAAAATTTTTTTACTATTAGCCTAATAAAACGAATAACTTTATAAAAGTATTCTATTTTATATAAAAAACTTTTATGTTTGATTACATTAATAATTCTAATAAAACAAAACTGAGTGACTTATCACGTAAGCATCAATAATCAATACCGTGTGTTAGTATGTAACCATGTGTATTACTGTACTTTTACTACTGAGTAGTTCAACAGTATTAATGGTAAAACTTTCGCCGTTATTTTTAATAAAATATTTTTGTCGTTTTCTCAATCCAACAATAATTCTGTTGTGGGGTCCACCAATGATTGTGTCATCGTACGAATATTCCCTATTAAAATGAATATTCCCCGACTAATCGAATATTACATAACAACTTGCGTACTTTACAAAATTTATAAATATTACCCACAACTATAACATTATATCAATTTCACTCCATAATATTAAAAATAATATTTATAGAAAATTCATCTTTATTCAAAAAATTGGGGTCATACAACCTCCCCTTCTTATGAAATTTCGCCCTCAAAATTAGGGTACGTACCTGGTATATCGAAGAGGTAAGGATACCTTGACTTCATTTTAGATTCTAACTCCCAGGTTATTTCCTCAACATCGTGGTTTCTCCACAAAACTTTTACTTGAGGTATAACCTTGGAGCGTAGAATATGCTCCTTCTTATCCAAAATTTGAACAGGAGCCTCTTTATACGTTAAATCTTCCGCTATTTTGTCCGGTTCTAACTCAATAATGCGGTTCGAGTCTTTCACATATTTACGTAACATGAATATGTGAAAAATGTTATGAACACAAGACATACTTGGCGGTAAAGCGAGTCTATAGGCCACAGTTCTTACTCGATCGAGGAGTAAAAATGGGCCAATGAATCGAGGATTGAGCTTTCCTCTCTTTTCAAATCTCGTAACTCCTTTCTACGGAGCAACTCGTAACAACACATGTTCTCTTATATCAAATTTCACGTCTTTTCGATGAAGATCAGCATAACTCTTTTATCGATCTTGTGAGGTTTTTATACGTTGTCGGATCGTTTGAATATTTTTCGTAGTCATACGTACCAACTCCGGTCCCAACAACGTTGCTTCACCCACCTCATCCCAGCATACTGGAGAACGACACTTTCTTCCATACAACGCCTCGAATGGAGCTATGCCAATACTTGCTTGATAACTGTTATTGTAGGAAAACTCCACCAATGGTAAGAACTTATCCCAACTTCCCTTGAAGTCAAGGACACGAAGTCTTAATAAATCTTCAAGAGTTTGAATAGTCCTCTCTGATTGTCCGTCCGTCTCGGGATGATATGCCGAACAAAATCGTAAATCCGTGCCCATAGCTTTTTGCAAACTAGCCCAAAATCGTGAAGTGAATCTTGTGTTTCGATCAGAAACTATGGATACTGGCATACCATGCAGTCTTACAATCTCGTTTATGTACATACGAGCAAACCGTTCAAGTGTATAAGTTTCTCGTATTTGTAATAAATGAGCAGATTTGGTCAATCTATCAACAATGACCTAAATTGCATCAATGCCTTGAGAAACCTTGGGAAGACCAGTAACGAAATCCATGGTAATGTGCTCCCACTTCCATTCTGGAATTTCAAGTGGTTGCAATGGACCTTTTGGTACTTGATACTCCGCATTGACTCGTTGACAAGTTAGACACCATGAGATAAACAACACTATCTCTCTCTTCATATTGCTCCACCAAAATGTATGACGAAGATCACGATATATTTTGGTACTCCCAAGATGGATTGTAAACGGTGTGTTGTACTCCTCCATCATGATTTTATACTTTAAATCAGGGTCGTTAGGAACACAAAGTCTGGAGTTGACTCGAAGTATTCCTTCTTCATTGATTCTTGCTTCTGGCATAGCACCTTCTTGTACTTTCTTCCTCATACGCATCAGCTCCAGGTCTGTAGCTTGAGCAGCTTTAACTTTATCAATTAAAATCGGTTCTACTCGTATATTCGACATCATCACATGGGTTCCTGGAGTCTTTAACTCTCTCTCCATCCTTTGCAAGTCACACAAAATGGGCCTTTGCGTTGTCAATATTGCATTCGTACCCGCATATGATCTTCTACTTAATGCGTCAGCTACCACGTTTACTTTTCCAGGATGGTATTGGATGCTATGATCATAATCTTTCAACAGTTCAAGCCAACGTCGTTGTCGCATGTTGAGTTCCTTTTAAGTAAAGAAATATTTGAGGCTTTTATGATCCGTAAAGATCTCCACCTTCTCCCCATACAAGTAATGCCTCCAAATTTTAAGTGCGAAAACAACAGCTACTAACTCTAGGTCATGAGTAGGATAATTCCTCTCATATTCTTTGAGTTGTCTTGAGGCATAGGCTATGACTTTCCCATGTTGCATGAGAACACATCCCAACCCTTTGCCCGAAGCATCATTGTAGATGACAAATCCCTCCGAGCCAGATGGTATATTCAGAACAGGTGTTGAAATTAGTCTCCTCTTGAGTTCTTGAAAACTCTTCTCACATTCTTCTCTCCAACCAAACTTTGTATCTTTCCGAGTCAGCTGAGTTAATAGAGTAGCGATTCGAGAAAATTCTTCCACGAATCTCTGATAATAACCAGCTAAACCGAGAAAGCTACGTACTTCATTCACTGATTTAGGTTGTTCCCATCTTTGAATAGCTTCAATCTTTGACGGGTCAACAGATATTCCATGACTTGATATTACGTGTCCAAGGAATGCTACTTCCTCAAGCCAGAACTTGCATTTCTTTAACTTGGCATAAAGCTTGTATTCACGAAGCTTTTGGAGTGTCAGCCTCAAGTGTTGCTCATGATCTTCACAGCTTTTAGAATAAATAAGGATGTCATCAATAAAGACGACCACAAAGTGATCTAAATATTCCTTGAATACTCGGTTCATCATATCCATGAAGACAGCAGGAGCATTAGTCAATCCAAAGGACATGACTAAGAATTCATAATGTCCGTACCGATTTCTAAAAGCCGTCTTTGGAATGTTATCTATTCTAATCTTCAATTGGTGATATCCGAAACGAAGATCAATCTTTGAAAAGAATTTGGCTCCTTGCAACTGGTCAAACAGGTCATCAATACGTGGCAACGGGTACCTATTTTTGATGGTGACATGATTCAACTCCCGATAATCAATACAAAGTCGCATACTCCCATCTTTCTTCTTCACGAATAGAATAGGAGCACCCCAAGGAGAAGTACTAGGACGAATAAAGCTAATGTCTAACAATTCATGCAGTTGGGTCTTTAACTCCTAAAGTTCAATAGGAGCCATTCGATATGGGGTTTTGGAAATGGGTTTTGTACCGGGTTCAAGGTCGATACAAAATTTAATTTCACGCTCTGGGGGTAGGCCAGGAAGTTCTTCAGGGAATACGTCAGGAAATTCATTAACAATAGAAATATTTTTCAAAACTGAAGTATTTTTGTTTAGATCCGTGACCTGAGCTAAGAAAGCTTGACATCTGTTTTTTAATAAACGAATAGCTTTATGGCTTGAGATGACAGTGATTGATTTTAATGGTTTGGTTGCTTGAATTCGCATAATAGGTTGATTAGGAATATGAAAGCTAACAACCTTACGAAAATAATCAGTTTTTGCATGATGAGTAGTTAACCAATCAATCCCTAGAATTACATCAAATGCAAGTATTTTCAATGAAATAAGATCGACAGGTAATGTGAGGGTACCGATTTGAACCAAACAAGACTTATAAACTGTGGATGTAATGAAGGTTTCTCCCAATAGAGTTTCAACAGATAAGTCAAAGTCCAATTTCTCCGGAGTCAAATTTAAACGTTGAGAGCAAGTAGGAGAAATAAAAGAATGGGTAGAGACGGTATCAAATAAAGTATAGACTTCGCTAGAGTTTATGATAAGCTTACCCGTGATGACCTCATTTGGGTTCTTTACTTTCTGGGAGGTCACAACAAACGCTCTCCCTTGCACTACTGGCTCTGACTTTTTTGGGACAGCCTTTGGTGCCTCCTGAACTTGTCTTCGGTGAACGACAAAATCAGGCTAAGTGACCTTCTCTTCCATAATTATAACATGCTTTGGATGGCATCGCGCAGTTTGGACTGATGTGTCCCTTCCCTCCGCATTTAAAGCATATGATCGGTGCTTTCCATCATTGTTGAATCTCATCTTCTTGAAATGTCCATTCTTATTATTTTGGCCCTAATTACCACCGAAGTGGTTACCATTTCTGGCCTGTTGATTCCCTCCACGCTTGTTGTCACCGCTTCGATGACTGCTCTCACTGGTATTATCATTTTACCGACTGCTCTCTTTTGGTTGCGTTGACTCGTTATCGCGCTCCACTAACTGAGCCCTATTCACAACATTTGAATACAAACACAGTTTATGAGAAATAAGATGTTGACGTATCTCCAGTTTTAAACCTCTTAAAAACATCCGCGTCATTCTCTCTTTATTATCAACCAAGTGGGACGCAAACCGGGATAACTCGGCAAACTTAGCTTCGTACTGCGACACAGTCATATTATTCTGCTCCAACTTGATGAACTCTACCTCCTTCATGTGACGAATACTTTCGGGAAAGTACTTGTCATTGAACAGTTCTTGGAACTTCTCCCAAGACATCTTCAGTGCAGCAGGTTGAGTATGCTTTACCGATTCCCACTAGTAATCTGCCTCTCCTCGCAACATAAAGGTGGCAAAGGGAACCTTTTGCTCCTCGACGCATCCCAAGACATCCAATATCTTGGTGATCTGCTTTATCCATGTTTCTGCCTTAAGTGGTTTTGGCTCTCCAATAAACTTCGGTGGTCCCAGCTCCTTGAACAGTTTAGCGGTGACCGTCCGAGAGTTTTCAGTGTTTCCACCTACATTTTGGATAGGAGCCGCTCTCGCCTGCTGTTGCATGAATTTCATAAAGCCTCTGAACATTTCATCATTCATCATTTGGTCAGTGTTGTTGTTTGCATGAGAATTATCGCCTTCCTGATGCACATTATCTGGATTATTGATATGTGGTTAATCAACGGTTGCATGTGCTCCATTGCTATTCTCAACATTCTCGGATGTCATTTTCAGGTACTGCCACAAAACAAAAGGTTAATTGACATGTAACATATTATCCCTATATTCTGACCGACCAATTAAATACAAAAAAACTTAGGTAGGTCATACTAGTGAAGGAATTCCCCGTCTCTCCCCTCCTAGTTTTATTCTCACATCTTAGCCAGGGATCATATCCCTAAGCTCTGATACCAACTGTGACGCCCCCAAAATAGGTATACATCACCTATTCTGAGTCGTCAAATACATGATACATAATATAAATAGAATTGTTAATATACGACAAGAGAGCTGTGAGTTTTAATATAAATACTGTCTTCTAGACAATATCCACTCTCAGAATAAGTGTGACGAACGAGAATTTTGTAAATTAATTTTAATATTTATTGAATTAAATAAATATTTTCGATGATTTAATTATTAGATTTAATAATTAATTGATGCAATTGTGGTAGATTAATTTAATTATATGCGTTGCAATTATTAAATTAATGTGGAGAATAATTATTATTCAAGTATATAATTATGTGAACTTGTTGAATTAAATGAAATATTTAATCAAGTATGATGTTATCTAATTAATGTAATTATTAATTAGAGATTTAATAAATTATTATTATTTATTAAAGAGAAATTTAATTATGTGACTATGTGCATTATTGAGAAATTATTATATTTAATTTAAAGTAAATTAAATAAAATATTGATTTATTTTACATGGTTGTGATATTATTTAAACTATATGATAAAGCTTTATTAAATTAATTGGTTTTGTAGTATTTATCTAGCCAAACATGGCACTAAAGGGAGTTGGGGCCAGTTAACCCATGACTGGGTAACTGACCACCAACGCGCGTCTATTTCTTCCTATCTGAATACGACGTCTTCTATTTTCCTTCATTTTCTAAGTCTGCAAATCAGAGAGAGTTGCTTGGTGTTTGAGAAAAGTTGGAGAAAGAGTTTCAATTCATCTCCTATACTATACCTTATACTCTACATGGTAATCTCCTCCTTCCCAATTACAAATTTTTACGTCATTTAAATTCCATGAACATGGCTTTCATAGTTTTGGTTTTAAACCTCTGTAATTGGGTTAGGAGTAATGATTATAAGTTATATGTGTGTTATGTTGTATCAAATCATGTTTAATTATGTATATGTTGCAAACCATAACATCAGTGTCATGAAAACATGTCGTTAATCTGATGACTTGTTATTTCAAAATAAACAGAGTACGTGATATGGCCATATGGCCTTATACGTGATATTTTGTGTAATGATCGTATATTATCCCTAAAATTTACACTCTTATATTATTGAGCACGTTAACACGAAGAGATTAAGCCTTAAACAAACGGATTCGGTGTTATAACGAATCCGTAGTGTTAAATTATATATTTTATATTCAAAAACCACCAAGAACATCAAAGTCAGTGAATTCACATGTTTTAATTATGTAATTATGTGTTTTAATTGGTTAAATTCACTTTATATATGTTGGGTTATGATTATACATGAATTATAACATGTGGGTATTTGTGAATTGGTGAAATTAGTGATAAAATGTGTTGTTTTCGCTGAACTCTGTGTTCTTCGCGAACTGAGAATCAGTTTCTGGAGTCTCGCGCCGCGGCGCCAACTCCAGAACTGAAGTCCCGCGCCGCAGCGCCACTGCGCCGCAGCGCCAAGACCCAAGCCACGGCGCCATAGCGCAGCAGCGCCAAGGGCCCGGCCACCGCGCCGCAGCGCGATTTCTTAGTACATTAGTGGCGCCGCAGCGCCACTCTCCAGAAAATTCAGAAATGTATTTTTAAAAATGTTTAAGTCTAACAATGTGTTAGTGGATTATTGTAATGAATATGTAAACATGTTAAAAGAATAATGTGATGATAAAATAGTTGTTTAACATGTAATAAAATATTATATGTGAATTGAATTATTAAATACATAATTGGTTTGATAATTCATGAAGTATAAATTATGTGACAACGTGATAATTTGACTAAGTTTAGTCAATAATTAAAGTAGACAACGAGAATGAATTTATGTTGATTAATTATTAATTAACAAGTATTGTGTATATGAATGGTATGTAGGATTTAATTCAAAGAACGTGCTTAGTTAAAGTGTAATCTACGCACGAGGCAAGTTTCTTAACTTTACTTTTCGAGCAAGTTTCCCTAACCCTACTTGTCATTATTGATCAAGTTTATTATTTACGTTGAATAAATTATCCTTGTTATTATTCAAGTTCAAGCATGATATTAAAGATTAATTATCTTTCTAAAGCATGATTCAGTTATACAATAATTGTCCTATTGTATACTTTTGAGATTATTATTCTAATCAAATATCAATTATTGTTGAACCTTATTAGACTAGTGAACCTTATTGATTCAACTAGTCCATAGTTGATGAGCGTTCTAAATTTCAGAACCCTTGATGAAGTTATCCAAACCAAACTTCCTTTGGTGCAGACTCGAATGTCAAACTGAGATGAACAACCCTGTATAGGGGATTAATTACGCTTTAGCGTTAAGATATTGTGCACAGTATGGTACTAAGGGCTGATCCCCCTAAGTACGAGAAGAAGGTCCATAGTCTTATGACTGTTAAAGGTTTCAAGTATAACCCTTGTTAACCTAGGACATAGTTCAAGGTCTTGTGACCCTCAGAATTCTTTTGATTCTTGTTATTCATTCTTGATTCAAAAGTTGAGCTCTTATTCAGACGTCTTTGATTTATTCGCATGTTATTATACTGTTATTTCATTATTATACTTGTGGGCATTTGTGCTCACTCTTGCTTAATAATAACATTGCAGTTAAGAACGAAAGAAGCGATGAACCCTCCACTAGTAAAGGCAAGGGCAAAGTTAGCAAGTGATGAAGACTTGTTATTTTAATTGATGATGTATTTATGTTTAAGACTTATGTTGTTGTTCAAGACTTATTTGTTTAGAATTCCGCACAGATGTTTTAAGGTTAGAGTAACCTAGGATTTATTTATGATTCAGTTGATGTAACCCTTAAGGGAAGAGATTTTATTATGATTTCTATCTATTGTATGGTTTGATATTATTTATGGGTAGATAGATAGATGATGTTTATACAGTGAACACCAAATCCCGTGGAATCGAAGTACCCGGATTTGGGGGTATCACAATAAGTCCTCGCTACATTTATTGTCACACTATTTAACAGAATAGTGAGGACTACTAATACTATCCTTTGGTCCATCACTCCGTTCCCTGACTCGTCCCAGTTATATTCTCATTTCCTGAAGAGAACAATGAAAGAAAGGGTGAGCTCAACTAGCCCAGTAAGAAATATTACAAGTAAGATAATGCAGAATAAATTATCATTAGCCTTAAACAGTGTTAAACTGATAAATATAACAAACATCAAGTTTAACTGCAGCGGAACAAGCAATCCATTAGAAGAGTCAAGTAGAGAATAAAATTGACTATCTTCTATGATTTAAAAGGTTTTTCATGACTTTTATCGCTGAGACTCAGCTTAATAAATAATCCACATCATCCCTGCACTACGGCCAAGGATATTCATTAGTATCACAACCATAAATTATCCATGCACCACAACCAAGGATATTCGTGTATTCATCAATGGTCATGATCATGTCAACAACTGTCCATCAATGCACTACGGGCCAATGAGGACTTTTACCATATCATTTGTAATATTACGGTCATGATTATACCGAATAATCCCTGGTCATAATCATACCAAGTCCATCTATGCACTACAGGCCACAGATGACTTTCAACAAAATATAAACATGAGGATTATGACAATGATATAAGAATTCAATAAAACAAGTTCAAGAATTAATTTATATAGGAACAAATAACGTCCAAATTGTCAACATGATACTGGATGTAGCGTAAATATCAAGGATATTCCACTAATTTTATGGAGTATAAAAGCTAAAACTTTAACCAAATGAGTACAATAAAGAATGGAATAACAAAAGAAATCTCCAGGCATGCTATAGATCGCACAAACAGGTTATTCCAACAGAATAATAAATAACGGAACCAGGTCATGCGTAAATGCACCGATAGGATATTCCGACAGAATAATAGATAATGGAACCAGGTTCGGCGTAAACGCACAGACATGATATTCTGACAGAATAATAGATAATGGAACCAGGTCTGGCGTAAACGCACAGATAGGATATTCTGACAGAATAATAAATAATAGAATAACAAAAGTTCTTTTCATGAATACAAAAGAAATAATAATCCTTACCGTAAAAGGAACTGAATATAAGAGTAGGGAAGTAGCAGAATACTTTTCTATAGTTTCTTTATAATTTCTCTCTTTAGAGTTTCAGTGAATTCAAGAAAATAATGAAGGAATGAGCTTCTATTTATAGAAAAATGGATTGCATAGTAACTAACTCATGAACGGTCTAGATTGATTTACTTTAATTTGACGGTCCATATTTAAAGTAAAATCTTTTAAATAAAATATAATATATTCTATTTATAATCTAATAAAACGAATAACTTTATAAAAGATTTTACTATGCAAACACTATGCATGCACTATACAAATACTATGCATAATAAAATATAATATATTCTAATTATTGTCTAATAAAACAGATAACTTTATAAAAGTATTCTGTTTTATATAAAAAGCTTTTCTGTTTTATTACATTAATAATCCCAATAAAACAAAACTGAGTAACTTATCACGTAAGCATCAATAATCAATACCGTGTGTTACTATGTAACCACGCGTATTACTGTACTTTTACTACCGAGTAGTTCAACAGTATTAATGGTAAAACTTCCGCCGTTATTTTTAATAAAATATTTTTATCGTTTTGTCAATCCGACAATAATTCTGTTGTGGGGTCCACCAATGATTGTGTCGTCGTACGAATATTCCCTGTTAAAACGAATATTCCCCCGACCAATCGAATATTATATAACAACTTACGTACTTTGTAAAATTTATAAATATTACCCACAACTATAACATTATATCAATTTCACTCCATAATATTAAAAATAATATTTATAGAAAATTCATCTTTATTCAAAAAGTTGGGGTCTTACATCAGCTATCTCTCATAAATCTTTCTGAATCAAATACCCATATAACTCGAACTATTCAAATGGCAAATTGGCGAGTAATCACTGGTATTCAGCTCAGAACCAAGTCGTTTGAGAAATTCAAAAAGAAGTTCAGAGACATTCTTGAACTTGTGAAGAAAGATGGATTCTCAGAATGTCTTGAGGTAAGCACTTGAGTATATGCTGAACTGGTTAAGGAGTTCTACTCAAATGCATCCATAAATTTTGGAACGTTTTTTACTAAGGTCAAAGGTCAGTCTCTAAAGCTGAAATCATCCGATATTAATCAATGCTTAGGCTTTCCTGACCTAGGACTGAAAAGCCTTGATGAGATCGACACTGAACAAGGGAAGAAGATTATGGGGTACCAAAGAAACCCTAGTCTAAAGGACATGAAGAAGAAAGAGTTTCCTGAGGAATTCGAGCTCCTTACTGAGATAGTGGGCAAATGTATACTATGCAAGGATACTGCACATGACATTGTGCTTGATCAGCAGTTGAAGATTATGTCTATAATAGTTCTGAAGAAGCGAATAAACTTTGGAGCTATCTTGTTCGATCAGATCTCCAAATGGGTGGAAAGGGCTGAGATAAAGAAGTCTACAGATAGATCCTTGACTAAGGTCTTTCATGGAAGACTGCTGAGTATTGTGATGAAGAAGAAGCTAGGAAGCAAGATCAAGGATGATGAGGAAGAGTCTCTAAATGTTCATAAAGTGATGTCTGCACAACTATTCATAAATTAGAAGAAAAATTCAAAGGAAAACAGGAGGCTAACAACAACTGAAAGCAACAACAAAGTTTCTGCAAACAAGAGAAAGGTGAAGGAGGTGGAAAGCTCTGAGTCTGGTGACTCTGCACCAGTAGCAGCCACACCAGTAAGGAAGAGATCCAGTGGTGTGAAGAAAATAGAGGCTCTACCAAGAAGTCTCTCCACTAAAGACAAAGATGAAGGTGAAAAGGTCTTATCTTCACCAAAGACCACAAAGAGAAGAAGCAATAGACTGCTTCAAGGGCCATCAAGAAAGAAAGCTAAGGTGGTAAACAAGCCAGCCCCAGTTTCCCAAAAGAGTTCATCTAACAAAGAAGAGGACGTAGAGTCAAAAGATGGAAAGAAAACTGAAAGCCCTAATAATGAATCCTCAAAGAACAAATCTAGCAATGAAAGTGAAGCTGGATCAATGAAAAAAATTGCAAAATCTGATGATGAAGAAAGGCTGTAAGATAATCCAATTGCATCTCCTACTGCAAATGCCCCAATAAGGTCTCATGATGGTTCAAAAGATGATGAGTCCGAAGAAGAAGGACATGCCCCTGCAAATGATGAACATCAAGGAAGATTGCCTGATGATTTAAAAGCCTCAGAGTCTGAAGAAGAAGAAAAGTCTGTCTCTCCTATAGGTGAACCTCCAGGGAGAAGAAAGAGCTACAGACTACTTGCTAAATTTGTCCCAAAGAAGCAAGGTGAACACTCCACTGCAATCATTAAAGTAAGTGATGATGTGACGCCCCCAAAATAGGTATACAACACCCATTCTGAGTCGCCAAATACATGGTACAGAAATCAAACTACAAATTTAATAATACAATTGTCGTGCAAAATACGACAACACATACTGTGAGTTTAAATACAAATATTGTCTTCTAGACAATATCCACACTCAAATAAGTCTTCAATACAATTATTCAAATAATATTTTACAGAAATAGTGAGGACTGCTAAAACATCTTTCTAGAACCATCACTCTATACCCCGACTAGATCCTGCTATGTTCTCACCTCCTGAGAAGAAAAATGGAACAAAAAGGAAAAGGGTGAGCTCAACTAGCCCAGTAAAGAATATTATGACTAAGATAATATACAACAAATTATCATTAGTATTCAACAGGAAAAAATCTGATAGAATATAATCGACAACAAGTTTTAGATCAACAACTGCAGCGGAAACATCAAACCATTAGAAGAGTCAAGTATAGAATGAATTCTACTATCTTCTAAGATTTAAAAGTCCATCATCAATATTTTATCCCTGTAACATCAATTAATAATCATCTTTATCCAAATATTCATCTTTGCACTACAGGCCAAAGATATTCATTTGTATCACCTGTCAGCCATGTTCATCTCAACACCTGTTCATCTTTGCACTACAGGCCAACGATATTCATCAAGTAATCATACATCTTTGCACTACAGGCCAAAGATATTCAGCAATATCATCATTTAGGACTGAGGATGATGAAAAATATCTTAAAGAGAACGAATCCAGTGAGACAGAAGGACAAATAGTAGGGATTCGTATAACAGTTTATCCAAGATCAATAATACTTCATAATAATCAATTGTGAAGCAGAATTTAAAAATAAAGATCAAAACATGGATACAATCAAAGATAGTAACCATAATAGACATCTTGGACAAAAAGGAAAAATTTTATTTTTCGGTGAATAGTGTCGTATTCGTGAATAGTGCCGTATACGTGAATAGTAACGTATACGTGAATAGTAACCCCAACACAAAAAGTTCCAAATTTGATAAAAAGTTCATATCAATATTTCAGCATAATAATATTGAAGAAAATAATATCATTTAAGAAGAAAATAATATCCCTTACCTCAAAATATCAGTACTTCTGGTCGGAATACCGGTATATGGCTGAAAGAAACTTGCTCTGATGAATAGAAACTCTCAAAGTATCTAAATACTCACAAAATACACTCAATAATCTAGAGAGAGAAAGAGAGAAAACTTGTTTCTGGTGTGATTTTTAATTCTAACTTAGCCCTCTATTTATAGGAAAATGTTAGCACGCCGAAGCAGACTTAACCTACAACCTGATGACTTTACCTGCTACTATTCCCACCCACCACATTTGAATAAAAATCTCAGCACATTTCTTCACTAACCAAGAGTGGGGCCCACCAATTCTAGAATTTTCTACCAAAATGATTAACTCCGAAAATTCAATAATTTCTGAACCAGTCATCTCGTAAAATTCATAATAAATCATACGTTCATTTTTAACGGTTCAAAATTTGTGGACATATACTCAACTTATATATGTATAACATATCCAAAAATTACCACGATCCAATGGTCGGATTAAAAATTATAACCCCCGTAAAATATCTCAAAAATCCTGATTTTTAATACCTCAATTCCGACAAAAATACTGATAAAAACCTCAATATTAACTCCTTCATTTTTAACCACAAAAATATATCCCTCATTTATATCCACATAAAATAAATATTTTCTTATCATATGAATCAATAATTAATTATTCACAAATAATATTACAGAATCACATTTATGACAACCAGGCCGTTCCCAGGAAAGAGGGGGCTTTCCAATAAGGATTTCTCCTTACTGGCGCGCAATTAGATGAACAAACCTCTCCTTAGACAGAACTTTCTAAACATTGCTAATAATGTTATCTAATAATATTATTCAAATAATATGAATTATTGATCTGATAAAGGAAAATACTGTGCATCAACAATTTTTGAAACAACAATAATATAAAATATCAACGCAGTAATTATTGAATCAATAAAATAAAATATTGAACAATAACTACTGTAACAATTATTGAGTAGTGCCTTCTTACGTAAGAATCAATAATTGGTGCAATACCGCGTGCTACTGTATTTTATCCACCGGATATTCCAACAGTATTAACGGTAACAAATACGCCGTTATTTATAAACAACTTATACTTGTCATTTTCTTCATCCAATCGCTTTCCGTTATGGGGCCCACACAAGGCTGCGCCGTTGTACGAATATTTCCCGACAGCAAGAATATTCCACGACCAAACAAATATTCCCCGACAAAATGAATAATATATAACCACTTGCTTATTTTGCAAAATTTGCACATTTCACCCATAACCAAAGTATTATATCAAATTAACCCCTTATTATTCACAATAATATTTAGAGAAAATTTAATTTTATTCATTAATAAGCTGGGGTCTTACAACCTCCCCTCCTTATGAAATTTCGTCCTCGAAATTGACGTACGTACCTGATATTTTGAAAAGGTGAGGATACCTCGCTTTCATTTCTGATTCCAACTCCCAGGTCATTTCTTCAATAGCATGGTTTCTCCATAAAACCTTAACTTGTGGTATAACTTTTGTGCGTAGGACATGCTCTTTCCTATCCAAGATCTTAACAGGTACATCCTCGTACGTTAAATCTTCAGCTATCTCATCTGGTTCTAACTCAATAATGTGGTTCGGGTCTTTAACATATTTACGAAGCATAGATGTGTGAAAAACATTATGAACATGAGACATGCTTGGAGGTAATGCGAGTCTATATGCCACATTTTCTATTCGCTCAAGAATCTCAAATGGACCAACAAATCTTGGATTGAGCTTTCCTCTCTTCCCAAATCTTGTAACTCCCTTCCATGGTGCAACACGTAACAATACATGATCCCCAATATTAAATTCCACGTCCTTCCGATGAAGATCCGCATAACTCTTTTGTCGATCCTGTGCCGTTTGTATACGTTATCGAATCGTTTGGATCTTCTCTGTAGTCATGCGTACCAACTCTGGTCCCAGCAATGTTGCTTCACCCACCTCATCCTAGCATACTGGAGAACGACATTTTATTCCATACAATGCCTCGAATGGAGCCACACCTATGCTCGCCTGATAACTGTTGTTGTAGGAGAATTTCACCAATGGTAGGTACTTATCCCAATTCCCTTTGAGATCTAGGACACAGAGTCTTAATAGATCTTCAAGAATTTGAATAGTCCTCTCTGATTGTCCGTTCGTTTGAGGATGGTATGCCGAACTGAATCATAAATCCGTGCTCATAGCTTTCTGCAAGCTAATCCAAAATCGTGAAGTGAATCTTGGGTCACGATCTGAAACTATGGATACTGGCATGCCATGTAATCTCACAATCTCATTCACATACATACTAGCAAGGCGTTCAAGGGAATAAGTCTCACGTATCGGTAAGAAATGAGCAGACTTGGTTAATCTATCAACAATAACCCAAATCGCATCTATGCCTTGAGAAACCTTGGGAAGACCTGTAACGAAATCCATGGTAATGTGTTCCCACTTCCATTTCGGGATCTCAAGTGGTTGCAATGGACCCTTTGGCACTTGATGCTCTGCCTTTACACGTTGACAAGTTAAACACCTCGAGATAAACTCCACGATCTCTCTTTTCATATTGCTCCACCAAAATATGTGTCGAAGATCGTGATACATTTTGGTACTCCCAGGATGGATTGCAAACGGTGTGTTGTGTTCCTCCATCATTATTCTATGCTTCAAGTCAAAATCGTTAGGAACACAAAGTCTGGAGTTGACTCGAAGTATTCCTTCTTCATTGATTCTTGCTTCTGGAATATCACCTTCTTGCACTTTATTCTTCATACGCATCAACTCTATTTCCGTAGCTTGAGCAGCTTTAACTTTATCGATTAAAGTCGGTTCTACTCGTATATTTGATATCATCATGTGGGTACTTGGAGCCTTCATCTCTATCTCCATCATTTACAAGTCATACAAAATGGGCCTTTGTGTTAACAACATTGCACTCGTACCCGCATATGATCTTCTACTCAAAGCGTCAGCTACTACGTTCGCTTTTCCAGGATGATATTGGATGGTATGATCATAATCTTTCAACAGCTCAAGCTAACGTCGTTGCCGCATGTTGAGTTCCTTTTGGGTGAAGAAATATTTGAAGCTTTTATCATCCGTATAGATCTCCACTTTCTCCCCATACAGGTAGTGTCTCTAAATCTTCAACGCGAAAACGACTGCTGCCAACTCCAAATCATGAGTAGGATAATTCCTCTCATATTCTTTGAGTTGTCGCGAGGCATAGGCTATAACTTTCCCATGTTGCATGAGAACACATCCTAACCCTTTGCCTGAAGCATCGTTGTAGATAACAAATCCATCCGAACCAGATGGTATTGTCAGAACAGGTGCCGAAATGAGTCTCCTCTTGAGTTCTTGGAAACTCTTCTCGCATTCCTCACTCCATACGAATTTTGTATCTTTCCGAGTCAGCTGAGTTAACGGAGTAGCGATTCGAGAAAATCCTTCCACAAATCTCTGATAATAACCAGCTAAGCCCAGAAAGCTATGTACTTCGGTTGCTCCCAACTTTGTATGGCTTCAATCTTCGCCGGGTCGACAGATACTCCATGTTTTGACACCACGTGCCCAAGGAATGCTACTTCCTCAAGCCAGAACTCGCATTTCTTCAGTTTGACATATAGCTTGTTTTCACGAAGCCTTTGCAATATCAGCTTCAAATGGCGCTCATGATCTTCACGGCTTTTGGAATAGATGAGGATGTCATCAATAAAGACAACAATGAACTGATCTAAATATTCTTTAAATACACGGTTCATCATATCCATGAAGGCAGCAGGAGCATTAGTCAATCCAAAAGACATGACTAAGAATTCATAATGCCCGTACTAAGTTCTGAAGGCAGTCTTTAGAATATCCTCAGTTTTAATCTTCAGCTGATGATATCCAGAAGGAAGATTGATCTTTGAAAAGAATTGTGCTCCTTACAACTGGTCAAACAGGTCATCAATGCGAGGTAGCGGATACCTATTCTTGATAGTGACATGATTCAATTCTCGATAGTCGATACAAAGTCGCATACTCCCGTCTTTCTTCTTTATGAATAACACAGGAGCACCCCAAGGAGATGTACTAGGACGAATAAAATCGATGTCCAACAACTCCTGTAGTTGGACTTTTAACTCCTGAAGTTCAGTAGGAGCCATTCGATATGGGGTTTTAGAAATGGGCTTTGTACCGGGTTCAAGGTCAATAAAGAATTCAACTTCACGTTCTGGGGGTAGACCAGGAAGTTCTTCAGGAAATACATCGGGAAATTCTCTAACAATAGAAATATTATTCAAATCTGACTTGTCTTTGTTCAAATCCATAACATGGGCTAAGAAAGCTTGACATCCGTTTTTCAATAAACGAATAGCTTTGTGGCTTGATATGACAATGACTGATTTTAGTAGTTTAGTAGTTTGAATTCGTATGACAGGTTGATTAGGAATATGAAAACTAACAACCTTACGAAAACAATCAATTTTAGCATGATGAGTGGTTAACCAATCAATTCCTAAAATCACATCAAAAGTAAGTATCTTTAAAGAGATAAGATCAACAGGTAATGTGATAGTGCCAACTTGGATCATGCAAGATTTATAAACTGTAGATGTAATGAAGGTTTCACCCAACGGAGTTTCAACAGATAAGTCAAAGTCCAATTTATTCGGAGTCAAGTTTAAACGTTGAGCACAAGCAGGAGAGATAAAAGAATGGGTAGAACCGGTATCTAGTAAAGTATAAACTTCGCAAGAATTCAAGATTAGCTTACCCGTGATCACCTCGTTCGGGTTTCTCGCGTTTTGGCCAGTCACGACAAACGCTCTTCCAGGAACCGCTGATTTTGACTTATCCGGGACAGCTTTTAGAGTCACCATCCCCGCTGAACTTGGTTTTGCTACAGAACACTCTCGAGCTATATGACCCTCCTTTCCACAGTTATAACATACCTTAGATTGTTGTGGGCAGTTTGGGCTGATATGTCCCTCTTTCCCACATTTGTAACATACGACCGGTGGTCGTTCTCCTCCCCTAGAAACAGTTGATGTTTGTGCTGACGTCTTCACATTATCATTGTTGTACCTTCTCTTCTTTAAATCTCCTCCCGACTCGCTCCTTTTATTATCACGACCACGATTACCACCAGAGTTGTGACGCCCCCAAAATAGGTATACAACACCCATTCTGAGTCGCCAAATACATGGTACAGAAAAAAAACTACAACTTCAATAATACAATTGTCGTGCAAAATACGACAACACATACTGTGAGTTTAAATACAAATATTGTCTTCTAGACAATATCCACACTCAAATAAGTCCTCGTTACAATTATTCAAACACTATTTTACAGAAATAGTGAGGACTGCTAAAACATCTTTCTAGAACCATCACTCCATACCCTGACTAGATCCTGCTATGTTCTCACCTCCTGAGAAGAAAAATGGAACAAAAAGAAAAAGGGTGAGCTCAACTAGCCCAGTAAAGAATATTATGACTAAGATAATATACAAACAAATTATCGTTAGTCTTCAACAGGGAAAAATTTGATAGAATATAATCGACAACAAGTTTTAGATCAACAACTGCAGCGGAAACAGCAAACCATTAGAAGAGTCAAGTAGAGAAAGAATTCTATTATCTTCTAAGATTTAAAAGTCCATCATCAATATTTTATCCCTGTAACATCAATTAATAATCATCTTTATCCAAATATTCATCTTTGCACTACAGGCCAAAGATATTTATTTGTATCACCTGTCAGTCATGTTCATCTCAATACCTGTCCATCTTTGCACTACAGGCCAAAGATATTCATCAAGTAATCATACATCTTTGCACTACAGGCCAAAGATATTCAGTAATATCATCATTTAGGACTGAGGATGATGAAAAATATCTTAAAGAGAACGAATCCAGTGAGACAGAAGGACAAATATTAAGGATTCGTATAACAGTTTATCCAAGATCAATAATACTTCATAATAATCAATTGTGAAGCAGAATTCAAAAATAAAGATCAAAACATGGATACAATCAAAGATAGTAACCATAATAGACATCTTGGACAAAAAGGGAAAATTTTTATTTTTCGGTGAATAGTACCGTATACGTGAATAGTTCCGTATACGTGAATAGTAACCCCAACACAAAAAGTTCCAAATTTGATAAAAACTCATATCAATATTTCAACATAATGATATTGAAGAAAATAATATCATTTAAGAAGAAAATAATATCCCTTACCTCAAGATATCAGTACATCTGGTCGGAATACCGGTATAAGGCTGAAAGAAACTTGCTCTGATGAATAGAAACTCTCAAAGTATCTAAATACTCACAAAATACACTCAATAATCTAGAGAGAGAAAGAGAGAAAACTTGTTTCTGGTGTGATTTTCAATTCTAACTTAGCCCTCTATTTATAGGAAAATTTTAGTAGGTTTGACCTGCAACCTGATGGCTTTACCTGCTACTATTCCCACCCACCACATTTGAAATATAATTCAGCACATTTCTTCACCAACCATAAGTGGGGCCCACCAATTCTAGAATTTTTCATCAAAATGATAAACTCCGAAAATTCAACAATTTCTGAACCAGTCATCTCGTAAAATTCATAATAAATCATACGTTCATTTTTAACGGTTCAAAATTTGTGGACATATACTCAACTTATATATGTATAACATATCCAAAAATTACCACGATCCAACGGTCGGATTAAAAATTATAACACCCGCAATATTTCTCAAAAACCCTGATTTGATTTTTAATACCTCCATTCCGATAAAAATACTGATAAAACACCTCAACATTAACTCCTTCATTTTTAACCACAAAAATATATCCCTCATTTATATCCACATAAAATAAATATTTCCTTATCATATGAATCAATAATTAATTATTCACAAATAATATTACAGAATCACATTTATGACAACCAGGCCGTTCCCAGGAAAGAGGGGGCTTTCCAATAAGGATTTCTCCTTACTGGCGCGCAATTAAATGACCAAACCTCTCCTTAGACAGAACTTTCTAGACATTGCCAATAATGTTATATAATAATATTATTCAAATAATATGAATTATTGATCTGATAATGAAAAATACTGTGCAGCAACAATTATTGAAACAACAATAATATAAAATATCAATGCAACAATTATTGAATCAATAAAATAAAATATTGAACAATAACTACTGTAACAATTATTGAGTAGTGCCTTCTTACGTAAGAATCAATAATTGGTGCAATTCCGCGTGCTACTGTATTTTAACCACCGGGTATTCTAACAGTATTAACGGTAACAACTACGCCGTTATTTATACTTGTCGTTTTCTTCATCCAATCGCTTTCCGTTATGGGGCCCACACAAGGCTGCGCCGTCGTACGAATATTCCCCGACAGCAAGAATATTCCACGACCAAACGAATATTCCCCGACAAAATGAATATTTTATAACCACTTGCTTATTTTGTAAAATTTGCACATTTCACCCATAACCAAAGTATTATATCAAATTAGCCCCTTATTATTCACAATAATATTTAGAGAAAATTTGATTTTATTCATTAATAAGTTGGGGTCTTACAACCTTCCCTCCTTATGAAATTTCGTCCTCGAAATTGACGTACGTACCTGATGTTTCAAAAAGGTGAGGATACCTCGCTTTCATTTCTGATTCCAACTCCCAGGTCATTTCTTCAATAGCATGGTTTCTCCACAAAACCTTAACTTGTGGTATAACCTTCGTGCGTAGGACATGCTCTTTCCTATCCAAGATCTTAACAGGTACCTCCTCGTACGTTAAATCTTCAGCTATCTCGTCTGGTTCTAACTCAATAATGTGGTTCGGGTCTTTAACATATTTACGAAGCATAGAGATGTGAAAAATATTATGAACACGAGACATGCTTGGAGGTAATGCGAGTCTATATGCCACATTTCCTATTCGCTCAAGAATCTCAAATGGACCAACAAATCTTGGATTGAGCTTTCCTCTCTTCCCAAATCTTGTAACTCCCTTCCATGGTGCAACACGTAATAATACATGATCCCCAATATTAAATTTCACGTCCTTCCGATGAAGATCCGCATAACTCTTTTGTCGATCCTGTGCCGTTTGTATACGTTGTCGAATCGTTTGGATCTTCTCTGTAGTAATGCGTACCAACTCTGGTCCCAACAATGTTGCTTCACCCACCTCGTCCCAGCATACTGGAGAACGACATTTTCTTCCATACAACGCCTCAAATGGAGCCACACCTATGCTCGCCTGATAACTGTTGTTGTAGGAGAATTCCACCAATGGTAGGTACTTATCCCAACTCCCTTTGAGATCTAGGACACAAAGTCTTAATAGATCTTCAAGAGTTTGAATAGTCCTCTCTGATTGTCCGTCCGTTTGAGGATGGTATGCCGAACTGAATCGTAAATCCGTGCCTATAGCTTTCTGCATGCTAACCCAAAATCGTGAAGTGAATCTTGGGTCACGATCCGAAACTATGGATACTGGCATGCCATGCAATCTCACAATCTTGTTCACGTACATACTAGCAAGACGTTCAAGGGAATAAGTCTCACGTATCGGCAAGAAATGAGCGGATTTGGTTAATCTATCAATAATAACCCAAATCGCATCTATGCCTTGAGAAACCTTGGGAAGACCCGTAACAAAATCTATAGTAATGTGTTCCCACTTCCATTTCGGGATCTCAAGTGGTTGCAATGGACCCTTTGGCACTTGATGCTCCGCCTTTACACGTTGACAAGTTAAACACCTCGAGATAAACTCCGCGATCTCTCTTTTCATATTGCTCCACCAAAATGTATGTCGAAGATCGTGATACATTTTGGTACTCCCAGGATGGATTACAAACGGTGTGTTGTGTGCCTCCATCATTATTCTATGCTTCAAGTCAAAATTGTTAGGAACACAAAGTCTGGAGTTGACTCGAAGTATTCCTTCTTCATCGATTCTTGCTTCTGGAATAGCACCTTCTTGCACTTTCTTCTTCATACGCATCAGCTCCATGTCCGTAGCTTGAGCAGCTTTAACTTTATCGATTAAAGTCGGTTCTACTCGTATATTTGATATCATCATGTGGGTACTTGGAGCCTTCATCTCTATCTCCATCCTTTGTAAGTCATACAAAATGGGCCTTTGTGTTAACAATATTGCACTCGTACCCGCTTATGATCTTCTACCCAATGCGTCAGCTACTACGTTTGCTTTTCCAGGATGATATTGGATGATATGATCGTAATCTTTCAACAGCTCGAGCCAACGTCGCTGCCGCATGTTGAGTTCCTTTTGGGTGAAGAAATATTTGAGGCTTTTATGATCCGTATAGATCTCCACTTTCTCCCCATACAGGTAGTGTCTCCAAATTTTCAACGCGAAAACGACTGCTGCCAACTCCAAATCATGAGTAGGATAATTTCTCTCATATTCTTTGAGTTGTCGTGAGGCATAGGCTATGACTTTTCCATGTTGCATGAGAACACATCCTAACCCTTTGCCGGAAGCATCGCTGTAGATAACAAATCCATCCGAACCAGATGGTATTGTCAGAACAGGTGCCGAAATGAGTCTCCTCTTAAGTTCTTGGAAACTCTTCTCGCATTCCTTACTCCATACGAATTTGATATCCTTCCGAGTCAGCTGAGTTAACGGGGTAGCGATTCGAGAAAATCCTTTTACGAATCTCCGATAATAACCAGAAAGCTACGTATTTCGATTACTGACTTAGGTTGCTCTCAACTGTGACTCATATCCCAATCTTGGATAGCACGTCACAATGACACCTATCAGTTTACTACCGCACGTATATGGCGTCCTCTACGGAGAGTCTGGCTTCGGTGTATTCCACAAAGGAAGTCACCAGATAAAGGCTCGGGTACAAACTTCTACCGTTAGGTTTTTAACTCCTGAAGTTCAATAGGAGCCATTCGATATGAGATTTTAGAAGTGAGTTTTGTACCAGATTCAAAGATGATACAAAATTCAATATCACGCGTAGGCCAAGAAATTCTTTAGGAAATACGTCAGGGATTTACTAACAATTCAAATCTGACGTATTTTTATTCAAGTCCATAACATATCTAAGAAAGCTTGACATCCGTTTTTCAATAAACGAATGACTATACGGCTTGATATGAAAGAGTTTAACTTCAATGGTTTGGTTGCTTGAATTTGAATAACAGGTTGATTAGGAATATGAAAACTAACAACCTTACAAAAGCAATCAATTTGGCATGATGAGTAGTTAACCAATCGATCCCTAAAATCACATCAAAAGTAAGTATCTTTAAAGAGATAAGGTCAACAGGTAATGTGATAGTGCCAACTGAATCAAGCAAGATTTCTAAACAGTGGATGTAACGAAAGTTTCACCCAACGGAGTTTCAACAGATAAGTTAAAGTCCAATTTCTTCGGAGTCAAGTTTAAACGTTGAGCACAAGCAGGAGAGATAAAAGAATGGGTAGAACCGGTATCTAGTAAGGTATAAACTTTGCAAGAATTTATAATTAACTAACCCGTTATACCTTCGTTCAGGTTCCTCGCGTTTTGGGTAGTCACGACAAACGCTCTTCCAGAAACCGCTGATTTCGACTTATCCGGGACAGCTTTTGGAGTCACCATCCCCGCTGAACTTGGTTTTGCTACAGAACACTCTCGAGCTATATGACCCTCCTTTCCACAGTTATAACATACCTTGGATTGTTGTGGGCAGTTTGGGCTGATATGTCCCTCTTTCCCACATTTGTAACATACGACCGGTGGTCGTTCTCCTCCCCTAGAAACAGTTGATGTTTGTGCTGACGTCTTCACATTATCATTGTTGTACCTTCTCTTCTTGAAATCTCCTCCCGACTCGCTCCTTCTATTATCACGACCACGATTACCACCAGAGTGGTTACCGCTTTTGTCCGAATGATTTCCTCCCTGCTGGTTTTCATTGCTTCGATGACTGCCGCCACCGGTATGACCCTGGTTGTGGTCCCTCGGTTGCACATACTCATTATCTCGCTCTAATAATTGAGCCCTGTTTACAACATCTGAATATAAAGAAAATTTATGAGAGATAAGATATTGTCAAATCTCGGGTTTTAGACCTCTCAGAAACATCCTTGTCATTCGTTCCTCATTTTCGACCAAATGAGGTGCAAACCTGGATAACTCTGCAAACTTCGCCTCGTACTGGGACACCGTCATGATGTTTTGTTCCAGTCGGATAAACTCTACCTCCTTCATATGACGAATACTTTCAGGAAAGTACTTGTCATTGAACAGTTTTTGAAATGTTTCCCAGGACATGTTGAGTGCGTCAGGCTGGGTACGCTTCACAGACTCCCACCAGTAGTCTGCCTCACTGCGGAACATAAAGGTGGCGAATGGAACCTTTTGTTCCTCCGTGCATCCCAAGACATCGAATATCTTGGTAATTTGCTTGACCCACGTTTCCGCCATGATCGGATCCGGCTTTCCCTTAAATTCTGGTGGTCCCAATTCTTTGAACTGCTTAGCTGTGACAAACCGCGCGTTATCATTTCCACCCGTATTCTGCACACGAGTCTCCTTCGTCTGATTTTGCATGAACTGCAAAAAGCTCCTAAACATTCCATCATTCATCGTTTGCTCGGTAACGTTGTTTACAGGAGGAATATTGCCTTCCTGTTGCACGTTCCCCTGGGTGGTGATCAAAGGTGTCTCCACGGTCTGATTTACTCCATTATTAACGTTCTCAGCTGCCATTCTTAAATACTGCCATAAAACAAGGGTTAATAGTCATGTCATATATTATCCCTATACTCTGACCGACCAAATAAACACCAAATAAACTTAGTCAAGTCATACTAGTGAAGGAATTCCCCGTCTCTCCCCTCATAGTTCTTGTCTCACATCTCAGCCAGGGATCATATCCCTAAGCTCTGATACCAACTGTGACGCCCCCAAAATAGGTATACAACACCCATTCTGAGTCGCCAAATACATGGTACAGAAAACAAACTACAACTTCAATAATACAATTGTCGTGCAAAATACGACAACACATACTGTGAGTTTAAATACAAATATTGTCTTCTAGACAATATCCACACTCAAATAAGTCCTCGTTACAATTATTCAAACACTATTTTACAGAAATAGTGAGGACTGCTAAAACATCTTTCTAGAACCATCACTCCATACCCTGACTAGATCCTGCTATGTTCTCACCTCCTGAGAAGAAAAATGGAACAAAAAGAAAAAGGGTGAGCTCAACTAGCCCAGTAAAGAATATTATGACTAAGATAATATACAAACAAATTATCGTTAGTCTTCAACAGGGAAAAATCTGATAGAATATAATCGACAACAAGTTTTAGATCAACAACTGCAGCGGAAACAGCAAACCATTAGAAGAGTCAAGTAGAGAAAGAATTCTACTATCTTCTAAGATTTAAAAGTCCATCATCAATATTTTATCCCTGTAACATCAATTAATAATCATCTTTATCCAAATATTCATCTTTGCACTACAGGCCAAAGATATTCATTTGTATCACCTGTCAGTCATGTTCATCTCAATACCTGTCCATCTTTGCACTACAGGCCAAAGATATTCATCAAGTAATCATACATCTTTGCACTACAGGCCAAAGATATTCAGTAATATCATCATTTAGGACTGAGGATGATGAAAAATATCTTAAAGAGAACGAATCCAGTGAGACAGAAGGACAAATATTAAGGATTCGTATAACAGTTTATCCAAGATCAATAATACTTCATAATAATCAATTGTGAAGCAGAATTCAAAAATAAAGATCAAAACATGGATACAATCAAAGATAGTAACCATAATAGACATCTTGGACAAAAAGGGAAAATTTTTATTTTTTGGTGAATAGTGTCGTATTCGTGAATAGTACCGTATACGTGAATAGTGCCGTATACGTGAATAGTAACCCCGACACAAAAAGTTCCAAATTTGATAAAAACTCATATCAATATTTCAGCATAATGATATTGAAGAAAATAATATCATTTAAGAAGAAAATAATATCCCTTACCTCAAGATATCAGTACATCTGGTCGAAATACCGGTATAAGGCTGAAAGAAACTTGCTCTGATGAATAGAAACTCTCAAAGTATCTAAATACTCACAAAATACACTCAATAATCTAGAGAGAGAAAGAGAGAAAACTTGTTTCTGGTGTGATTTTCAATTCTAACTTAGCCCTCTATTTATAGGAATATTTTAGTAGGTTTGACCTGCAACCTGATGGCTTTACCTGCTACTATTCCCACCCACCACATTTGAAATATAATTCAGCACATTTCTTCACCAACCACAAGTGGGGCCCACCAATTCTAGAATTTTTCATCAAAATGATAAACTCCGAAAATTCAACAATTTCTAAACCAGTCATCTCGTAAAATTCATAATAAATCATACGTTCATTTTTAACGGTTCAAAATTTGTGGACATATACTCAACTTATATATGTATAACATATCCAAAAATTACCACGATCCAACGGTCGGATTAAAAATTATAACACCCGCAATATTTCTCAAAAACCCTGATTTGATTTTTAATACCTCCATTCCGATAAAAATACTGATAAAACACCTCAACATTAACTCCTTCATTTTTAACCACAAAAATATATCCCTCATTTATATCCACATAAAATAAATATTTCTTTATCATATGAATTAATAATTAATTATTCACAAATAATATTACATAATCAGATTTATGACAACCAGGCCGTTCCCAGGAAAGAGGGGGCTTTCCAATAAGGATTTCTCCTTACTGGCGCGCAATTAGATGACCAAACCTCTCCTTAGACAGAACTTTCTAGATATTGCCAATAATGTTATATAATAATATTATTCAAATAATATGAATTATTGATCTGATAATGGAAAATACTGTGCAGCAACAATTATTGAAACAACAATAATATAAAATATCAATGCAACAATTATTGAATCAATAAAATAAAATATTGAACAATAATTACTGTAACAATTATTGAGTAGTGCCTTCTTACATAAGAATCAATAATTGGTGCAATTCCGCGTGCTACTGTATTTTAACCACCGGGTATTCTAACAGTATTAACGGTAACAACTACGCCGTTATTTATATTTGTCGGTTTCTTCATCCAATCGCTTTCCGTTATGGGGCCCACACAAGGCTGCGCCGTCGTACGAATATTCCCCGGCAGCAAGAATATTCCACGACCAAACGAATATTCCCCGACAAAATGAATATTTTATAACCACTTGCTTATTTTGCAAAATTTGCACATTTCACCCATAACCAAAGTATTATATCAAATTAGCCCCTTATTATTCACAATAATATTTAGAGAAAATTTAATTTTATTCATTAATAAGTTGGGGTCTTACAAGAGTGGTTACCGCTTTTGTCCGAATGTTTTCCTCCCTGCTGGTTTTCATTACTTCGATGACTGCGGCCACCGGTATGACCCTGGTTGTGGTCCCTCGGTTGAACATACTCATTATCTCGCTCTAATAATTGAGCCCTGTTTACAATATCTGAATATAAAGAAAATTTATGAGAGATAAGATATTGTCGAATCTCGGGTTTTAGACCTCTCAGAAATATCCTTGTCATTCGTTCCTCATTTTCGACCAAATGAGGTGCAAACCTGGATAACTATGCAAACTTCGCCTCGTACTGGGACACCGTCATGTTGTTTTGTTCCAGTCTGATAAACTCCACCTCCTTCATATGACGAATACTTTTAGGAAAGTACTTGTCATTGAATATTTTTTAAAATGTTTCCCAGGACATGTTGAGTGCGTCAAGCTGGGTACGCTTCACAGACTCCCACCAGTAGTCTGCCTTACCGCGGAACATAAAAGTGACGAATGGAACCTTCTGTTCCTCCGTGCATCCCAAGACATCGAATATCTTGGTAATTTGCTTGACCCACGTTTCCGCCATGATCGGATCCGGCTTTCCCTAAAATTCTGGTGGTCCCAATTCTTTGAACTGCTTAGCTGTGACAAACCGCACGTTGTTATCATTTCCACCTGTATTCTGCACACGAGTCTCCCTCGTCTGATTTTGCATGAACTGTAAAAAGCTCCTAAACATTCCATCATTCATCGTTTGCCCGGTAACGTTGTTTACAGGAGGAATATTGCCTTCCTGTTGCACGTTCCCCTGTGTGGTGATCAAAGGTGTCTCCACGGTATGATTTACTCCATTATTAACGTTCTCAGCTGCCATTCTTAAATACTGCCATAAAACAAGGGTTAATAGTCATGTCATATATTATCCCTATACTCTGACCGACCAAATAAATACCAAATAAACTTAGTCAGGTCATATTAGCGAAGGAATTCCCCGTCGTTCCCCTCCTAGTTCTTGTCTCACATCTCAGCCAGGGATCATATCCCTAAGCTCTGATACCAACTGTGACGCCCCCAAAATAGGTATACAACACCCATTCTGAGTCGCCAAATACATGGTACCGAAAATAAACTACAAATTCAGTAATACAATTGCCGTGCAAAATACGACAACACATACTGTGAGTTTAAATACAAATATTGTCTTCTAGATAATATCCACACTCAAATAAGCCTTCAATACAATTATTCAAATAATATTTTACAGAAATAGTGAGGACTGCTAAAACATCTTTCTAGAATCATCACTCCATACCTCGACTAGATCTTGCTATGTTCTCACCTCCTGAGAAGAAAAATGGAACAAAAAAGAAAAGGGTGAGCTCAACTAGCCCAGTAAAGAATATTATGACTAAGATAATATACAACAAATTATCATTAGTATTCAACAGGGAAAAATCTGATAGAATATAATCGACAACAAGTTTTAGATCAACAACTGCAGCGGAAACAACAAACCATTAGAAGAGTCAAGTATAGAATGAATTCTACTATCTTCTAAGATTTAAAAGTCCATCATCAATATTTTTTCCCTGTAACATCAATTAATAATCATCTTTATCCAAATATTCATCTTTGCACTACAGGCCAAAGATATTCATTTGTATCACCTGTCAGTCATGTTCATCTCAACACATGTTCATCTTTGCACTACAGGCTAACGATATTCATCAAGTAATCATACATCTTTGCGCTACAGGCCAAAGATATTCAGCAATATCATCATTTAGGACTGAGGATGATGAAAAATATCTTAAAGAGAACGAATCCAGTGAGACAGAAGGATAAATAGTAGGGATTCGTATAACAGTTTATCTAAGATCAATAATACTTCATAATAATCAATTGTGAAGCAGAATTCAAAAATAAAGATCAAAACATGGATACAATCAAAGATAGTAACCATAATAGACATCTTGGACAAAAAGAAAAAAATTTATTTTTCGATAAATAGTGCCGTATACGTGAATAATAACGTATACGTGAATAGTAACCCCGACACAAAAAGTTCTAAATTTGATAAAAAGTTCATATCAATATTTCAGCATAATGATATTGAAGAAAATAATATCATTTAAGAAGAAAATAATATCCCTTACCTCAAAATATCAGTACTTCTGGTCGGAATACCGGTATAAGGCTGAAAGAAACTTGCTCTGATGAATAGAAACTCTCAAAGTATCTAAATACTCACAAAATACACTCAATAATCTAGAGAGAGAAAGAGAGAAAACTTGTTTCTGGTGTGATTTTTATTTCTAACTTAGCCCTCTATTTATAGGAAAATGTTAGCACGCCGAAGCAGACTTAACCTGCAACCTGATGGCTTTACCTGCTACTATTCCCACCACAACATTTGAATAAAAATTTCAGCACATTTCTTCACTAACCAAGAGTGGGGCCCACCAATTCTAGAAATTTCTATCAAAATGATTAACTCCGAAAATTTAACAATTTCTGAACCAGTCATCTCGTAAAATTCATAATAAATCATACGTCCATTTTTAACGGTTCAAAATTTGTGGACATATACTCAACTTATATATGTATAACATATCCAAAAATTACCACGATCCAACGGTCGGATTAAAAATTATAACCCCCGTAAAATATCTCAAAAATCCTGATTTTTAATACCTCCATTCCGACAAAAATACTGATAAAAACTTCAACATTAACTCCTTCATTTTTAATCACAAAAATATATCCCTCATTTATATCTACATAAAATAAATATTTCCTTATCATATGAATCAATAATTAATTATTCACAAATAATATTACAGAATCACATTTATAACAACCAGGCCGTTCCTAGGAAAGATGGGGCTTTCCAATAAGGATTTCTCCTTACTGGCGCACAATTAGATGACCAAATGTAAGACCCCAAATTATTAATAAATGAAATTTAAATTTCTCTATTTATTATTTTAAAATAGTAAGGGTTGATTTGATTAATGTGGTTAGTTATGGGTAAAATGCGCAAATATTTCAAATAAGCAAGTGGTCCTAAAATATTCATTGTTGTCGGGGAATATTTGTTTGGTCGTGGAATATTCTTGTTGTCGGGGAATATTCGTACAATGGCGCAGCCTTGTGTGAGCCCCATAACGGAAAGCGATTGGATGAAGAAAACGACAAAAATAAGTTGTTTATAAATAACGGCGTAGTTGTTACCGTTAATACTGTTGGAATACCCGGTGGTTAAAACACAGTAATACGCGTTGTTGCACACTAACACACGGTATTGCACCAATTATTGATTCTTACATAAGAAGGCACTACTCAATAATTGTTACAGTAATTATTGTTCAATATTGTATTTTATTGATTCAATAATTGCTGCGTTGATATTTTATATTACTGTTGTTTTAATAATTGTCACTACACAGTATTTTCTATTATCGGAACAATAATTTATATTATATGAATAATATTATTAGATAACATTATTGGTAATGTCTAGAAAGTTCTGTCTAAGGAGAGGTTTGGTCATCTAATTGCGCGCCAGTAAGGAGAGATCCTTATTGGAAAGCCCCCTCTTTCCTGAGAACGGCCTGGTTGCCAGTACTGTGATTCTGTAATATTATTTGTGTATAATTAATTATTGATTTATATGATGAGAAAAATATTGATTTTATGTGGATATAGATGGAGAAAATTTTTAATGTGATAATTATTGAAAATTAATATTTTATCTTTTTCTGATAAAATAATTCATTTAAATATATTATTTTAATAATATATTGATGGTGATATTTTTACAATATATGTGGGATATATGAGTATATGAGGAGGAAGAGTATTTTTGTGGCATTAAATGATTAACACATGTTTTGTGTGTTGGTGGACACAATTCTTGACCGAAAATTTATTATTGACTGTAAAATCGCCCGTTTGTGGATTTCGGTCAATTTCTGTTTGGAATTTGGAAAAACTTTCTTCTGCAAAGTTGTAGAGAATTGAATTTCCTATAAAAACTCGCGAGATTCGAATTTTCTGATGAAAGGGCTATTTATTATGAATTATTGAAGTTCCGAAGTTCCGAAATTATTGATTTTTGGAAGTTTTAATTATTTTTATTAAGAAAAGCGTTTTTTCTTACTTTTTCTAGAAGGTTAGCATGTGTGAATTGCTGAAATTCAGATTCAAGAGGTGGGCTTGACAATTATATAAATATATTATTATTATATTCAATTTTCTGCTTTGGTGTTCTAAGCATTTTCCTATAAATAGGGTGCTTAGGTTAGAATTGGAAATCACACCAGAAACACAAGTTTCTCTCTATTTCTCTCTCTATATCGAGCGTATTCTTGTGAGTATTTGATACTTTGAGTGTTGCTATACGGTGCAAGTTTCCTTCAGCACTATATCTAGTATTTCAGTCAGAAGTACCGTCTTTCCGAGGTAAGGAATGTTATTTCTTCTTAAATGATATTACTTTCTTCAATATCATTATGTCGAAGTATTGATCTGAACTTTTTATCAAATTTAGAACTTTTCATGTCGGAGTTACTGTTCATGAGTTACTATTCATGAGTTAGTATTCACGAGTTACTATTCACGAGTTACTATTTACCGAAAAATAAAATTTTCTTTTTTTCGTCCAAAATATCTATTCTGGATACTAGCTTTGATTGTATCCATGTTTTGATCATTCTTGAATTTTACTCCACTATGATTATTTATGAGGTATTTTTAGACATGGAATAGCTGAAATACGAATCCTTAATATTTGTTCTTTTGTTTCACTGGATTCGTTTCCTTTAAAATATTTTTCATCATCCTCAGTCCTAAATGATGATATAATTGAATATCTTTGGCCTGTAGTGCAAAGATTGATGATTTCTGACGAATATCTTTGGCCCGTAGTGCAAAGATGAACAGGTGTTGAGATGAACATGATCGACTGGTGATACAAATGAATATCTTTGGCCTGTAGTGCAAAGATGAATATTTGATTAAAGATGGTTATTGATTGTTGTTACAGGGATAAAATATTGATGATGGACTTTTAAATCCTAGAAGATAGTAGAACTCATTCTCTACTTGACTCTTCTAATGGTTTGCTGTTTCCGCTGCAGTTATTGATTTAAAATTTGTTGTCTATTGTATTCTATTAGATTTTTCCCTGTTGAAGACTAACGATAATTTGTTGTATATTATCTTAGTCATAATATTCTTTACTGGGCTAGTTGAGCTCACCCTTTTCCTTGTTGTTCCAATTTTCTTCTCAGGAGGCGAGAATGTAGCGAGTACTAGTCGGGGTGTGGAATGATGGTTCAAGACAGTTGTTTTAGTAGTCCTCACTATTTTGTAAAATAGTGTATCAATAAGTATAATGAGTTCTTAATTGAGTATGAATACTGTCTAGATGACAATATTTGTATTTAAACTCACAGTATAGGTGTTGTCGTATTTTGCACGACAATTGTAATAATAAAGTTGTAGTTATTTTCTGTACCATGTATTTGGCGACTCAGAATGGGTTGGATGGATTGGACCTATTTTGGGGGCGTCACAGTTGGTATCAGAGCTTAGGGATATGATCTCTGGAGGAGATCGGGGAATAGAACTAGGAGGGGAGAGACGAGTAAATCCTTCGCTAGTATATCCTACCTAAGCTTATCTGTTGGTCGGTCATAATAAAGGGATATTATGTGATTTGTTAATTTGTTAAATTAACCCTTATTTTATGGCAGTATTTGAGAATGTAGACTGAGAATGTTAACAGTGGAGTAAATGAGATCGTGGAAACACCTCTAATCACCAACCAGGATAATGTGATGTCAGGCGAAGAAAGAATTAGAGATATCTACGTGGTGAGTGAAGAATTGATAGTTGCACCCGAGATAGTCGCAGAAGTAACAGCCGAGAGTGTGGAAGAAGAGGTACCTGAGGAGAGTTTATTAGAGGTATTATATGATCAAAATGTAGAATTAAAAAATCGTATTCATGAGTTAGAAGAGCAGGCTGAAGAACGACAGGCGGTCGTGGAGCAAAAGGATGCAACAATTCAAGCTTGTGTTACCCGATATGTGATGCTTGAACAGAAGCACTCTTTGGCAGAGTATAAGATGATAAAGCTAGAATCTGAGCTGAAAGAAGCAATAACGGAACGAGTGAGAATGAGTGATGCATGGGTAAAAGCCGCACGACGCGTTGATATTGTGGAAAGAGATGCCCGATCTAATAAGAGAAGATTTAACGATAACGGGAAGACATCGGCAACATCACCAGCACCAACAACAAATTCTAGGGGGGAGAACGACCGCCAGTTAGATGCTACAGATGCGGAGATGAGGGACATATAAGGTCAAACTGTTCAAAGCCTTCCAAGGTATGTTTTAGTTGTGGAAAAGACGGTCAGATAGCTCGATTTTGTCCTGTAGCGAAACTAAGTCCAGCGGGGATGGTGACTCAAAAGGCTGTCCCAGAAAAGTCAAAGTCAACGGTTCCTGGAAGAGCGTTTTTCGTGACTGGTCAGAATGCGAGGAACCCGAACGAAGTTAGCACGGGTTAGTTAATTATAAATTTTTGCGAAGTCTATATCTTATTAGATACCGGTTCTACCCATTCATTTATCTCTTGCTTGCGTTCAACATTTAAACTTGACTCCGGAGAAATTAGACTTTGACTTATCTGTTGAAACTCTGTTAGGAGAAATTTTCATCACATCCATTGTTTATAAATCTTGTTTGATCCAAGTTGGCACCATCACATTACCTGTTGACCTTATCTCTTTAAAGATACTTGCTTTTGATGTGATTTTAGAAATTGATTGGTTAACTACTCATCATGCCAAAATTGATTGCTTTCATAAGGTTGTTAGTTTTCATATTCCTAAGCAACCTGTTATTCGAATTCAAGCAACCAAACCATTGAAGTCAAACTCTTTCATATCAAGCCATAAAGTCATTCGTTTATTGAAAAACAGATGTCAAGCTTTCTTAGCTATGTTATGGACTTGAAAAAAAAAATACGTCAAATTTGAATGATATTTCTATTGTTAGTAAATCCCTGACGTATTTCCTGAAGAATTTCTTGGCTTACTCCCAGAGCGTGATATTGAATTTTGTATCGACTTTGAACCCGGTACAAAACCCATTTCTAAAATCTCATATCGAATGGCTCCTATTGAACTTCAGGAGTTAAAAACCCAACTATAGAAGTTGATAACCGAGCCTTTATCTGGTGACTTCCTTTGTGGAATGCACCGAAGCCAGACTCTCCGTAGGGGACGCCATATTCGTGCGGTAGTAAACTGATAGGTGTCATTGTGACGTGCTATCCAAGATTGGGATATGAGTCACAGTTGAGAGCAAACCTAAGTCAGTAATCGAAATACGTAGCTTTCTGGTTATTATCGGAGATTCGTAAAAGTATTTTCTCGAATCGCTACCCCGTTAACTCAGCTGACTCGGAAGGATATCAAATTCGTATGGAGCGAAGAATGCGAGAAGAGTTTCCAAGAGCTTAAGAGGAGACTCATTTTGGCACCTGTTCTGACAATACCATCAGGTTCGGATGGATTTGTTATCTACAGCGATGCTTCAGGCAAAGGGTTAGGATGTGTTCTCATGCAACGTGAGAAAGTCATAGCCAATGCCTCGCGACAACTTAAAGAATATGAGAGGAATTACCTACTCATGATCTAGAGTTGGCAGCAGTCGTTTTCGCGCTAAAGATCTGGAGGCACTATCTATATGGGGAGAAAGTGGAGATATATTCAGACCATAAAAGCTTTAAATATTTCTTCACTCGAAAAGAACTCAACATGCGGCAACGACGTTGGCTCGAGCTATTGAAAGATTTCGACCATACCATCCAATACTATCCTGAAAAAGTGAACGCGGTAGCTGACGCATTGAGTAGAAGATCATATGCAGGAACGAGTGCGATATTGTTGAACACAAAGACCTATTTTATATAATTTATAAATGATAGAGATAGAGTTAATGACTCTAGGGACCCACGTGATGATATACGAGTAAAATTGACTTTAATCGATAACGTTAAAGCCACTCAAGCTACAGACCTGGAGCTGATGAATATAAAGAAGAAGGTGCAAGAATGTGTTATTCTAGAAGTAAGAGGCGATGAAGAGAAGAAAGCTCAAGCCTTCAATTTATTTAAAATCCTCGATCGAGTAGGAACTGTGGCCTATAGACTCGCCTTAACGCTAAGTATGTCACGTGTTCATAACGTTATTTACGTATCGATGTTACGTAAATATGTGGACGACCCAAACCACGTTATTGAGTTAGAACCAGACGAGATAGCCGAAGACTTAACGTACGAGGAGATACCTGTCAAGATCTTGGATAGGAAGGAGCATGTCCTACGCACGAAGGTCATACCACAAGTTAAAGTTTTGTGAAGAAACCATGCTATTGAGGAAATGACCTTGGTGTTGGAAACGAAAATGAAAGCAAGGTATCCTCATCTTTTCGAAACACCAGGTACGTATGTCAATTTCGAGGAAAAAATTTCATAAGGAGGGGAGGTTGTAAGACCCCAAATTATTAATAAATGAAATTTAAATTCCTCTATTTATTATTTTGAAATAGTAAGGGTTGATTTGATTAATGTGGTTAGTTATGGGTAAAATGCGCAAATATTTCAAATAAGCAAGTGGTCCTAAAATATTCATTGTTGTCGGGGAATATTTGTTTGGTCGTGGAATATTCTTGTTGTCGGGGAATATTCGTACGACGGCGCAGCCTTGTGTGAGCCCCATAACGGAAAGTGATTGGATGAAGAAAACGACAAAAATAAGTTGTTTATAAATAACGGCGTAGTTTTTACCGTTAATACTGTTGGAATACCCGGTGGTTAAAACACAGTAATACGCGTTGTTGCACACTAGCACACGATATTGCACCAATTATTGATTCTTACATAAGAAGGCACTGCTCAATAATTGTTACAGTAATTATTGTTCAATATTGTATTTTATTGATTCAATAATTGCTGCGTTGATATTTTATATTACTGTTGTTTTAATAATTGTCACTACACAATATTTTCTATTATCGGAACAATAATTTATATTATCTGAATAATATTATTAGATAACATTATTGGTAATGTCTAGAAAGTTCTGTCTAAGGAGAGGTTTGGTCATCTAATTGCGCGCCAGTAAGGAGAGATCCTTATTGGAAAGCCCCCTCTTTCCTGGGAACGGCCTGGTTGCCAGTACTGTGATTCTGTAATATTATTTGTGTATAATTAATTATTAATTTATATGATGAGAAAAATATTGATTTTATGTGGATATAGATGGAGAAAATTTTTAATGTGACAATTGTTGAAAATTAATATTTTATCTTTTTCTGATAAAATAATTCATTTAAATATATTATTTTAATAATATATTGATGGTGATATTTTTACAATAAATATGGGATATATGAGTATATGAGGAGGAAGAGTATTTTTGTGGCATTAAATGATTAACACATGTTTTGTGTGTTGGTGGACACAATTCTTGACCGAAAATTTATTATTGACTGTAAAATCGCTCGTTTGTGGATTTCGGTCAATTTCTGTTTAGAATTTGGAAAAACTTTCTTCTGCAAAGTTGTAGAGAATTAAATTTTCTATAAAAACTCGCGAGATTCGAATTTTCTGATGAAAGGGCTATTCATTATGAATTATTGAAGTTCCGAAGTTCCGAAATTATTGATTTTTGGAAGTTTTAATTATTTTTATTAAGAAAAACGTTTTTTCTTACTTTTTCTAGAAGGTTAGCATGTGTGAATTGCTGAAATTCAGATTCAAGAGGTGGGCTTCACAATTATATAAATATATTATTATTATATTCAATTTTCTGCTTTGGTGTTCTAAGCATTTTCCTATAAATAGGGTGCTTAGGTTAGAATTGGAAATCACACCAGAAACACAAGTTTCTCTCTATTTCTCTCTCTATATCGAGCGTATTCTTGTGAGTATTTGATACTTTGAGTGTTGCTATACGGTGCAAGTTTCCTTCAGTACTATATCTAGTATTTCAGTCAGAAGTACCGTCTTTCCGAGGTAAGGGATGTTATTTCTTCTTAAAAATATTACTTTCTTCAATATCATTATGTCGAAGTATTGATCTGAACTTTTTATCAAATTTGGAACTTTTCATCTCGGGGTTACTATTCATGAGTTACTATTCACGAGTTACTATTCACGAGTTACTATTCACCGAAAAATGAAATTTCCTTCTTTTCGTCCAAAATATCTATTCTGGATACTAGCTTTGATTGTATCCATATTTTGATCATTCTTGAATTTTACTCCACTATGATTATTTATGAGGTATTTTTGGACATGGAATAGCTGAAATACGAATCCTTAATATTTGTTCTTTTGTTTCACTGGATTCGTTTCCTTTAAAATATTTTTCATCATCCTCAGTCCTAAATGATGATATAATTGAATATCTTTGGCCTGTAGTGCAAAGATTGATGATTTCTGATGAATATCTTTGGCCCGTAGTGCAAAGATGAACAGGTGTTGAGATGAACATGATCGACTGGTGATACAAATGAATATCTTTGGCCTGTAGTGCAAAGATGAATATTTGATTAAAGATGGTTATTGATTGTTGTTACAGGGATAAAATATTGATGATGGACTTTTAAATCCTAGAAGATAGTAGAACTCATTCTCTACTTGACTCTTCTAATGGTTTGTTGTTTCCGCTGCAGTTATTGATTTAAAATTTGTTGTCTATTGTATTCTATTAAATTTTTCCCTGTTGAAGACTAACGATAATTTGTTGTATATTATCTTAGTCATAATATTCTTTACTGGGCTAGTTGAGCTCACTCTTTTTCTTGTTGTTCCAATTTTCTTCTCAGGAGGTGAGAATATAGCGAGTACTAGTCGGGGTGTGGAATAATGGTTCAAGACAGTTGTTTTAGTAGTCCTCACTATTTTGTAAAATAGTATATCAATAAGTATAATGAGTTCTTAATTGAGTATGAATACTGTCTAGATGACAATATTTGTATTTAAACTCACAGTATAGGTGTTGTCGTATTTTGCACGACAATTGTAATAATAAAGTTGTAGTTATTTTCTGTACCATGTATTTGGCGACTCAGAATGGGTTGGATGGATTGGACCTATTTTGGGGGCGTCACACCAAACCTCTCCTTAGACAGAACTTTCTAGACATTGCCAATAATGTTATCTAATAATATTATTCAAATAATATGAATTATTGATCTGATAAAGAAAAATACTGTGCAGCAACAATTATTAAAACAACAATAATATAAAATATCAACGCAGCAATTATTGAATCAATAAAATAAAATATTGAACAATAACTACTGTAACAATTATTGAGTAGTGCTTTCTTACGTAAGAATCAATAATTGGTGCAATACCGTGTGCGGTGGTATTCCAACAGTATTAACGGTAACAAATACGCCGTTATTTATAAACAACTTATACTTGTTGTTTTCTTCATCCAATCGCTTTCCATTATGGGGCCCACACAAGGCTGCGCCGTCGTACGAATATTCCCCGACAGCAAGAATATTCCCCGACCAAACGAATATTCCCCGACAAAATGAATAATTTATAACCACTTGCTTATTTTGTAAAATTTGTACATTTCACCCATAACCAAAGTATTATATCAAATTAACCCCTTATTATTCACAATAATATTTAGAGAAAATTTGATTTTATTCATTAATAAGCTGGGGTCTTACAGATGTTGAATCAGAATCCAAGGAAGAAGATGCTGAAGAAGGTACTAGTGATGAAAACCAGCAAGAAGAATTCTCTGATGAAATAGATGAAAAGAGTCAGCATGACACAAGCTCAAAAAGTGATGAAATGGTGAATGATGATAAAATGGAGGAACAAACTGATGAGTCCGATGAGGGAAATCCACAAAGGTCCAACTCCAACTCTGCAGAAGCGGAACCAGAATACTATCCTATCCTCTCTTCAGCAAAAATAACAGGAGAATAGTGGTGGAAGTCTCTGATGAACCACCAGAAGCACCTCCAGAAAGATGGGTAAACTATGACAATGAAAAGCTCAAGGTGGTAAGGATGACCACATTTGAGGTGTTTAAAAAATTGGAACAACATGGAATTAGACTGCACTACTATCCTCAACAACCCTGATGATCTGTTGATGAGATGGTTTTTCCCTTGGATGCCTTGGTTAAATGCACATACTAAAAGAGATGGAAGTTACTTCAGCTGGTGCTACTCTCAGTTCCCAAGCCTGCAGCTGGTATCACAGAACTTCCCAAGGGTGAAGAGATTTGCAACAATGATGATCAAAGACCAGCCCCACTACAAAGTCTACCGACATGCTGGCAATCATTATATTCCTTATAATCGTAGAGTGGACTTTGAAGGCAGAAGGATTATGGCCAAAGAGATGATTGTAGAGTCTGTTCACTCTACCACTGATATTGATCAAGTCCAAAATGAGAGGCCTCCATCTGCCCAAGCATTGCTATCTGACATTCCTTCATCCTCCAATAGCGATTGGTACTCAACGATTTTTTAGATTCTCAATGCTTTCGACAATCTGTCCAAGGATGAAAATCGTAGAGTCCAATCTGGTGTTCAACAAAAGCCTACCCAACCACATAACCAAATTCCTATGGAGCAGGAGCTACTGAAGATTTCTGATGAGCTGGTTGAGAAGATATCTCTAATCAATGAAGAGTCAAAGATGTTGACAGCAGCAGGAGATAATTTAGTTCAAGACAGACTCCAAACCACTATGGCTGATGTATCTCTCAAAATTAAAGAGAGAGATCAAATCTATCTGAAGGCCATAAATGATCAGAAGGAAAAAACTCTACGAGCACAAAATGCCAATGAAGAGCAAATCCAAGTCCTCTCTGACAAGATTGACAACATGAATCAGTCTTTCTCTCTACAACTTGAGCTGAGCCAACAAGACCTCAAGATTGAGGTTGGTAACTCATCTTACCTAATGAAGCAACTGATGTCCAACATGGAGTATCTTTCTCAAATGATTAATGACAAAAATGGAGAGAAAAAGAGGCATAGAAAGAGGAAGAGTAAGAGGCATTCAAGGAAGAGCAAGGAGAGCAGAAGGAGTGAAGATAAGAAGGCCAAGAAAACGACAAAGAAGAAGACAGCAGAAGAAGAAGCTGAATCATCTTCTGAGAGGGAGCCAAAGGATGATGAGCCCGTATACAGAGTCTGAGGGGGAGCCAGAAGAAGAAGAAGAGAAGCATGCATCTGAGGGGGAGCAGACAAAAGAAATGAAGTCCTCATCCCAGGGGGAGCAGGAGTAAAAAGGTCAAACAAATGAATAGCTGATCAACAGACATCCTGGAAACATACATGGAGCCAAAGAGGTACATCTCTAACTAGTTAGGTATGTTCTGAATCCAAGATGTAAAATGCCATAGTTCATTAAATTCCATATTATTATAAATGACATTCATGGTTATCTATTTTAGAAATACAGTTGCTCACTGTATATAAGATTCATTCATAATATGCATATGCACTTATTATTTTTGTCATAATCAAATAGGGGGAGATTGTCAGGAATAAGCATGTGAATGCTATTCCTATTTATATATGATTTGATTATAATATATATGAATGAATATGCAAATATGCTTGCATTAAGAAAATCTGTAAAGTCCTTTAATAGATAATAGAAATATATGTACCAAGGACTTAGAATGAATTGATCAAATGTGTTAGGTTGATCCTATATAAGCAAAACAGCTTTGTAAAGTCCTCAAAAAGAAATGATGTACAAGTACTATAAATATAGAAAGATCAAGCATGTTAGGTTGATCTAATAATGTAATAGATAGGCTTATCTGATCGTCGAGCACTACACCAGAAATCGTAGTTTGCCAGGAGAGTCAAGAAAAACTCGAGAGGTATCAAGGCAAAATCGTAGTCTGTAAGATAGTAGATCTCATAGTCGACTACCAGGAGAGACGAGAAAGGATCGTAGTGTGTCGAGAAGAACTTCCTCAGAGCCGTAGCCTACTGAGGAAGTCATGTTCAGAATAGTAGAGACAACCTGTCTATGAGCCGACCGAGCATCTGTCGAAGCCAAGTCAAGAATCGTAGACTACACTCGGAGTCATAGAGACTACTGATCATATCAGAGGCAGAGATTGTAGTCGAGCAAGATTAGATGAAGACAACAAGCATAAAGACAGAAATCGTAGAGTGTCAAGATCTGATCTCGGAGTCGTAGTGTCTGCACTGCCAAAGCCGAATCGTAAAGTGCAGAACTAAGACCTCAACAGATGTGCTCACAACGTTAAGGCAGAATCGTAGAGTAAATACGATTCTCGACAAATGAGCACTCTAATAATATCCAAAATATGAAGCCTCTGGTCGAAGCTACAGAGATACATCCCACCTAAAGGAAGCCAGAGAGCACTCAATGAATGGCATGCAAGCTAACAGAAGATCTGAGCACCGACCCAATCAGCATTCAGATTGAGTTTGGAATCCATTCGAGATGAAGTCTTCCATAAGCTGATCAAAAGAAGACTTCAGTAACTGACTAAGGAAAGTCAGTATGTGCAGTAACTATCAAGAAAATAGAAAATGACAATCTTGGAACCAACCAGGATCATAGTGTTTGCCAAATAAAGAAGGAACTGATAAAGTGTACACAAAGATACTGGTCAGCCTCTGAAGAACAAGGCTAAAGTGATTAAGCATTGGGTTAATCCATTGATGATAAGTGAACGGGAGATCACAAGGAGAAAGCGAGCTGGACATGCCACAAATCTGAAGTGTCTTGCTATTCAGAAGGGGCCAAAGCAAGGAGTCAAGCCATCAATATCTGAAAGCAGTCGAGGCAAACAGAAGTGTTGAAGCACTGCACAAGAAAAGGAAGAGGTGTTCTAATTTGATGATCCAATCAACACTCTTAAAAATCGTAGTGTTATCTCTACCAGTCAACTAGACACTATGATTAGGTCCAAGAAGATATACATCAAAATTGTAGAGTTCGGTTAACTGAAGGTTGAAGCATTGGCAACGGTTCAATCTGAAGATTGATATTTGGATAAGAGCTTATTGAGAGCACCGATGCAAAAGGACAACCTCTGATCAAGAAATCAGAAGGAGAAAATAAAGTCGTCGACCTGCCCAAGACATCAAAGTGACATCTCTGACAGGATAAGTGAAACAATAGACTGCAGTGTCAGAAAAGTCATAAAGGGGATGTTATGTCACATCTACAGTCTACACCAAAAAACTTGAGATCTGCGAAGCAATTCAAAAAGCTCCCAACTGCTACATTCCAACGGGAAGATTGTGAAGGAATATAAATCAACAAGAGCTTCAAAGATCAGAAGTTGCTAAAGTTGCTAAGGTTGGAGAGATGATGAACTGATCAAAATAACGTAAAATAGTGAGTGACCAATGAAGGTCCGAAAGCTCACTCTACGATCCACTAAGAACACTTGGAGATAAACAGAGTAAGAAGTAGAAGTGAGAGTTCTACGATGTAGAAGTGAGAGTTCTACTACAAGAAGAGTGTTCTAAACTACCAAGAGAAAGAAGAGCATCAATGTCATCTTGATGTCTATCGTGGGAAGACTCTAAGTACCAGAGAGAAGAGCTTACAGTCATCTTAGCAAGTCCATCATGAGAAGGCATTAAGTATCAAGGAAGAAGATCACCAACGTCATCATGATGTCAAACACGAGAAAGTTTCTAAGTACCTAACAGAAGAGCCTACAGTCATCTTAGAAACTCATCATGTACAACCATCAAGTATCAAGAAGAATGATCTTCACTGCAGTTCAACAAAGGATCATCAGAAGAGGTTGAGTATCTAAAGAAGTTGAGCATCATGCAACACTTAACTGCACCTCAAGGATGATCACGTCAAGCTGCTAAGCATTCAGAGATGAAGAGCTTAAAGGACAACTTAGCAGCACCTCCAACAAATAATCAACCAACAACAAGAAGCCAGGGCCTGAGGGGTCCTTGTCTGAAGGGACTAAATGAAGTTTCAGGCCTGATGGGCTTGAAGAGTTTCTAGGTAATTAGAGAAGTTCCAAGGCTGTTGGCCTTAAAGAGTTCTTAGTGAACTGAAGTCCCAAGGCTGCTGGCCTTGAAGGAATCTTAATGAATCTTAATGATTCAGGGTGCTGCCCTTCCTTAGTGGAAATCCTGCTAGTTGAAAGCAGAATAGTGGATTAGGAACTTGAGTCTCTGAACCACTTAAAATCCCTTCTGTCTTTTATTTTATGTCATTTACATTATGTACTTAACTGCTATAACTGCTATGCATGTATTAACTGCTTACCACTGAACTAACTTTAAGAACAATGTATGTATGATTATAAATATATCAATGAAGGGGATCTTTTACTTATTCCGTTGTGCTTGAAAAGATTCTTATGTTTGTCATATGCTAAATCATTAGCAATACAAAATAAACGAGAAAAATATTTGAAATTAAAAAGGATCTAATTAACCCCCCTTCTAGATCTATTGTGTGCCTACTGGGAACTAACAAAGTCTTATTTTATTTAATTATATGTATTTCGACTCTTAAATGCACAACTTCAAATAATACAAATTAGAAACTCCTTTCTAATTTCATTCTGCCTTGGTCAAGGACTACTGGGTTATCATTTATCGAATCACAAGATATTTCTCTTCTTTTACTAGAAGTGGTAGATTCTTTTTTGATCATACATTATCTCCATGTACAACTTATTATACCCAAGCATAACCTTTGATATACCCTAAGGGTCTTAAGGAATAATTCAAAGTATAACTCATCATACACAAGATACTAAGATGATCTCAAGTTCAAGGATCACTTGTACTACTATCACTACAGGAATTCCTATTGACAGTTAAATAAAACTCCATTAGGTATTCCTTAGCGAGCTACGTTCAGTGTACTTATTCTCCAATAAGCACCTACATACTTGCTTTAGTGTCTCCATACAAATGATCATGAGATCAATCATCCTCATCCAATAAGCAAGTAACGTATGTACCAATCTATTCAGATTCACTAATCCCCAATTTAGTAATTCAACGATTGGAAACTATTTTAATTTTTAAGATTTTTAAGAATTTAGATCTCATTAGAATGATCATCATCATTATTCTAAAAGCATTGCTTAAAACTATGGATTTATAACATATTATAAAGTAGCATCACGTAGATAATTAAAAGCCTTTAATAAATTAATATTTTTTTATTAATAAATGAATAAGATTGTTACAAAGTATATGCTTTATCATCAAATATGATTGGCTTGTGTACATACTACTTTCAATCTCCCACTTGCACTAAAGTCAATCGCCATGGTATCTCATACCCTTCTTCTCTAAGTGATGATTATCCTACTGTTGGATAAGCTTTAGTTAATGGTTATGTAATATTGTTCTTGAGAGTCCACTCTCTCTATAGTGATTTCCCATCTTTCAATAATTTCTATAATCAAATGAAAGTGTCATAACACATGTTTAGATCCAAGATAAGACTTGGGAATTATTCCTAGTTCTGTAATGAACTTTTGATCCAAACAATTAACTTACAGCTTCATTTATAGCTATATGCTTTGCCTTTATTACTAATCCAGCAATTCTTTGCTGTTTGAAACCTTTCTAATTCACGGCACCACAGTTCAAGGTAACCATTTACCTTAAAGTAGATTTTCTGTCGTCTTGGTCTGTCTGAAAAAACTTGAGTTTATTAAGCCCTCTAGTTTTAATTTAGACCCACCATAAATTTTAATCACATCCTTAGTCCCGGTTAAGTACTTTAAGATGTTTTTCACTGTCTTACAGTGATCTTCTCCAGAATATGACCGATCAACATCAGGCCTCGTATATTTCATTATATACATGATTTTCACTCATGCGGTCTCTCTTTTCAGGAGTCTATGGGGACTATTAAGAGAGATACACTCTATGATTTATCAACATGAGACATCTCTTGGAGTCTGCCATGCTAAACGACTTTAGCATCAAATGAATATATATTCATTGGGTTAAGTCGAGCATCCTCTTAAATCTATCTATATAGATTTGTATCCCCAATTAAGATACTCTTCCTAAATCATTCATGGAGGAATGTTTAGACAACTTTATGTTTACTAATTCTAGCATTGGCATGTCATTCCTTATCCATAGTATATCAACATATAATACAAGGAATGTCACGACGCTCCCACTGACCCTTTTGTACACACTAGGTTCTTTCTTATTTTTGATAAAATTAAACTCTTTTGATTGTTTCATCAAAATGAATGTTCCATTTTTGAGAAGCTTGCTTCAATCCATTTCTCTGAGTGTCTACAACTCTTACATCATCGTATGTAACTGGATCATCATCTTCTATGATGTGCACCTCATCATCATCACCTATGATGAATCCATACCTCCTAGGTATCTTCGATACTATTCCAGATTTACGATTCGATTGTGGTACAATAGGTCTATCTACAGGTTCCTCTTATTTGACTTATAGTGTTTTGTTATTCTTGAACTCTTCAAGATCTATTATCCTCGCACTAGCCCCTTCAATGATAAACATCTTTATCTTAGAATGCAACGTGTTTCGAAACAAACACCTTTTGCTAAGTAGGATTATAGAACATATACCTTAAACTTACTTTAGGATGTCCCACAAATTTGTACTTGTCAAATTTTGTCCCAGGCTTATCCTTTGAAACTTTTTCACATAAGCTGGACAACCCCTTATCTTAATATACTTAAAATTAGGAATCCTTCCTGTCCATAACTTTTATGGAGTCTTGTGGCCGAATTTTGAGGTTACTTTTTCATAGATATGCAGCCATTTCTAGGGCATGATGTCAGAAGGATACTAAAATATTGGTAAAATCATTATGGACAGCATCATGTCCAACAAGGTACGGTTTTTTCTTTCAGATACATCAATCAATTATTGCGTATCCGGATGTGTCCATTGTGAGAAAAACCATTTGAGATGATCTAGAAACTTATTGCACAAGTATTTATTCCTTGATCTAATCAAAGAATTCTAATACTTTTCAATTAGTTTAACTTTTAAATTCTTTGAACCTTTCAAATAATTCACACTTGTATTTTATCAAATACAAATATTCAACTCTTTTAATTACCATCTCCTTTTCTTATACTAGTTTATTCAATTTACAAAATAATTTTTTTACGTAAGTCAAGTATACAAAATACATCAAGTAATATTTCAGTTCTATAAAAATATTATTATTATAAATAGAACAACAATTGTTCTTAAATATAATACCAAAAATTTCATTGTCCAACAACAAAATTGAGATAATGTTTCTAACAAAAATTGGAATACAATAATAACTTATTGACTTAATAGATTTGCCCGTAGGCATTATTAAACTATAAGTTTTTATGGCTAATGTAGAAACATTTGCTTCATTTCCCACACATAGGATTACTTATCTTTGTTTAGCTTTCTACTTCTGCTTGGTCCCTTCATTAATCTATATTTATGAGAACCAAAGCTAGTATCCAATACCTAAGTAGAATCTTGACTTAAAGAAAAATTTATTTCATTCATGAACAAAAACTATATTTGTAATCGAAGCTTCACAAAGCTTCTTCTGGTTAGCTCTACAATATGCTTCTCGTAGTTTCTTTTTCTAGTGTTCAGGCTTATTGCAGTAGAAGCAAACTTATTTTTTATCCATATCAGTTTTGTTCTTATTATCTGTAAGATCCCAAATTATTAATAAATGAAATTTAAATTTCCTCTATTTATTATTTTGAAATAGTAAGGGTTAAATTGATTAATGAGGTTAGTTATGGGTAAAATAGGCAAATATTTCAAATAAGCAGGTGGTTATAAAATATTCATTGGTGTTGGGAAATATTCGTTTGGTCGTGGAATATTCTTCCTGTCGGGGAATATTCGTACGACGGCGCAGTCTTTTGTGGGCCCCATAACGAAAAGCGATTGGATGAAGAAAACGACAAGTATAAGTTGTTTATAAATAACGGCATAGTTGTTACCGTTAATACTGTTGGAATACCCGGTGGTTAAAACACAGTAATACGTGTTGTTGCACAGTAGCACACTGTATTGCACCAATTATTGATTCTTACGTAAGAAGGCACTACTCAATAATGGTTACAGTAATTACTGTTCAGTATTTTATTTTATTGATTCAATAATTGCTGCGTTGATATTTTATATTACTGTTGTTTCAATAATTGTCACTACACAGTATTTCCCATTATCAGATCAATAATTTATATTATTTGAATAATATTATTAGATAACATTATTGGCAATGTCTAGAAAGTTCTGTCTAAGGAGAGGTTTGGTCATCTAATTGCGCGTCAGTAAGGAGAAATCCTTATTGGAAAGCCCCCTCTTTCCTGGGAACGGCCTGGTTGTCATAAATGTGATTCTGTAATATTATTTGTGAATAATTAATTATTGATTCATATGATAAGGAAATATTTATTTTATGTGGATATAAATGAGGGATATATTTTTGTGGTTAAAAATGAAGGAGTTAATATCGAGATTTTTATCAGTATTTTTGTCGGAATGGAGGTATTAAAAATCAGGATTTTTGAGATATTTTACGGGGGTTATAATTTTTAATCCGACCGTTGGATCGTGATAATATTTGGATATGTTATACATATATAAGTTGAGTATATGTCCACAAATTTTGAACCGTTAAAAATAAACGTATGATTTATTATGAATTTTACGAGATGACAGGTTTAGGAATTGTTGAATTTTCAGAGTTTATTATTTTGGTGGAAAATTCTAGAATTGGTGGGCCCCACTCTTGGTTGGTGAAGAAATGTACTGAGATTTTTATTCAAATGTGGTAGGCTTGAATAGTAGCAGGTAAAGCCATCAGGTTGCAGGTTAAGTCTGCTTTGGCGTGCTAACATTTTCCTATAAATAGAGGACTAAGTTAGAATTGAAAATCACACCAGAAACAAGTTTTCTCTCTTTCTCTCTCTAGATTATTGAGTGTATTTTGTGAGTATTTAGATACTTTGAGAGTTTCTATTCATCAGATCAAGTTTTTTTCAGCCTTATACCGGTATTCCGACCGGAAGTACTGTCTTTACGAGATAAGAGATGTTATTTTATTCAAAAATGATATTATTTCTTCAATATCATTATGCCGAAATATTGGTTAGAAATTTTTATCAAATTTGGAACTTTTCACGTCGGGGTTACTATTCACGAGTTACTATTCACCGAAAAATAAAATTTTCTTCTTTTCGTCCAAAATATCTATTCTGGGTACTAGCTTTGATTGTATCCATATTTTGATCATTCTTGAATTTTACTTCACTATGAATAATTATAAGGTATTTTTGGACATGGATAAATCGAAATACGAATCCTTAATATTTGTTATTTTGTTTCACTGGATTCGTTTTCTTTAAGATATTTTTCATCATCCTCAGTCCTAAATGATGATATTACTGAATATCTTTGGCCTGTAGTGCAAAGATGAATGATTAACTGATGGATATCTTTGGCCCGTAGTGCAAAGATAAACAGGTGTTGAGATGAACATGACCGACTGGTGATACAAATGAATATCTTTGGCCTGTAGTGCAAAGATAAATATTTGATTAAAGATGGTTATTGATTGTTGTTACAGGGATAAAATATTGATGATGGACTTTTAAATCTTAGAAGATAGTATAACTCATTCTCTACTTGACTCTTCTAATGGTTTGCTGTTTCCGCTGCAGTTATTGATTTAAAACTTGTTGTCTATTGTATTCTATTAGATTTTTCCCTATTGAAGACTAACAATAATTTGTTCTGTATTATCTTAGTCATAATGTTCTTTACTAGGCTAGTTGAGCTCACCCTTTTCCTTTTTGTTCCATTTTTCTCAAGAGGCGAGAATGTAGCAAGTACTAGTCGAGGTATGGAATGATGGTTCTAGAAGTTATTTTAGTAGTCCTCACCATTTTTATGAAATAATGTATCAATAATTATAATGAGGACTTATTTGAGTGTGGATATTGTCTAGATGATAATATTTGTATTTAAACTCACAGTTCTTATGTTGTAACAGTAAAGATGTAGTTGTTTCTGTACCATGTATTTTGGCGACTCAGAATGGGTATTGTATACCTATTTTGGTGTGATCTCTGGCGGAGATCGGAGAATAGAACTAGGAGGGGAGAGACGAATAAATCTTTCGCTAGTGTGTCCTACCTAAGCTTATTTATTGGTCAGTCATAATATAGAGGTATTATGTGATTTGTTAATTTATTTAATTAACCCTTGTTTTATGGCAGTATTTGAGAATGTCGTCTGAGAATGTTAACAGTGGAGTAAATGAGACCGTGGAGACACCGGTGCTTACCAACGAGGAGAACGTGCAACAGGCTGGCAATGTTCCTCCTGTGAATAACACCAATGAGCAGGTGATGAATGATGGAATGTTTAGAAGTTTTTTGCAATTCATGAAAAACCAGACGAGGGAGACTCATGTTCAAAATACAGGAGGAAATGATAGCAATTCACGGTTTGTCACAGCCAAACAGTTTAAAGAATTGGAACCACCATAATTTAAGGGAAAGCCGGATCCGATCATGGCGGAAACGTGGGTCAAGCAAATTACCAAGATATTCGATGTCTTGGGATGCACGGAGGAACAGAAGGTTCCATTTGCCACCTTTATGTTTCGTGGCGAGGCAGACTACTGGTGGGAGTCTGTGAAGCGTACCCATCCAGCCGCACTCAGCATGTCTTGGGAGACATTTCAAAAACTGTTCAATGACAAGTACTTTCCTGAAAGTATTCGTCATATGAATGAGGTAAAGTTTATTAGACTGGAGCAGAATAACATGACGGTGTCTCAGTACGAAGCGAAGTTTGCAGAGTTGTCCATATTTGCACCTCATTTGATGGAGAATGAGGAACGTATGACGAGGATGTTTCTGAGAGGTTTGAAACCCGGCATACGTCAATATATCATTTCTCATAAATTTTCTCTCTATTCAGATGTTGTCAACAGGGCTCAATTATTAGAGTGAGATAACGAGTACGGTCAACTGAGGGACCATAACCAGGATCATATCGGTGACAGCAGTCATCAGAATAATGATAACCAGTGGAGAAAGAAAAATACAGACAAGAACGACAACCACTCTGGTGGTAATCGTGGCTATGAAAATAGAAGAAGCGAGTCAGGAGGAGATTTTAAAAAGAGGAGATTCAACAATGACAATATGAAGACGTCAGCACCAGCAGCAACAGGTTCCAAGGGAGGAGAACGACCACCGGTTATATGCTATAAGTGTGGAAAAGAAGGACATATCAGCCCAAACTACCCACAACAGTTTAAGGTATGATATAATTGTGGAAAGGAAGGACATATCACTCGAGATTGCACTGTAGCAAAACCAAGTCCAGCGGGGATGGTGACTCAAAAAGCTGTCCCAGAAAAGATAAAGTCAACGGTTCCTAGAAGAGCGTTTGTCGTGATTGGTCAACATGCGAGGAACCCAAACGAGGTGATCACGGGTAAGCTAATCATAAATTCATGCGAAGTTTATACCTTATTAGATACCGGTTCTACCCATTCTTTTATCTCTCCTTCTTGTGCTCAACGTTTAAACTTAACTGCGGAGAAGTTAGACTTTGATTTATCTGTGGAGACTCCGTTAGGAGAAACTTTCATCACATCCACTATTTATAAATCTTGTTTGATCTAAGTTGGCACCATCACATTACCTGTTGACCTTATCTCTTTAAAGATACTTACTTTTGATGTGATTTTAGGGATTGATTGGTTAACTAATCATCATGCCAAAATTGATTGTTTTCGTAAGGTTGTTAGTTTTCATATTCCTAACCAACCTGTTGTACGAATTCAAGAAACTAAGCCATTAAAATCAATCACTGTTATATCAAGCCATAAAGCCATTCGTTTATTAAAAAACGGATGTCAAGCTTTCTTAGCCCATGTTATGGATTTGAATAAAGACACGTCAAATTTGAATAATATTCCTGTTGTTATTGACTTTCTTGACGTATTTCCTGAAGAACTTCCCGGTCTACCCCCGGAACGTGAAATTGAATTCTTTATTGATCTTGAACCTGGTACAAAGCCCATTTCTAAAACCCCATATCGAATGGCTCCTATTGAACTTCAGGAGTTAAAGGTCCAACTACAAGAGTTGTTGGACATCGGTTTTATTCGTCCTAGTACATCTCCTTGGGGTGCTCCTGTTTTATTTGTAAATAAGAAAGACGGGAGTATGCGACTTTGTATTGATTACCGGGAATTAAACCATGTCACTATTAAGAATAGGTATCCGCTACCTCGTATTGATGACATGTTTGACCAGTTACAAGGAGCACAATTCTTTTCAAAGATCGATCTTCGTTCTGGATATCATCAGCTGAAGATTAAAACTGAGAATATTCCAAAGATTGCCTTCAGAACTCGGTACGGGCATTATGAATTCCTAGTCATGTCTTTTGGATTGACTAATGCTCCTGCGGCTTTCATGGATATGATGAACCGAGTATTCAAGGATTATTTGGATCAGTTCGTTGTTGTCTTTATTGATGACATCCTCATATATTCCAAAAGCCGTGAAGATCATGAGCATCATTTGAAGCTGGTACTCCAAAGGCTGCGTGAAAACAAGTTATATGCTAAGTTGAAGAAATGCGAGTTCTGGCTTGAGGAAGTAGCATTCCTAGGGCACGTGGTGTCAAAACATGGAGTATCTGTTGACCCGGCGAAGATTGAAGCAATACAAAGTTGGGAGCAACCAAAGACGGTGACCGAAGTACGTAGCTTTCTGGGCTTAACTGGTTATTATCAGAGATTCGTGGAAGGGGTTTCTCGAATCGCTACCCCGTTAACTCAGCTGACTCGGAAAGATATCAAATTCGTATGGAGCGAGGAATGCGAGAAGAGTTTTCAAGAGCTTAAGAGGAGACTCATTTCGGCACCTGTTTTGACCATACCATCTGGTTCGGATGGATTTTGTGACGCCCCCAAATTCGGGTACTTGAAACCCGAACTCGGTGCTTCACGATACCATTTCTATGAGCGGAATTCTACGAATAATAATAACAATAATATGAATAACAACTTAATTTGCATAATTATCAGAGTTTATCTCCCTAGGTACGAGACCTTAAAGTACATTCCATACAATACATGATATTATTTATATATATATATCATTGTCTTAATAATATAAACTATTACAGCAACTACCACAAATCTTATTCAGTTAGCTTTCCTTTTCCTTTGTTTCTGCACGAGCTTTCTGGTTCTTCAAACTGAACTGAAAACATTTAAATTAAGCAAGAATGAGCATTTGAGTGCCCAGCAAGTAATAACAATAATATATATTTGCTGAAAGAATTAAATATTTTCTTTGAAAGACACTTCTACAACGAATCAACAGTTCTGAAGTAAGCTGTACCAAGAACAATAATAACATAACAACTCTCTTTCACATTTTTGAAACTACGTATTGACTATAAGTAGGGTTAAGTGACATATCATGAACATTGTTTTCTTTTTCGAAAAGGTTAAACAGAAATTCATCTGCAAACCATCATAACTTACGGACACGGGGGTGATCAGCCCGTTGTGCCCTGCATTGATCAATACTACATTTCAAGAACTCTCTCCGCCTTGGGCACATAAAAGTTTTTCCTGTGTAAGGAATGTTCATACTTGTCTGGGTTCTAAAGCAAAGGTTTTATCTTGTTCAACAATAATCTATAATTCAACCTATATATATAAGGGTAATTGACAAAGGTATATTAACATGTGATTAAATACAATGATTATCCAAGTGGGGACACTTATATAACCATTTTATAGAAATTGACGAACATAATATATATCTGAATTACCATATACTAACATGTTGATAAATAATGAGCGGATATAGAATATGTCGTAGTAGAGTTGATAATATAGCATAATAATAATTTAATTCTGAAACTTCTTACTCATGTCCATTGCATAAAGGAAATGCAAAGGTAGGATACTTGCCTGAGCTGCTGCTTACAATAACGTAACTTAGATTAATCTTTTATACAGCGACCTATCAGTAATAAGATCATTCGTTCGATTAGAATAATATACTATAACACATAGTACTGCATTTCGCAGTCAACACATAACCTAATCACATTATCACACATATCTAACAGTCATTGAATCATAATTAATCATTAATACAGTCAAAATATCTAAGCCTAGATGAATTTCTGAAACATGTCGGTGTACCGACAGCTTTATTGGATAATTATTGAGTCTAAGACTCTATACTATATTTCAATATCCGTAAGTATCAGTCATATTATTTTTAAATGACTTAATATAATTTTAAAACATTTATTATAATTTATCATGAATTTTCAAACATCAGAATCATATTTAAATGATTTAAACATCAAATAATTCTATTATCATTAACATTTAATCAATATTAAATTATTAATAAAACTGTTGCCAAAATATTAAAGTTATGTATAATAACTCAAAATGCTTTTAAAACATTTATATTATTCTTAAATGATTTTTAAAATATTTAAAATCATTTTTAAATAATTACCATTAATATTAAAATATTAATGCACTATTTATCCAAATATTAAAAGTCATTTATTATAACTTAAAAGTTTTTCCTATGTAAGGAATGTTCATACTTGTCTGGGTTCTAAAGCAAAGGTTTTATCTTGTTCAACAATAATCTATAATTCAACCTATATATATAAGGGTAATTGACAAAGGTATATTAACATGTGATTAAATACAATGATTATCCAAGTGGGGACACTTATATAACCATTTTATAGAAATTGACGAACATAATATATATCTGAATTACCATATACTAACATGTTGATAAATAATGAGCGGATATAGAATATGTCGTAGTAGAGTTGATAATATAGCATAATAATAATTTAATTCTGAAACTTCTTACTCATGTCCATTGCATAAAGGAAATGCAAAGGTAGGATACTTGCCTGAGCTGCTGCTTACAATAACGTAACTTAGATTAATCTTTTATACAGCGACCTATCAGTAATAAGATCATTCGTTCGATTAGAATAATATACTATAACACATAGTACTGCATTTCGCAGTCAACACATAACCTAATCACATTATCACACATATCTAACAGTCATTGAATCATAATTAATCATTAATACAGTCAAAATATCTAAGCCTAGATGAATTTCTGAAACATGTCGGTGTACCGACAGCTTTATTGGATAATTATTGAGTCTAAGACTCTATACTGTATTTCAATATCCGTAAGTATCAGTCATATTATTTTTAAATGACTTAATATAATTTTAAAACATTTATTATAATTTATCATGAATTTTCAAACATCAGAATCATATTTAAATGATTTAAACATCAAATAATTCTATTATCATTAACATTTAATCAATATTAAATTATTAATAAAACTGTTGCCAAAATATTAAAGTTATGTATAATAACTCAAAATGCTTTTAAAACATTTATATTATTCTTAAATGATTTTTAAAATATTTAAAATCATTTTTAAATAATTACCATTAATATTAAAATATTAATGCACTATTTATCCAAATATTAAAAGTCATTTATTATAACTTAAAATATTTTTAATTCATTTATATCCTTTTTAAATAATTTTTAAATAAATAAAACCATTTTTAAACTATTTATTTAATATAATTATTAAATAAACTAAATATCATCAATATTAGATTAATATCATTAATATTAAATTAATAATATTTTTCATGACAAAATATCCAAAGTCATATTTTATAACTCAAAATATTTTTATGATACTATAAATGATTTTTAAAATCATTAATTCTATTTTCCATAATTATTTCATACATTTATTAAATAACTATAACATCATTAATATTAATTAATTAATGAAATTTCATCACAAAATATTAAAATTCATCAAAAATAACTTAAAATATTTTATAACACAATAATATAATTTTTCATGATTTTTCATGAATTAAAATAATTTATTTAATATTATAATAAAATAAATAAATACTTTTTTATATTCCAAAAATACTAAATATTTTTGAAATATACTCAAAATAGTTAAAAACTATTTTTCAGACTTTAAAATAATTTTTCATAATTTATTAAGTATTTTTAATAATTAAAATCTAATTTTTCTAATTTTTAAATCATTTTCGGAATTTTCAGAAATTGAAAATTTTAAAATAAATCAAAACCGTCGCTAAAGGCTTTAGCGACGCTTATCTGTTGCCTTGGGTGTTCTTGAGCCTCAAGAACACTGACAAGGCAGTTATCAAGGTGCCTAGTTTGACCGATTATAATTCTCAATCCATTACGTTTCTGGACAATCTAACACTTGAATCTTGTAATGCTAATGTAATACTACAATTACCAACAAACATCATGACTAAAAAATATCAGATCTAAGAGTTATTAGCCATCAAAAAGTCTGACAAGGCTGTTCTTCGATTGAAGAACAGTCGAGGTGCCTACTTTGGATCCTTATAACTTCCAATCTGTGTATTGTTTGTGTGATATATCAATTGGAGTGTGTAGACAACATGTAGGACTACAACTAAAAAGCATCATAACACATTAACATCATAACATGAGCAAGATCTAGCTGGTCAAACTTCAACACGGAATCTGCTCAAAAAAATTCTAGGTTTGTGTTCTTCAGCGTTTTCGGTCAACGGGTTTTGACCATGCATAACTCCCGATCTACAAAAGCTATGAACTTAATTCTTTCTGCATATTAAAGACGACCTATCCGACTACACATAACAACTTTTAAAAAATAAAAATCATGATCGAGCAAAGATTTATAAGCTCTGACATTTGCCAAAAAATATTTTCTGGACACTTAGAATATTTTCTGGGTTTGAAGAACAGCCGGTCAATGCCGGTCAACCCACTTTGACCTTAAATAATTTTTGATCCAAAATAGATATGGACCTGATTCGTTTTGGAGATTAAAGACCACATAACAAGCTACACATATCAACTTTTAGAACACAAAACACATTAAAGATCACAGAGATATAAGGCTTGACATTTGCCAAAAAATCACAGAAAATGAAATTTCTAGATTTTGGAAATCTTCAAATCCGAGCTTCTAAATGTTATGGATCCAACATCTAGCAACCCAGATCATCCTTAGATACTATAATCAACATGTTCTAACATTTAAACATAACATCTAACACCAAAAATAAAAAAAAAATCAAGCTAGAGTTTATACCTTTTCTAAGCTTTGAATCTTGATTTTTGGCTTATGATTTGTTATGATTGGTAGTAGGGCTTTGTTTAGGGACTAAAATACTACAATAATTCGTAGGTTTTAGAGAGAGAAGCTCAAGGATGAGAGTTGGGCAATTTTTAGTGTACAAAATACCTTAATTCTCTCTCCAATCTATATAGAAACCAAATTAGATGTATTGAATGCTCAAAATGGTTGATTGAATCTGAATATAATTGAGTCTTGGATGCTAAATTGGTAGGGTAGGATGTTTGCCATGCTTTGATAGCAATAATGCACAATAATTCACTAATAATACACTAAAGAGACAAAAATGGCATTTTGGTAATTTCACTTAAAATCTCAAGGGCATTCTTGTGCAAGGTGATTAAATCTAGGGTTTATTCACTAGATTGAAAATCTTACAATTTCCCAAATAATTTATAGGGTTTGGATAATTTAAAACTTAATGTGTAATACAATTTTAATTTAAAACATACTAATTAAATTAGGGTTTTTAATAGAAATTAGGGTTTTTAAATTAGGGTTCCTAAATATTATTAGGGTTCCCAAATTAATTAGGGTTTCTTAATTATCTTTATAATTCACAAAATAATAATTAGGGTTTCTAAAATTTGCAATTTGGGTTTTCAAATAAATAATTAAAGTTTTTCCTAATTATCAGCATAAAACAATAATTAGGGTTTCTTCTAATTACAGAAATTCTAATACGCAGAAGAATTCATATAACACAATTACTACTCAGTCTTAACTCATAATTGAGTTTAACAATTAGGGTATCACAACACAATATTAGGTTATGACCCAATTTACCACAATTGACCAACATTAACAGTCTACAGATATACGGTATATATTTAAGCACTGAAAATTAAAATATAATTAATATTACATTATTATTCTCATTCCTGGATAAAAATCCAAGTTTAGGGTTTTGATTCCATATCTGACTTATCCTTCGTACACAACATCAATAATCAAGTTAAAATAATTAACTTAAATATTCTGAACAAATTCATATAATAACATATTTATTATTATAATTCTAATTGTCACTTAATATATTATTTAAATAATATATAAATTATATTTTCAGGAAAAATAAATAATAAAAATATTTCTGCTTACAGAAATTAATTACCATAAGAATATAATTTGTAGTAATTAATAATTCTAAAATTATTTCTAATTTTTCAAGTAATAAATATATTCGCATTTAACATCACAATACTTGACACTTATTCTCATTGTAAAAAAAATTTTATATGCAAAATTTCTTATCTATTTATATAAAAAAATATCGGGTTATTACAGATTTGTTATCTACAGCGATGCCTCAGGCAAAGGGCTAGAATGTGTTCGCATGCAACGTGGGAAAGTTATAGCCTATGCCTCGCGACAACTTAAAGAATATGAGAGAAATTATCCTACTCTTGATCTAGAGTTGGCAGCAGTCGTTTTCGCACTAAAGATCTGGAGGCACTATCTATATGGGGAGAAACTGGAGATTTATTCAGACCATAAAAGCCTCAAATATTTCTTCACTCAAAAAGAACTCAACATGCGGCAACGGCGTTGGCTCAAGCTGTTGAAAGATTATGACCACACTATTCAATACCATCCTGGAAAAGCAAACGTGGTAGCTGACGCGTTGAGTAGAAGATCATATGCAGGAACGAGTGCGATGATGTCAAGTATACGCATAGAACCAACTTTAATTGATAAAGTTAAAGTTGCTCAAACCACAGACCCGGAGCTGATGCGTATGAAGAAGAAAGTGCAAGAAGGAACTATTCCAGAAGTAAGAATTGATGAAGAAGGAATACTTCGAGTCCACTCCAGACTTTGTGTTCCTAACGATTCTGATTTGAAGTACAAGATCATGATGGAAGCACACAATACACCATTTGCAATCCATCCTGGAAGTACCAAAATGTATCGTGATCTTCGACATATATTTTGGTGGAATAATATGAAGAGAGAGATTGCAAAGTTTATCTCGAGGTGTTTAACTTGTCAACGTGTAAAGGCGGAACATCAAGTGCCAAAGGGTCTATTGCAACCACTTGATATTTCGAAATAGAAGTGGGAACACATTACCATGGATTTCGTTATGGGTCTTCCCACGGTTTCTCAAGGCATAAATGTTATTTGGGTTATTGTTGATAGATTAACCAAGTCTGCTCATTTCTTGCCGATACGGGAGACTTATTCCCTTGAACATCTTGCTCGTATATACGTAGATGAGATTGTGAGACTGCATGGCATGCCAGTATCCATAGTTTCGGATCGTGACCCAAGATTCACTTCAAGATTTTAGGTTAGCTTGCAAAAAGCTATGGGCACAGATTTACGATTTAGTTCGGCATACCATCCTCAAGCGGACGGACAATCAGAGAGAACTATTCAAACTCTTGAAGATCTATTAAGACTTTATGTCCTAGATTTCAAAGGGAGTTGGGATAAGTACCTACCATTGGTGGGATTCTCCTACAATAACAGTTATCAGGCAAGTATAGGTGTGGCCCCATTTGAAGCATTATATGGACGAAAGTGTCGCTCTCCAGTATGTTGGGATGAGGTGGGAGAAACAACGTTGCTAGGACCAGAGTTGGTACGAATGACTACAGAGAAGATCCAAACGATTCGACAACATATACAAACGGCACAGGATCGACAAAAGAGTTATGTGGATCTTCATCGAAAGGACGTGGAATTTGACATTGGGGATCATGTATTGTTACGTGTGGCTCCATGGAAAGGAGCTACAAGATTTGGGAAGAGAGGAAAGCTCAATCCACGATTTATTGGTCCATTTCAGATTCTTGACCGAGTAGGAAATGTGGCCTATAGACTCGCATTACCTCCAAGTATGTCTCGTGTTCATAATATTTTTCATATATCTGTGTTACGTAAATATGTGAAAGACCCAGACCACATTATTGAGTTAGAACCGGACGAGATAGCTGAAGACTTAACGTACGAAGAGGTACCTGTCAAGATCTTGGATAGAAAGGAGCATGTCCTACGCACGAAGGTCATACCACAAGTTAAAGTTTTGTGGAAAAACCATGCTATTGAGGAAATAACCTGGGAGTTGGAAACGGAAATGAAAGCGAGGTATCCTCATCTTTTCGAAACACCAGGTACGTACGTCAATTTCGAAGATGAAATTTCATAAGGAGGGGAGGTTGTAAGACCCCAAATTATTAATAAATGAAATTTAAATTCCCTCTATTTATTATTTTGAAATAGTAAGGGTTAAATTGATTAATGAGGTTAATTATGGGTAAAATGCACAAATATTTCAAATAAGCAGGTGGTTATAAAATATTCATTGTTGTCGGAAAATATTCGTTTGGTCGTGAAATATTCTTTCTATCGGGGAATATTCGTACGACGGCGCAGTCTTTTGTGGGCCCCATAACGGAAAGCGATTGGATGAAGAAAACGACAAGTATAAGTTGTTTATAAATAACGGCGTAGTTGTTACCATTAATACTGTTGAAATACCCGGTGGTTAAGACACAGTAATAAGCGTTGTTGCACAGTAGCACACTGTATTGCACCAATTATTGATTCTTACATAAGAACGCACTACTCAATAATGGTTACAGTAATTACTGTTCAGTATTTTATTTTATTGATTCAATAATTGCTGCGTTGATATTTTATATTACTGTTGTTTCAATAATTGTCACTACAAAGTATTTCCCATTATCAGATCAATAATGCATATTATTTGAATAATATTATTAGATAACATTATTGGCAATGTCTAGAAAGTTCTGTCTAAGGAGAGGTTTGGTCATCTAATTGCGAGCCAGTAAAGAGAAATCCTTTTTGGAAAGCCCCCTCTTTCCTGAGAACGGCCTGGTTGTCATAAATGTGATTCTGCAATATTATTTGTGAATAATTAATTATTGATTCATATGATAAGAAAATATTTATTTTATGTGGATATAAATGAGGGATATATTTTTGTGGTTAAAAATGAAGGAGTTAATGTTGAGATTTTTATCAATATTTTTGTCGGAATGGAGGTATTAAAAATTAGGATTTTTGAGATATTTTGCGGGGGTTATAATTTTTAATCCGACCGTTGGATCGTGATAATATTTGGATATGTTATACATATATAAGTTGAGTATATGTCCATAAATTTTAAACCGTTAAAAATGAACGTATGATTTATTATGAATTTTACGAGATGACTGGTTCAGGAATTGTTGAATTTTCGGAGTTTATCATTTTGGTGGAAAATTCTAGAATTAGTGGGCCCCACTCTTGGTTGGTGAAGAAATATGCTGAGATTTTTATTCAAATGTTGTAGGCTTGAATAGTAGCAGGTAAAGCCATCAGGTTGCAGGTTAAGTCTGCTTCGGCGTGCTAACATTTTTCTATAAATAGAGGGCTAAGTTAGAATTGAAAATCACACCAGAAACAAGTTTTCTCTCTTTCTCTCTCTAGATTATTGAGTGTATTTTGTGAGTATTTAGATACTTTGAGAGTTTCTATTCATCAGAGCAAGTTTCTTTCAGCCTTATACCGGTATTCCGACCAGAAGTACTGTCTTTACGAGGTAAGGGATGTTATTTTATTCGAAAATGATATTATTTCTTCAATATCATTATGCCGAAATATTGGTTGGAAATTTTTATCAAATTTGGAACTTTTCACGTCGGGATTACTATTCATGAGTTACTATTCACGAGTTAATATTCACGAGTTACTATTCACCGAAAAATAAAATTTTCTTCTTTTCGTCCAAAATATCTATTCTGGGTACTAGCTTTGATTGTATCCATGTTTTGATCATTCTTGAATTTTACTTCACTATGAATAATTATAAGGTATTTTTGGACATGGATAAATCGAAATACGAATCCTTAATATTTGTAATTTTGTTTCACTGGATTCGTTTTCTTTAAGATATTTTTCATCATCCTCAGTCCTAGATGATGATATTACTGAATATCTTTGGCCGGTAGTGCAAAGATGAATGATTAACTGATGAATATCTTTGGCCCGTAGTGCAAAGATGAACAGGTGTTGAGATGAACATGACCGACTGGTGATACAAATGAATATATTTGGCCTGTAGTGCAAAGATGAATATTTGATTAAAGATAGTTATTGATTGTTGTTACAAGGATAAAATATTGATGATGGACTTTTAAATCTTAGAAGATAGTAGAACTCATTCTCTACTTGACTCTTCTAATGGTTTGATGTTTTCGCTGCAGTTATTGATTTAAAACTTGTTGTCTATTGTATTCTATTAGATTTTTCCCTGTTAAAGACTAACGATAATTTATTCTGTATTATCTTAGTCATAATATTCTTTGCTGGGCTAGTTGAGCTCACCCTTTTCCTTTTTGTTCCATTTTTCTTAGGAGGCGAGAATGTAGCGAGTACTAGTCGGGGTATGGAATGATGGTTCTAGAAGTTATTTTGGTAGTCCTCACCATTTTTGTGAAATAATATATCAATAATTGTAATGAGGACTTATTTGAGTGTGGATATTGTCTAGATGACAATATTTGTATTTAAACTCACAGTTCTTATGTTATAACAGTAAAGATGTAGTTGTTTCTGTACTATGTATTTTGGCGACTCAGAATGGGTGTTGTATACCTATTTTGGAGGCGTCACATTATCCTTTGTTTTTGCCTTTTCTTTTTACCTTCGTAGAATCGTTCTTCCTTTTAAAAGATCCTTTGACCCCTACCAGTAAGATTTGGTCTTTCTTGGTTGGAAAGTGACTCTCAACCTTTTTCAACATGTTAAGCAAATCAGCGAAGCTGATATCTAGCTTGTTCATATAAAAAATTTACAACAATTGTGAAAGGAGTCTGGGAGTGAGTGCAAGATCAAATCTTGGAACAACTCCTCATCCATGACAAAACCCGTTGTCCAAATTTATTAATCAAATTGATTATGTTAAGGACTTTTATCTGTACTGTAATGTTATCGGTCATTCTAGATCGGAAGAGCTCCTTAGATATCTGATATCTATCAGTCCTACTTTCCTCACCATCAACTACTTGACGTACATGAGTATAGTAGGAGTATTCATAGTTTCATGCTGACGCTGAAGCTCGTTACTCATAGATGCGAGTATGATGCATTGAGCCAACTGTGCATCATCTTGCCACTTTCTAAAAGTAGCAATTTCATCCTCAGAGGCATTGTCTGCAACCATTGTAAGGATAGGCATATTAAGGACATAAGATAGCTTTTCAGCTACGAGAACTATTCTCAAGTAAATATACCCGGATCATCCTTTATGCACAATTATTAATTAAACGAAAAGATAAAGAACAAGAATCATACCCTTGAAGATTCGAGCATCCTCAAATACAAGTTCACCTCCAATTCCTTTCGCGTTCAACTTGAATCCACCTGATTTTGTTCCTTCCATTGATCAATGTTAGCCACCCAAGTGTTTGGCCTCTAGAGGTGATCCACCAATGAAGAAGAAAGATTCAAGAAGATGGGTATTTGGCAAAACCCTAGTTTTTCTATCTCTCATAGAAAAGGGTGTACTCTCCCAACTATTGAAATTATGTATTCACGTATTTTTGTGAAAGTGTCAACCAACCAACCCATAATAAAACTCATCTTATTTATAGATGTGGGCAACCCTCCTTAACAATTAATGAATTAGATTTTATTTTAATTAATTAAACTCTTTTAATTAATTAGACTCTCAATCTTATTAGGAATAATTAATTAAAATCTTTTAATTAATTAGCCTCCCAATCTTATTAGGATATATGAGAGTACTTTTATTAATTAATTTCCAAATTTCTTTAGGAATTAAATAATAATAATAATAAGACTCCTCTTATTAATTTATATTAAATATTTCCAAAATATTAAATAATAAATATTAAGCTATTTAATTTATTCCATCACCATATATTAAATTAAATATACTTAACTTATTAACTTTTTAGATAATTATTCTTCCTTTTATGGTGTAGCCCTTTAGGTTCTCTATATTAAACATGTTGTGAATAAATCAATTAGAATAATTCTAATCTTATTTAAATAAATAAATTAAACTATTAATTTATTTAAATAAATAATATTTATTCTACAATAAGGATAAGTCTCCCTAGAGATTAAAAACTTTTCAGATAGTATAGATTTTAACATTAAACATAAAAAGAACCTTTGAGTAAATAGTTACCGTACAATTCAATTCTTCTACCACACAATGTCTCAATTAAATATAAGACATGAAATTACTGTCAAGTCTTATTTTATTTAATTATATGTATTTCGACCCTTAAATGCACAACTCTAAATAATACAAATTAGAAACTCCTTTCTAATTTCATTCTGCCTTAGCCAAGGACTACTGAGTTGTCATTTATCGAATTACATCGGATATTTCTCTTCTTTTACTAGAAGTGGTAGATTCTTTATGCGAATTATTAATTATTTTTATTTGATATGTATATTGATATGTGTTTAGAATAATTTAATTAGGCATAATTTGTTGTATAAAATTTATTTTTTAAAAAAAAATAAAAAAACGGTAATCCCGATCTCTTTTGATTTCGCCGAGTCTGTGATTTTTTGAAATATATAATATTAACTGTGATTCATGAGATTTAGTATGATTACTACAGTATACATCCAGATTATAAATTGGTATTATATATATATATATATATATATATATATATATATATATATATATATGTGTGTGTGTGTGTGTGTGTGTGTGTGTGTGTGTGTGTGTGTGTGTGTGTGTGTGTGTGTGTGTGGAAACAGGATGTATGCTTTAGGAAATCATACCACATGGTTATATTATATATATATATATATATATATATATATATATATATATATATATATATATATATATATATGTATAATATATTCTTAATACTTTTATTATTAAAATAAAACGTTTATTTTAATCTTAAAATTAGATTTTATGCTAACTAATTATACTTAGAATTTGATTCCATGATAACTAATTGGAGTTGAAATTAGATTCCATGTTTTCTTAAATAAAGGAATTTATTTAAATATGGAATAAGATTTCAAATTATTCAAAATAAAGAAGTTTCTTTGTGAATATGAAAGAGGATTCTATGTTTACTTAAATAAAGGAGTTTATTTAGATATGAAATAAGATTTCATATTATTCAAAATAAATGAGTTTATTTGTGAATAGAAAAGAGAATCCGTGTTTTCTTAAATAAAAGAGTTTATTTAGATATGTAATAAGATTTCATATTATCCAAAATAAAAGAGTTTATTTTGACTTGGAATTAAATTACATAATTAATTAAAATAAATGAGTTTATTTTGATTAAAGAATTTGATTAAAATAAAATAGTTTATTTTATTCAAAATTGAATAAATTAAAATAAAAGAGGTTTATTTTGATTTAAATTTGGATTAAAATAAATGAGTTTATTTTGATTCAAAATTAAATTTTATGCTAACTAAATTTGCCCATTAAATGATATTAATATATATATATATATATATATTGAATGTTTATTATTCATGAGATGAATGTTATTTTATTGATGCATATGGTGATGTGTATGATAATATATGAGATTGATTATGGACTATTGACCAATGTGATTGAATTTTATTTTAGTTGGATGCGTGAATGTATGAGTTTTATTAAATGGGGTATGTATACCTCGTCTTTTCTAATTTTTCTTAATGTAAATTTTAACTCCCTCCTATGTACTTCCCCTTGACTGTTGATCAAGGTTTCTATTTATTTTAAATAGTTTTGTAATAGGAATAGTTAGAATTAATTTTGAAGAATTGGAGATTAAGGAGCAAGGAGCGCTTGAAGACCCGTTTGTAATGGAGCCTGAGATTTAAATGTAATAGTTATATTTAAATTTAATTCTTGCACCCTTGGTTTGACCATTTGGTTCACTTGGTGGCTCTAGTGAACCAAACGAGAATAAAATCCATAATCAATCCGGCTAGAATATTATATTCCATATGTGCATGCTTATATATATATATATATATATGTGTGTGTGTGTGTGTGTGTGTGTGTGTGTGTGTGTGTGTGTGTGTGTGTGTGCATACGCGCTAAACAAGATGAGACAAATTAATAACAAACCCCTCAAAAATTTTATATTAAGTCCTAAGCGTTCAAAGATATTTGGAATATCGAACGTCGCCTTCTAGCATGATAAAAAATAATAGAGTATCAATTAATTATTATAAGTTTGTTGTGTCACCACAAGACTTATCTTAATTTTTTGATATGTTAATTTTATCACATTTGATACTTATAAAAAAATTGAATAATATTTTGTTGTGTCACCACAAGGATAATGTTTTTCTCTTTTGAATATATGGAAGTACTAGGTTGAACTTAACTTAGATAATTTTGATTCGGATGTGCCACTACTTGATCAAAATAATCTAAGAGGCAAAATAAAAGGAGTTACATGATGATATAATTGACAAGAGTTGTCTACCTATTTATTTATATATAGTTTATTGTGTCACCACAAGGCTATATACATTTAAAATGATATCATTATTATCACAAACATATCTTTAATTAAATATTACCGAACTATATATATTGAGGATAATATAGTTTAAAAAAAATAGTGAGATACCAATTTAAAATAAAACCTAATTTATTTTGATAATTAATAAAAGAATATATGCTAAAATGTTGTTAATTACAAATTCATTTACATAATTTTATAATATCTAAAATTACTATCACTGCGTAGCATATTAGATGCTAAATTAATCGGACAAAATTAAACGTATTGGTTAAGGAATTTGAGAATAGTTTTCATAGTTGAAAAGCTATCTTATGTCCTTAATACGTCTATCCCTGCAATAGTTGCAGACAATGCCTTTGAGGAAGAGATTGCTACTTTTAGAAAGTGGCAAGATGATGCACAGTTGGCTCAATGCATCATGCTCGCATCCATGAGTAACGAGCTTCAACATCAGCATTAAACTATGAATACTCTTATTATATTCCTGCACATCAAGTAGTTGATAGTGAGGAAAGTAGGACTGATAGATATCAGATATCTAAGGAGCTCTTCCGATCTAGAATAACGATGACACTACAGTACAAACACATGTCCTTTGTTATGTTTGTAATATTTATGAACGCAATCAAATTGCACAGAATAAGCGAAAACGTGAAAAATTAGAGTTTTAAAATTTTACAAACCATATACTCAGATCATCCCTTATGCACAATTATTAATTAAACGAAAAGATAAAGAACAAGAATCATACCCTTGAAGATTCAAGCTTCCTCAGGTACAAGTTCACCTCCAAATCCTTTCGCATACAACTTGAATCCACCTGGTTTAATTCCTTCCTTTGATCAACGTTAGCCACCTAAGTGTTTGGCCTCTAGAGGTGATTCACCAATGAAGAAAAAGATTCAAAAAGATGGATATTTGGCAAAACCCTAGTTTCTCTATCTATCATAAAAAAGAGTGTACTCTCAAAACTATTAGAATTACGTATTCACGTATTTTGTGAAAGTGTCAACCACCCTCACCCATAATAAGACTCCTCTTATTTATAGATGTGGGCAACCCTCCTTAACAATTAAGTAATTGGGTTTTATTTTAATTAATTAAAATCTTTTAATTAATTATGCTCCTGATCTTATTAGGAATAATTAATTAAAATCTTTTAATTAATTAGCCTCCTAATCTTACTAGAAATAAATGAGAGTACTTTTATTAATTAATTCCAAAACTCCTTTAGAAACTAAATAATAATAATAATAGTAATAATAATAATAATAATAATAATAATAATAATAATAATAATAATAATAATAATAATAATAATAATAATAATAATAAGACTCCTCTTATTAATTTATATTTAATATTTCAAAATATTAAATAATGAATATTAAGCTATTTAATTTATTCTATCACCATAGATTAAATTAAATACACTTAACTTATTATTACGATTATGCAATTTACTTCTTAAGTAATTATTCTTCCATTTATGGTGTGACCCTTTAGGTTCTCCATATTAAATCGGTTGTGAATAAATCAATTAGAACAATTCTAATCTTATTTAAATAAACAAATTAAAATATTAATTTATTTAAATAAATAATATTTATTCTACAATAGGGATAAGCCTCCCTAGTGATTAACGACTTTTCAGATAATATAGATTTCAACATTAATCATAAAAGAACCTTCGAGTAAATAGTTACCGTACAATTTAATCCTTCCACCGTACAATATCCCAATTAAATATAAAACATGGAATTACTGTCAAGTCTTATTTTATTTAATTATATGTATTTCGATCCTTAAATATACAACTCCAAATAATGCAAATTAGAAACTCCTTTTTAATTCATTCTGCCTTAGCCAAGGACTACTGGGTTGTCATTTATCGAATCACATAAGATATTTCTCTTCTTTTATTAGAAGCGGTAGATTCTTTATATATCATACTTTATCTCCATGTACAATTTATTATATCCAAGCATACCCTTTGATATACCCTAAGGGTCTTCAGGAACAAGTCAAACTATAACTCATCATACATAAGATACTATGATTATCTCAAGTTCAAGAATCACTTGTACTATTATCACTATAAGAATTCCTATTGACAGGCAAGTAAAACTCCATTAGGTATTCCTTAGCGAACCACGTTCAATGTACTTATTCTCCAATAAGCACCTACATACCTGCTTTAGTGTCTCCACACAAATGATCATGAGATTAATCATCCTCATCCAATTAGCAAGTAACGTATGTACCAATCTATTCAGATTCACTAATCCCCAATTTAGTAATCCAACGATTGGAAACTATTTTAGTTTTAAGCTTTCTAAGAATTTAGATCTCATTAGAATTATCATCATCATTATTCTAAAAGCATTGCTTAAAACTATGGGTTTATCACATATTATAAAATAACATCATGTAGATAATTAAAAGCCTTTAATAAATTAATACTTTTTATTAATAAATGAATAAGATTGTTATAAAGTATATGTTTTATCATCAAACATGATTGGCTTGTGTGCATACTACTTTCAATCTCCCACTTGCACTAAAGCCAATCGTCATGGTATCTCATATCCTTCTTCTCTAAGTGACGATTATCCTGCTGTTGGATAAGCTTTAGTTAATAGATATGTAATGTTGTTGTTCAAAATCCACTATCTCTATAGTGATTTTCCATCTTTCAATGATTTTTTTAATCAAATAAAAGTGTCGCAACACATGTTTAGATCCAAGATGACACTTAGGAACTATTCCTAGTTCTGTAATGAACTTTACATCCAAACAATCAACTTGCAGCTTCATTTACAGCTATATACTCTGTCTTTATCACTAAACCAGCAACTCTTTGATGTTTGGAATATTTCCAATTCACTGTACCACCGTTCAAGGTAACACCTTACCCTAAAATGGATATGTTGTTGTCTTGGTCAGTCTAAAAAACTTGAGTGTGTTAAGCCCTCTATTTTTAATTCAGACCCACTATGAATATGATCACATCCTTAGTACCAGTTAAATACTTTAAGATATTTTTCACTGTCTTACAGTGATTGTGACGCCCCCAAAATAGGTATACAACACCCATTCTGAGTCGCCAAATACATTGTACAAAAAGCAAACTACAACTTCAATAATACAATTGTCGTGCAAAATAAGACAACACAAACTGTGAGTTTAAATACAAATATTATCTTCTAGATAATATTCACACTCAAATAAGTCTTCATTACAATTATTCAAACACTATTTTACAAAAATAGTGAGGACAACTAAAACATCTTTCTAGAACCATCACTCCATACCCCGACTAGATCCTGCTACGTTCTCACCTCCTGAGAAGAAAAATGGAACAAAAAAGAAAAGGATGAGCTCAACTAGCCCAGTAAAGAATATTATGACTAAGATAATATACAACAAATTATCATTAGTATTCAACAGTGAAAAATCTGATAGAATATAATCGACAATAAGTTTTAGATCAACAACTGCAGCGAAAACAGCAAACCATTAGAAGAGTCAAGTAGAGAATGAATTCTACTATCTTCTAAGATTTAAAAGTCCATCATCAATATTTTATCCCTGTAACATCAATTAATAATCATCTTTATCCAAATATTCATCTTTGTACTACAGGCCAAAGATATTCATTTGTAACACCAGTCGGTCATGTTCATCTCAACACCTGTTCATCTTTGCACTACAGGCTAAAGATATTCATCAGGTAATCATACATCTTTGCACTACAGGCCAAAGATATTCAGTAATATCATCATTTAGGACTGAGGATGATAAAAAATATCTTAAAGAGAACGAATCCAGTGAGACAGAAGAACAAATAGTAGGGATTCGTATAACAGTTTATCCAAGATCAATGATACTTCATAATAATCAATTGTGAAGTAGAATTCAAAAATAAAGATCAAAACATGAATACAATCAAAGATAGTAACCATAATAGACATCTTGGACAAAAAGGGAAAATTTTATTTTTCGGTGAATAGTGTCGTATTCGTGAATAGTGCCGTATACGTGAATAGTAACGTATACGTGAATAGTAATCCTGACATAAAAAGTTCAAAATTTGATAAAAAATCATGTTAATATTTCAGCATAATGATATTGAAGAAAATAATATCATTTAAGAAGAAAATAATATCCCTTACCTCAAAATAACTGTACTTCTATCTGAATATCGGATATGAGGCTGAATGAAACTTGTGTTGAATAGCAACTTTTAATGTATCTAAATACTCACAAAATACACTCAATAATCTAGAGAGAGAAAGAGAGAAAACTTATGAATTTTGGTGTGATTTTTAATTCTAACTTAGCCCTCTATTTATAGAAAAATGTTAGCACGCCGAAGCAGACTTAACCTGCAACCTGATGGCTTTACCGGCTACTATTTCCACCCACCACATTTGAAAATAAATCTCAGCACATTTCTTCACCAACCAAGAGTGGGGCCCACCAATTCTAGAATTTTCCACCAAAATGATAAACTCTGAAAATTCAACAATTTCTGAACCAGTCATCTCGTAAAATTTATAACAAATCATACGTTCATTTTTAACGGTTCAAAATTTGTGGACATATACTCAACTTATATATGTATAACATATTCAAAAATTACCACGATCCAACAGTCGGATTAAAAATTATAACCCCCGTAAAATATCTCAAAAACCCAGATTTTTAATACCTCCATTCCGACAAAAATACTGATAAAAATCTCAATATTAACTCCTTCATTTTAACCACAGAAATATATCCCTCATAAAATAAATATTTTCTTATCATATGAATCAATAATTAATTATTCACAAATAATATTACAGAATCACATTTATGACAACCAGGTCGTTCCCAGGAAAGAGGGGGCTTTCCAATAAGGATTTCTCCTTACTAGCGCGCAATTAGATGACCAAACCTCCCTTAGACAGAATTTTCTAGACATTGCCAATAATGCTATCTAATAATATTATTTAAATAATATGAATTATTGATCTGATAATGAAAAATACTGTGCAGTGACAATTATTGAAACAACAATAATATAAAATATCAATGTAACAATTATTGAATCAATAAAATAAAATATTGTTGGTCCCTAGAGTCATTAACTCTATCTTTATCATTTATAAATTATACAAAATAGGTCTTTGTGTTCAACAATATCGCACTCGTACTCGCGTACAATCTTCTACTCAACGCGTCAGCTACCACGTTCACTTTTCCAAGATGGTATGGTCAGAACATGTTTCGAATGAGTCGCCTCTAGAGCTATTGGAAAATCTTCTCGCATTCCTCGCTCCATACGAATTTTGTATCTTTCTGAATCAGCTAAGTTAATGGAGTAGCGATTCGAGAAAATTCTTCCACGAATCTCCGATAGTAACTAGCTAAGCCCAGAAAGCTACGTATTTTGGTCACCGACTTTGGTTGCTCTCAATTTTGATTCATATCCCAATCTTGGATAGCACGTCACAATGGCACCTATTGTTTTACCACCACACAAATATAGAGTCCCTTGCGGAGAGTCTGGCTTTGGTGCATTCTACAAAAGAAGTCACCAGATAGAGGCTCGGGTACCAACTTCTATAGTTGGGTTTTTAACTCCTGAAGTTCAATAGGAGCTATTGAATATGAGATTTTAGAAATAAATTTTGTATCGGGTTGAAGATCAATACAAAAATTTAATATCACGCTCTGGGTTAGGCCAGGAAATTCTTCAGGAAATACGTCAAGAAATTCACTAACAACAGAAATATCATTCAAATCTGACGTTTTTTTGTTCAAGTCCATGACATGGGCTAAGAAAGCTTGACATCCATTCTTTAATAAACGAATGACTTTATGGCTTGGTATGACAGCGATTGATTTTAGTGGTTTGGTTGTTTGAATTCGCATAACAGGTTGGTTAGGAATATGAAAACTAACAACCTTATGAAAATAATCAATTTTGGCATAATGAGTAGTTAACCAATTAATTCCTAAAATCAAATCAAAAGCAAGTATCTTTAAAGAGATAAGGTCAACAGGTAATGTGATTGTGCCAACTTGGATTAATCAAGATTTATAAACTGTAGATGTAATGAAAGTTTCTCCTAACGGAGTCTCCACAGATAGGTCAAAGTCTAATTTCTCCGAAGTCAAGTTTAAACGTTGAGCACAAGCAGGAGAGATAAAAGAATGTGTAGAACCGGCATCTAGTAAGGTATAAACTTTGCAAGAATTTATAATTAACTAACCCGTTATACCTTCGTTCGGGTTCCTCGCGTTTTGGGCAGTCACGACAAACGTTCTTCCAGAAACTGCTGACTTTATTTTGTCCGTATCCGCCTTTGGTGTCACCGTTCCAGCTGGACTTGGTTTCGCTATAGTACAATCTCGATCGATATGTCCTTCCTTTTCACAATTATAGCATACCTTGAACTGTTGTGGGCAGTTTGGACTTATATGTCCCTCCTCTCCGCATCTGTAACATCTAACTGGCGGTTGTTCTCCTCCCCTAGAATTTGTTCCTGGTGCTGGTGCTGCTATCGACGTCTTCCTGTCATCGTTAAATCTTCTCTTCTTGAAATTTTCACTTGACTCACCTCTCCTATTATCATGGTCACAATGACCACCCGAGTGGTTACCACTTTTGTCTGTATTTTTCCCTCCTCGCTGGTTCTCATCGCTCCGATGACTGCTATCACCAGTATGACCCTGGTTGTGGTCCCTCGGTTGAACATACTCATTATATCGCTCTAATAATTGAGCCCTATTTACAACATCTGAATATAAAGAAAATTTATGAGAGATAAGATATTACCGAATCTCGGGTTTTAAACCTCTCAGAAACATCCTTGTCATTCGTTCCTCATTCTCGACCAAATGAGGTGCAAACCTTGATAACTCTGCAAACTTCGCCTCGTACTGGGACACTGTCATGTTGTTTTGTTCCAGTCTAATAAACTCTACCTCCTTCATATGACGAATACTTTCAGGAAAGTACTTGTCATTAAACAGTTTCTGAAATGTTTCCCAGGACATGTTGAGTGCGTCAGGCTGGGTACGCTTCACAGACTCCCACCAGTAGTCTGCCTCGTCGCGGAACATAAAAGTGGCGAATGGAACCTTCTGTTCCTCCGTGCATCCCAAGACATCGAATATCTTGGTAATTTGCTTGACCCACGTTTCCGCCATGATCGGATCCGGCTTTCCCTTAAATTTTGGTGGTCCAAATTCTTTGAATTGCTTGGCTATGACAAACCGCGCGTTGTTATCATTTCCACCCGTATTCTGCACACGAGTCTCCCTCGTTTGATTTTGTATGAACTGCAAAAAGCTCCTAAACATTCCATCATTCATCGCTTGCTCGGTAACGTTGTTTACATGAGGAATATTGCCTTCCTGTTGCACGTTCCCCTGGGTGGTGATTAAAGGTGTCTCCACAGTCTGATTTACTCCATTATTAACGTTCTCAGCTGCCATTCTTAAATACTGCCATAAAACAAGGGTTAATTGACATGTCACATATTATCCCTATACTCTGACCGACCAAATAAACACCAAATAAACTTAGTCAGGTCATACTAGCGAAGGAATTCCCCGTCTCTCCCCTCCTAGTTCTTGTCTCACATCTCAGCCAGGGATCATATCCCTAAGCTCTGATACCAACTTTGACGCCCCCAAAATAGGTATACAACACTCATTCTGAGTCGCCAAATACATGGTACAAAAAGCAAACTACAACTTCAATAATACAATTGTCGTGCAAAATACGACAACACATACTATGAGTTTAAATACAAATATTGTCTTCTAGACAATATCCACACTCAAATAAGTCCTCATTACAATTATTCAAACACTATTTTACAGAAATAGTGAGGAAAGCTAAACCATCTTTCTAGAACCATCACTCCATACCCCGACTAGATCCTGCTATGTTCTCACCTCCTAAGAAGAAAAATGGCACAAAAAGGAAAAGGATGAGCTCAACTAGCCCAGTAAAGAATATTATGACTAAGATAATATACAACAAATTATCATTAGTATTCAACAGGGAAAAATCCGATAGAATATAATCGACAACAAGTTTTAGATCAACAACTGCAGCAGAAACAGCAAACCATTAGAAGAGTCAAGTAGAGAATGAATTCTACTATCTTCTAAGATTTAAAAGTCCATCATCAATATTTTATCCCTGTAACATCAATTAATAATCATCTTTATCCAAATATTCATCTTTGCACTACAGGCCAAAGATATTCATTTGTAACACCAGTCGGTCATGTTCATCTCAACACCTGTTCATCTTTGCACTACAGGCTAAAGATATTCATCAGGTAATCATACATCTTTGCACTACAGGCCAAAGATATTCAGTAATATCATCATTTAGGACTGAGGATGATGAAAAATATCTTAAAGAGAACGAATCCAGTGAGACAGAAGGACAAATAGTAGAGATTCGTATAACAGTTTATCCAAGATCAATAATACTTCATAATAATCAATTGTGAAGCAGAATTCAAAAATAAAGATCAAAACATGGATACAATCAAAGATAGTAACCATAATAGACATCTTGGACAAAAAAGGAAAATTTTATTTTTCGGTGAATAGTGGCGTATTCGTGAATAGTGTCGTATACGTGAATAGTAACGTATACGTGAATAGTAACGTATACGTAAATAGTAACCCCGACACAAAAAGTTCTATATTTGATAAAAACTCATGTTAATATTTCAGTATAATGGTATTGAAGAAAATAATATCATTTAAGAAGAAAATAATATCCCTTACCTCAAAATAACCGTACTTCTATCTGAATATCGGATATGAGGCTGAATAAAACTCATGCTGAATAGCAACTTTTAAAGTATCTAAATACTCATAAAATACACTCAATAATCTAGAGAGAGAAAGAGAGAAAACTTATGAATTCTGGTGTGATTTTTAATTCTAACTTAGCCCTCTATTTATAGGAAAATGTTAGCACGCCGAAGCAGACTTAACCTGCAACCTGATGGCTTTACCTGCTACTATTTCCACCCACCATATTTGAATATAAATCTCAGCACATTTCTTCACCAACCAAGAGTGGGGCCCACCAATTCTAGAAATTTTTACCAAAATGATAAGCTCTGAAAATTTAACAATTTCTGAACCAGTCATCTCGTAAAATTCATAACAAATCATACGTTCATTTTTAACGGTTCAAAATTTGTGGACATATACTCAACTTATATATGTATAACATATCCAAAAATTACCACGATCCAACGGTCGGATTAAAAATTATAACCCCCTTAAAATATCTCAAAAACCCTGATTTTTAATACCTCCATTCCGATAAAAATACTGATAAAAACCTAAACATTAACTCCTTCATTTTTAACCACAAAAATATATCCCTCATAAAATAAATATTTCCTTATCATATGAATCAATAATTAATTATTCACAAATAATATTACAGAATCACATTTATGACAACCAGGCCGTTCCCAAGAAAGAGGGGGCTTTCCAATAAGGATTTCTCCTTACTAGCGCGCAGTTAGATGACCAAACCTCCCTTAGACAGAATTTTCTAGACATTGCCAATAATGCTATCTAATAATATTATTTAAATAATATGAATTATTGATCTGATAATGAAAAATACTGTGCAGTGACAATTATTGAAACAACAATAATATAAAATATCAATGCAGCAATTATTGAATCAATAAAATAAAATATTGAACAGTAACTACTGTAACAATTATTGAGTAGTGCCTTCCTTCGTAAGAATCAATAGTTCATAAATACTGTACAATCCGTGTGCTACTGCGTAACCACGCGTATTACTGTATTTTAACCACCGGGTATTCCAACAGTGTTAACGGTAACAACTACGCCGTTATTTATAAAAACTCAATTTTTGTCGTTATCTTCATCCAATCGTTTTTTGTTATGGGGCCCATAAATAGCTGCGCCGTCGTACGAGTATTCTCCGATAGAAAGAATATTCCACGACCACACGAATATTCACCGACCAAAAATGAATATTTTATAATCATTTCTTATTTGAAATATTTGCGCATTTTACTCATAACTAACCACATTAATCAAATCAACCCTTTCTATTTCAAAATAATAAATAGAGGAAAGTTAATTTCATTTATTAATAATTTGGGGTCTTACAACCTCCCCTCCTTATGAAATTTCGTCCTCGAAATTGACGTACGTGCCTGGTGTTTCGAAAAGGTGAGGATACCTCGCTTTCATTTCTGATTCTAACTCCCAAGTCATTTCTTCAATAGCATGGTTTCTCCACAAAACCTTAACTTGTGGTATAACCTTCGTGCATAGAACATGTTCTTTCCTATCCAATATCTTAACAGGTACCTCCTCGTACGTTAAATCTTCGGCTATCTCGTCTGGTTCTAACGTAATAATATGATTCGGGTCGTCCACATATTTACGTAACATCGATACGTGAAAAACGTTATGAACACGTGACATACTTAGCGTTAAGGCGAGTCTATAGGCCACAGTTCCTACTCGATCGAGGATTTCAAATAAATCGAAGGCTTGAGCTTTCTTCTCTTCATCAACTATTACTTCTAGAATAACACATTCTTACACCTTCTTCTTTATATTCATCAGCTCCAGGTCTGTAGCTTGAGCGGCTTTAACGTTATCGATTAAAGTCGATTTTACTCGTATACCATCACGTGGGTCCCTAGAGTCATTAACTCTTTCTTTATCATTTATAAATTATACAAAATAGGTCTTTGTGTTTAACAATATCGCACTCGTACTCGCGTACAATCTTCTACTCAACGCGTCAGCTACCACGTTCACTTTTCCAAGATGGTATGGTCAGAACAGATTTCGAATGAGTCGCCTCTTGAGCTATTGGAAAATCTTCTCGCATTCCTCGCTCCATACGAATTTTGTATCTTTCTGAATCAGCTAAGTTAATGGAGTAACGATTCGAGAAAATCCTTACACGAATCTCCGATAGTAACCAGCTAAGCCTAGAAAGCTACGTATTTTGGTCACCGACTTCGGTTGCTCTCAATTGTGATTCATATCCCAATCTTGGATAGCACGTCACAATGGCACCTATTATTTTACCACCACACAAATATAGAGTCCCTTACGGAGAGTCTGACTTTGGTGCATTCCACAAAGGAAGTCACCAGATAGAGGCTCGGGTACCAACTTCTATAGTTGGGTTTTTAACTCCTGAAGTTCAATAGGAGCTATTCAATATGAGATTTTAGAAATGGGTTTTGTATCGGGTTGAAGATCAATACAAAAATTCAATATCACGCTCTGGGTTAGGCCAGGAAATTCTTCAGGAAATACGTCAAGAAATTCACTAACAACAGAAATATCATTCAAATCTGACATATTTTTGTTCAAGTCCATGACATGGGCTAAGAAAGCTTGACATCCGTTTTTCAATAAACGAATGGCTTTATGGCTTGGTATGGCAGCGATTGATTTTAGTGGTTTGGTTGCTTGAATTCGCATTAGAGGTTGGTTAGGAATATGAAAACTAACAACCTTATGAAAATAATCAATTTTGGCATGATGAGTAGTTAACAAATCAATTCCTAAAATCACATCAAAATCAAGTATCTTTAAAGAAAAAGGTCAACAGGTAATGTGATTGTGCCAACTTGGATTAAGCAAGATTTATAAACTGTAGATGTAATGAAAGTTTCTCCTAACGGAGTCTCCACAGATAGGTCAAAGTCTAATTTCTCCGAAGTCAAGTTTAAACGTTGAGCACAAGCAGGAGAGATAAAAGAATGTATAGAACCGGTATCTAGTAAGGTATAAACTTCACAAGAATTTATAATTAACTAACCCGTTATACCTTCGTTCGGGTTCCTCACGTTTTGGGCAGTCACGACAAACGTTCTTCCAGAAATTGCCGACTTTATTTTGTCCGTATCCGCCTTTGGTGTCACCATCCCAGCTGGACTTGGTTTCGCTATAGTACAATCTCGAGTGATATGTCCTTCCTTTCCACAATTATAACATACCTTGAACTGTTGTGGGCAGTTTGGACTTATATGTCCCTCCTCTCTGCATCTGTAACATCTAACTGGAGGTTGTTCTCCTCCCCTAGAATTTATTCCTGGTGCTGGTGCTGCTGTCGACGTCTTCATGTCATTGTTAAATCTTCTCTTCTTGAAATTTTCACTTGACTCACCTCTCCTATTATCATGGTCACGATGACCACCCGAGTGGTTACCACTTTTGTCTGTATTTTTCCCTCCTCGCTGGTTTTCATCGCTCCGATGACTGCCGTCACCAGTATGACCCTAGGTGTGGTCCCTCGGTTGAAGATACTCATTATCTCGCTCTAATAATTGAGCCCTGTTTACAACATCTGAATATAAAGAAAATTTATGAGAGATAAGATATTACCGAATCTCGGGTTTTAAACCTCTCAGAAACATCCTTGTCATTCGTTCCTCATTCTCGACCAAATGAGGTGCAAACCTTGATAACTCTGCAAACTTCGCCTCGTACTGGGACACTGTCATGTTGTTTTGTTCCAGTCTAATAAACTCTACCTCCTTCATATGACGAATACTTTCAGGAAAGTACTTGTCATTAAACAGTTTCTGAAATGTTTCCCAGGACATGTTGAGTGCGTCAGGCTGGGTACGCTTCACAGACTCCCACCAGTAGTCTGCCTCGTCGCGGAACATAAAAGTGGCGAATGGAACCTTCTGTTCCTCCGTGCATCCCAAGACATCGAATATCTTGGTAATTTGCTTGACCCACGTTTCCGCCATGATCGGATCCGGCTTTCCCTTAAATTTTGGTGGTCCAAATTCTTTGAATTGCTTGGCTATGACAAACCGCGCGTTGTTATCATTTCCACCCGTATTCTGCACACGAGTCTCCCTCGTTTGATTTTGTATGAACTGCAAAAAGCTCCTAAACATTCCATCATTCATCGCTTGCTCGGTAACGTTGTTTACATGAGGAATATTGCCTTCCTGTTGCACGTTCCCCTGGGTGGTGATTAAAGGTGTCTCCACAGTCTGATTTACTCCATTATTAACGTTCTCAGCTGCCATTCTTAAATACTGCCATAAAACAAGGGTTAATTGACATGTCACATATTATCCCTATACTCTGACCGACCAAATAAACACCAAATAAACTTAGTCAGGTCATACTAGCGAAGGAATTCCCCGTCTCTCCCCTCCTAGTTCTTGTCTCACATCTCAGCCAGGGATCATATCCCTAAGCTCTGATACCAACTTTGACGCCCCCAAAATAGGTATACAACACTCATTCTGAGTCGCCAAATACATGGTACAAAAAGCAAACTACAACTTCAATAATACAATTGTCGTGCAAAATACGACAACACATACTATGAGTTTAAATACAAATATTGTCTTCTAGACAATATCCACACTCAAATAAGTCCTCATTACAATTATTCAAACACTATTTTACAGAAATAGTGAGGAAAGCTAAACCATCTTTCTAGAACCATCACTCCATACCCCGACTAGATCCTGCTATGTTCTCACCTCCTAAGAAGAAAAATGGCACAAAAAGGAAAAGGATGAGCTCAACTAGCCCAGTAAAGAATATTATGACTAAGATAATATACAACAAATTATCATTAGTATTCAACAGGGAAAAATCCGATAGAATATAATCGACAACAAGTTTTAGATCAACAACTGCAGCAGAAACAGCAAACCATTAGAAGAGTCAAGTAGAGAATGAATTCTACTATCTTCTAAGATTTAAAAGTCCATCATCAATATTTTATCCCTGTAACATCAATTAATAATCATCTTTATCCAAATATTCATCTTTGCACTACAGGCCAAAGATATTCATTTGTAACACCAGTCGATCATGTTCATCTCAACACCTGTTCATCTTTGCACTACAGGCCAAAGATATTCATCAGGTAATCATACATCTTTGCACTACAGGCCAAAGATATTCAGTAATATCATCATTTAGGACTGAGGATGATGAAAAATATCTTAAAGAGAACGAATCCAGTGAGACAGAAGGACAAATAGTAGGGATTCGTATAACAGTTTATCAAAGATCAATAATACTTCATAATAATTAATTGTGAAGCAAAATTCAAAAATAAAGATCAAAACATGTATACAATCAAAGATAGTAACCATAATAGACATCTTGGACAAAAAGGGAAAATTTTATTTTTTGGTGAATAGTGTCGTATTCGTGAATGTGCCATATACGTGAATAGTAACGTATACGTGAATAGTAACCCCGACACAAAAAGTTCTAAATTTGATAAAAACTCATGTTAATATTTTTGCATAATGATATTGAAGAAAATAATATTATTTAAGAAGAAAATAATATCCCTTACCTCAAAATAACCGTACTTCTGTTTGAATATCGGATATGAGGCTGAATGAAACTTGTGTTGAATAGAAACTTTTAAAGTATCTAAATACTCATAAAATACACTCAATAATCTAGAGAGAGAAAGAGAGAAAACTTATGAATTCTGGTGTGATTTTTAATTCTAACTTAGCCCTCTATTTATAGGAAAATGTTAGCACGCCGAAGCAGACTTAACCTGCAACCTGATGGCTTTACCTGCTACTATTTCTACCCACCACATTTGAATATAAATCAAAGCACATTTCTTCACCAACCAAGAGTGGGGCCCACCAATTCTAGAATTTTCTACCAAAATGATAAGTTCTGAAAATTCAACAATTTCTGAACCAGTCATCTCGTAAAATTCATAACAAATCATACGTTCATTTTTAACGGTTCAAAATTTATGGACATATACTCAACTTATATATGTATAACATATCTAAAAATTACCACGATCCAACGGTCAGATTAAAAATTATAACCCCCGTAAAATATCTCAAAAACCCTGATTTTTAATACCTCCATTCCGATAAAAATACTGATAAAAACCTAAACATTAACTCCTTCATTTTTAACCACAAAAATATATCCCTCATAAAATAAATTTTTCCTTATCATATGAATCAATAATTAATTATTCACAAATAATATTACAGAATCGCATTTATGACAACCAGGCCGTTCTCAGGAAAGAGAGGGTTTTCCAATAAAGATTTCTCCTTACTAGCGCGCAATTAGATGACCAAACCTCTCCTTAGGCAGAACTTTCTAGACATTGCCAATAATGCTATCTAATAATATTATTTAAATAATATGAATTATTGATCTGATAATAGGAAATACTGTGTAGTGACAATTATTGAAACAACAATAATATAAAATATCAATGCAGCAATTATTGAATCAATAAAATAAAATATTGAACAGTAACTACTGTAACAATTATATAGTAGTGCTTTCCTTCGTAAGAATCAATAGTTCATAAATACTGTACAATCTGTGTGCTACTGCGCAACCATGCGTATTACTGTATTTTAACCACCGGGTATTCTAACAGTGTTAACGGTAACAACTACGCCGTTATTTATAAAAACTTAATTTTTGTCGTTATCTTCATCCAATCGTTTTCCGTTATGGGCCCCACAAATAGCTGCGCCGTCATACGAGTATTCTCCGACAGAAAGAATATTCCACGACCACACGAATATTCACCGACCAAAAATGAATATTTTATAATCACTTTCTTATTTGAAATATTTGCGCATTTTACCCATAACTAACCACATTAATTAAATCAACCCTTTCTATTTCAAAATAATAAATAGAGGAAATTTAATTTCATTTATTAATAAGTTGGGGTCTTACAACCTTCCCTCCTTATGAAATTTCGTCCTCGAAATTGACGTACGTACCTGGTGTTTCGAAAAGGTGAGGATACCTCGCTTTCATTTCTGATTCTAACTCCCAAGTCATTTCTTCAATAGCATGGTTTCTCCACAAAACCTTAACTTGTGGTATAACCTTCGCGCATAGGACATGTTCTTTCCTATCCAATATCTTAACAGGTACCTCCTCGTACGTTAAATCTTTGGCTATCTCGTCTGGTTCTAACGTAATAATATGATTCGGGTCGTCCACATATTTACGTAACATCGATACATGAAAAACGTTATGAACACGCGACATACTTAGCGTTAAGGCGAGTCTATTGGCCACAGTTCCTACTCGATCGAGGATTTCAAATAAATCGAAGGCTTGAGCTTTCTTCTTTTCATCAACTCTTACTTCTAGAATAACACATTCTTACACCTTCTTCTTTATATTCATCAGCTCCAGGTCTGTAGCTTGGGCGGCTTTAACGTTATCGATTAAAGTCGATTTTACTCGTATATCATCACGTGGGTCCCTAGAGTCATTAACTCTATCTTTATCATTTATAAATTATACAAAATAGGTCTTTGTGTTCAACAATATCGCACTCGTACTCGCGTATAATTTTCTATTCAACGCGTCAGCTACCACGTTCACTTTTTCAGGATGGTATGGTCAAAACAGGTTTCGAATGAGTCGCGTCTTGAGCTATTGGAAAATCTTCTCGCATTCCTTGCTCCATACGAATTTTGTATATTTCTGAATCAGCTAAGTTAATAAAGTAGCGATTCGAGAAAATCCTTCCACGAATCTCCGATAGTAACCAGCTAAGCCCAGAAAGCTACGTATTTTGGTCACCGACTTCGGTTGCTCTCAATTGTGATTGATATCCCAATCTTGGATAGCACGTCACAATGGCACCTATTGTTTTATCACCACATAAATATAGAGTCCCTTACGGAGAGTCTAGCTTTGGTGCATTCCACAAAGGAAGTCACCAGATAGAGGCTCGGGTACCAACTTCTATAGTTGGGTTTTTAACTCCTGAAGTTCAATAGGAACTATTCAATATGAGATTTTAGAAATGAGTTTTGTATCGGGTTGAAGATTAATACAAAAATTCAATATCACGCTCTGGGTTAGGCCAGGAAATTCTTTAGGAAATACGTCAGGAAATTCACTAACAACAGAAATATCATTCAAATCTGACGTATTTTTGTTCAAGTCCATGACATGGGCTAAGAAAGCTTGACATCCGTATTTCAATAAACGAATGGCTTTATGGCTTGGTATGGCAGCGATTGATTTTAGTGGTTTGGTTGCTTGAATTCGCATAACAGGTTGGTTAGGAATATGAAAACTAACAACCTTATGAAAATAATCAATTTTGGCATGACGAGTAGTTAACCAATCAATTCCTAAAATCAAATCAAAAGCAAGTATCTTTAAAGAGATAAGGTCAACAGGTAATGTGATTGTGCCAACTTGGATTAAGTAAGATTTATAAACTTTAGATGTAATGAAAGTTTCTCCTAACGGAGTCTCCACAGATAGGTCAAAGTCTAATTTCTCCGAAGTCAAGTTTAAACGTTGAGCACAAGCAGGAGAGATAAAAGAATGTATAGAACCGGTATCTAGTAAGGTATAAACTTCGCAAGAATTTATAATTAACTAACCCGTTATACCTTCGTTCGGGTTCCTCGCGTTTTGGGCAGTCACGACAAACGTTCTTCCAGAAACCGCCGACTTTATTTTGTCCGTATCCGCCTTTGGTGTCACCATCCCAGCTGGACTTGGTTTCGCTATAGTACAATCTCGAGCGATATGTCCTTCCTTTCCACAATTATAACATACCTTGAACTGTTGTGGGCAGTTTGGACTTATATGTCCCTCCTCTCCGCATCTGTAACATCTAACTGGCGGTTGTTCTCCTCCCCTATAATTTGTTCCTGGTACTGGTGCTGCTATCGACGTCTTCCTGTCATCGTTAAATCTTCTCTTCTTGAAATTTCCACTTGACTCACCTCTCCTATTATCATGGTCACGATGACCACCCGAGTGGTTACCACTTTTATCTGTATTTTTCCCTCCTCGCTGGTTCTCATCGCTCCGATGACTGCTGTCACCAGTATGACCCTGGTTGTGGTCCCTCGGTTGAACATACTCATTATCTCGCTCTAATAATTGAGCCCTGTTTACAACATCTGAATATAAAGAAAATTTATGAGAGATAAGATATTACCGAATCTCGGGTTTTAAACCTCTTAGAAACATCCTTGTCATTCGTTCCTCATTCTCGACCAAATGAGGTGCAAACCTGGATAACTCTGTAAACTTCGCCTCATACTGGGACACCGTCATGTTATTTTGTTCCAGTCTAATAAACTATACCTCCTTCATATGACGAATACTTTCAGGAAAATACTTGTCATTAAACAGTTTCTGAAATGTTTCTCAGGACATGTTGAGTGCGTCACGCTGGGTACGCTTCACAGACTCCCACCAGTAGTCTGCCTCATCGCGGAACATAAAAGTGGCGAATGGAACCTTTTGTTCCTCCATGCATCCCAAGACATCGAATATCTTGGTAATTTGCTTGACCCACGTTTTCGCCATGATCGGATCCGGCTTTCCCTTAAATTCATGTGGTCCCAATTCTTTGAACTGCTTGGCTGTGACAAACCGCGCGTTGTTATCATTTCCACCCGTATTCTGCACACGAGTCTCCCTCGTTTGATTTTGCATGAACTGCAAAAAGCTCCTAAACATTCTATCATTCATCGCTTGCTCGGTAACGTTGTTTACAGGAGGAATATTGCCTTCCTGTTGCACGTTCCCCTGGGTGGTGATTAAAGGTGTCTCCACAGTCTGATTTACTCCATTATTAACGTTCTCAGCTGCCATTCTTAAATACTGCCATAAAACAAGGGTTAATTGACATGTCACATATTATCCCTATACTCTGACTGACCAAATAAATACCAAATAAACTTAGTCAGGTCATACTAGCGAAGGAATTCCCCGTCTCTCCCCTCCTAGTTCTTGTCTCACATCTCAGTCAGGGATCATATCCCTAAGCTCTGATACCAACTTTGACGCCCCCAAAATAGGTATACAACACCCATTCTGAGTCGCCAAATACATGGTACAAAAAGCAAACTACAACTTCAATAATACAATTGTCGTGCAAAATACGACAACACATACTGTGAGTTTAAATACAAATATTGTCTTCTAGACAATATCCACACTCAAATAAGTCCTCATTATAATTATTCAAACACTATTTTACAGAAATAGTGAGGAAAGCTAAAACATCTTTCTAGAACCATCACTCCATACCCCGACTAGATCCTGCTATGTTCTCACCTCCTAAGAAGAAAAATGGAACAAAAAGGAAAAGGATGAGCTCAACTAGCCCAGTAAAGAATATTATGACTAAGATAATATACAACAAATTATCATTAGTATTCAATAGGGAAAAATCCGATAGAATATAATCGACAACAAGTTTTAGATAAACAACTGCAGCGAAAACAGCAAACCATTAGAAGAGTCAAGTAGAGAATGAATTCAACTATCTTCTAAGATTTAAAAGTTCATCATCAATATTTTATCCCTGTAACATCAATTAATAATCATCTTTATCCAAATATTCATCTTTGCACTACAGGCCAAAGATATTCATTTGTAACACCAGTCGGTCATGTTCATCTCAACACCTGTTCATCTTTGCACTACAGGCCAAAGATATTCATGAGGTAATCATACATCTTTGCACTACAGGCCAAAGATATTCAGTAATATCATCATTTAGGACTGAGGATGATGAAAAATATCTTAAAGAGAACGAATCCAGTGAGACAGAAGGACAAATAGTAGGGATTCGTATAACAGTTTATCCAAGATCAATAATACTTCATAATAATCAATTGTGAAGCAGAATTCAAAAATAAAATTCAAAACATGGATACAATCAAAGATAGTAACCATAATAGACATCTTGGACAAAAGGGAAAATTTTATTTTTCAGTGAATAGTGTCGTATTCGTGAATAGTGCCGCATACGTGAATAGTAACGTATACATGAATAGTAACCTCGACACAAAAAGTTCCAAATTTGATAAAAACTCATGTTAATATTTTAGCATAATGATATTGAAGAAAATAATATCATTTAAGAAGAAAATAATATCCCTTACCTCAAAATAACCGTACTTCTGTCTGAATATTGAATATGAGGCTGAATGAAACTTGTGCTGAATAGCAACTTTTAAAGTATCTAAATACTCACAAAATACACTCAATAATCTAGAGAGAGAAAGAGAGAAAACTTATGAATTCTGGTGTGATTTTTAATTCTAACTTAGCCCTCTATTTATAGGAAATGTTAGCACGCCGAAGCAGACTTAACCTGCAACTTGATGGTTTTACCTGCTACTATTTTCACCCACCATATTTGAATATAAATCTCAGCACATTTCTTCACCAACCAAGAGTGGGGCCTACCAATTCTAAAATTTTCTGCCAAAATGATAAACTCTAAAAACTCAACAATTTCTGAACCTGTCATCTCGTAAAATTCATAACAAATCATACGTTCATTTTTAACGGTTCAAAATTTGTAGACATATACTCAACTTATATATGTATAACATATCCAAAAATTACCACGATCCAACGGTCGGATTAAAAATTATAACCCCCGTAAAATATCTCAAAAATCCTGATTTTTAATACCTCAATTCCGACAAAAATACTGATAAAAACCTCAATATTAACTCCTTCATTTTTAACCACAAAAATATATCCCTCATAAAATAAATATTTCCTTATCATATGAATCAATAATTAATTATTAACAAATAATATTACAGAATCACATTTATGACAACCAGGCCGTTCCCAGGAAAGAGGGGGCTTTCCAATAAGGATTTCTCCTTACTAGCGCGCAATTAGATGACCAAACCTCTCCTTAGACAGAACTTTCTAGACATTACCAATAATGCTATCTAATGATATTATTTAAATAATATGAATTATTGATCTGATAATGGGAAATACTGTGCAGTGACAATTATTGAAACAACAATAATATAAAATATCAATGCAGCAATTATTGAATCAATAAAATAAAATATTGAACAGTAACTACTGTAACAATTATTGAGTAGTGCCTTCCTTCGTAAGAATCAATAATTCATAAATACTGTACAATCTGTGTGCTACTGCGCAACCACGCGTATTACTGTATTTTAACCACCGGGTATTCCAACAGTGTTAACGGTAACAACTACGCCGTTATTTATAAAAACTCAATTTTTGTCGTTATCTTCATCCAATCGTTTTCCGTTATGGGGCCCACAAATAGCTGCGCCGTCGTACGAGTATTCTCCGACAGAAAGAATATTCCACGACCACACGAATATTCATCGACCAAAAATGAATATTTTATAATCACTTTCTTATTTGAAATATTTGCGTATTTTATCCATAACTAACCACATTAATCAAATCAACCCTTTCTATTTCAAAATAATAAATAGAGGAAATTTAATTTCATTTATTAATAAGTTGGGGTCTTACAGTGATCTTCTGCAGAATACGATCGATCAATATCAGGTCTCGTATATTTCATTGTATACATGATTGTCACTCATGCGATCTCTCTTTTAGGAGTCTATGAGGATTATTAAAAGAGATACACTCCATGACTCGTCAACATGAGACAACTCTTGGAGTTTATCATGCTAAACGACTTTAGCATCAAATGAATATACGTTCCTTGGGTTAAGTCGAGCATCCTCTTAAATCTATCTATATAGATTTGTATTCCCAATTTAGATACTCTTCAAAAATCATTCGTGGAGGAATATTTAGACAACTTTATCTTTACTGATTGTAGCATTGGCATGTTATTCCTTATCCGTAGTATATCATTATATAATACTAGAAATGTCATGACGCTCCCACTGACCCTTTTGTACACACTAGATTCATTCTTATTTTTGATAAAATCAAGCTCTTTTGATTGTTTCATCAAAACTAATGTTCTATTTTTGAGAAGCTTACTTCAATCCATTTCTCTGAGTGTCTACAACTCTTACCTCATCGTATGTAATTGGATCATCATTTTCTACGATGTGCACCTCATCGTCATCATCCATGATGAATCCATACCTCCCAAATATCTTTGGTACTATTCCATATTTACGATTCGAATGTGGTACAATAGGTCTATCTATAAATTCCTCTTATTTGACTTATAGTGTTTTATGGTTCTTGAACTCTTCAAGATTCTATTATCCTCCCACTAGTCCCTTCATTGATAAACACCTTTATCTTAGAAGGTAGCGTGTTTCGCAACAAACACCTTTTGCTAAGTAGAATTATAGAACATATACCCTAAACTTACTTTAGGATGTCCCACAAATGTGTACTTGTCAAATCTTGTCTCAAGCTTATCTTTTGAAACCTTTTCACATAAGCTGGAGCCCCTTACCTTAATATACTTAAGATTAGGAATCATTCATGTCCATAACTCTTATAGAGTCTTGGGGTCGAATTTTGAGGTTACCTTTTCCGTAGATATGCAGCCATTTCTTAGACATTATCCCAGAAGGATACTAGAATGTCGATAAAATCATTGTGGACCGTAGCATGTCCAACAAGGTATAATTTTTCCTTTCAGATACATCAATCAACTATTGCGTATCAGGAGGCGTCCATTATGAGAAAACTATTTGAGATGATCTAGAAACTTATTGCACAAGATTTGTTCCTCGATCTAATCAAAGAATCTTAATTCTTTTTAAATTAGTTTCACTTTTGAATTCTTTGAACCTTTCAAATAATTTACAAATGTATTTCAGTAAATACACACATTTAACTTTTGAATGATCACCTCCTTTTTCTTATACTAGTTTGTTCAGTTTGCAAAATAATTTTTACATAAGTTAAGTACACAAAATCTATTAAGTAATATTTTAGTTCTATACAAAATATTATTATTATAAATAGAACAACAATTGTTCTTAATTATAATACCAAAGATTTTATTGTCCAACAATAAAATGGAAATAATATTTCTAACGAGAATTGGAATATAATAACAACTTATTGACTCAATAGATTTTCTCATTGGCAATGCTAAACTATAAGTTTCTATGGCTAATGTAGCAACCTTTGCTTAATTTTCCACACATAGAATTACTTGTCTTTACTTAGCTTTCTACTTCTGCTTGGTCTCTTCATAAATCTATATTTATGATAACCAAAGCAGGTATCTAATACCCAAGTAGAACCTTGACTTAAAGAAAAATTTATTTCAATCATGAAGAAAATTGTATTTGTAACCGAAACTTCACTAAGCTTTTTCTGGTTAGCCTCTGCAAGATACTTCTCGCATTTTCTTTCCAGTATCCAGGCTTATTGTAGTGGAAGCAAACTCCTTTGTTATCCGTATCAGTTTTGTTCTTATTATCCTTTGGTTTTGCCTTTCTATTTACCTTCTTTGAATCGTTCTTCTTTTCAGAAGATCATTTGGCCCCTACCAGTAAGACTTGGTATTTCTTGGTTGGAAAGTGACTCTCAATATTTTTCAACATGTTAAGCAAATCAACGAAGCTGATATCTAGCTTGTTCATATGAAAAATTCACAGCAATTATGAAAGGAGTCCGGGAGTGAATGCAAGATTAAATCTTGGCTCAACTCTCCATCCATGACAAAACATGTTGTCCTAATTGTTCAATCAAATTGATTATGTTAAGGACTTTTGTCTGTACTGTAGTGTCATTGGTCATTATAGATCGGAAGAGCTCCTTAGATATCTAATATCTATCAGTCCTACTTTCTTCACCATCAACTACTTGATGTGCATGAATATAGTAAGAGCATCCATAGTTTCATGTTGACTCTGAAGATTGTTACTCATGGATACGAGCATGATGCATTGAGCCAACTGTGCATCTTCTTGCCACTTTCTAAAAGTTGTAATATCTTCCTCAGAGGCATTGTCTGCAACCATTACAGGGATAGGTGTATTAAGGGCATATAGCTTTTCAGCAGTGAGAACTATTCTCAATTTCCTTAACCAGTCCGTTTAATTCGGTCCGATTAGTTTATCATCTAATATGCTACGCAGTGATAGTAATTTAGACATTGTAAAATTCTGTAAATGAATTTGTTCTTAACAACATTTTAGCATACATTCTTTTATTAATTACCAAAATAATTTATGTCTTATTTTAAATTAGTATCTCACACTATTTTTATCAAACTATATTACCCTCAATTTATATAGTTCGGCGATATCTAATTAAAGATATGCTAGTGAGAATAAGGATCTCATTTCAAATGTATATAGCCTTGTGTGTGCACAACAAACTATATATAAATAAATAGGTAGACAACTCTTGTAAATTACATCAACTATACAACTCCTTGTATTTTGTCACTTAGATCATAATGGTCAAGTATGTGCACATCTGAACTAAAATGATCTAAGTTAAGTCATACCTAGCACTCCATATATTCAAAAGAAAAACACTGTCCTTGTGTGTGCACAACAAAACAGCATTGTTCAGTCTATTTATAAGCATTAAATGTTATAAAACAACATCTTAAATATTTAATACTTGCCTTGTGTGTTCACAATAAACTCATATTAAATATTTAATACTCTATTATTTTACCATGCTATAAGGCGACGTTCGATATTCTAAATATCTTTGAACGTTACAACTTAATATAATTTATTTGAGGGTTTGTTATTAATTTGTCTCATCTTGTTTAGCGTGCATGCACACACACACACACACACACACACACACACACACACACACACACACACACACACACACACACATATATATATATATATATATATATATATATATATAATACGAGTCATATTAATTAACATGCGAAGTATTTTTACATAGGATGGAGATAAAATTTACATTAAGAAAAATTATATAAGACGAGGTACGCAGACCCCATTTAATAAAACTCATATATTCATGCATCCAACTAAAATAAAATCCAATCACATTGGTCAATAGTCTATAATCAATCCCATTTATTATCATACACATCACCATATGCATCAATAAATAACATTCATCTCATGAATAATAAACATTCAATATATATTGATATCATTTAATAGGAAATTTTAGTTAGTATAAAATCTAATTTTGAGTCAAAATAAACTCCTTTATTTTAATCCAAATTTAAATCAAAATAAACCTCTTTTATTTTAATTTATCCAATTTTGAATAAAATTAACTATTTATTTTAATCAAAATCTTTAATCAAAATAACTCATTTATTTTAATTAATTATGCAATCCAATTCCAAGTAAAAAAAAAAACTCCTTTATTTTGGATAATATGAAATCTTATTACATATCTAAATAAACTTATTTATTTAAGGAAACACAGATTTTCTTTCTTATTCACAAATAAACTCCTTTATTTTGAATAATATGAAATCTTATTTCATATCTAAATAAACTCCTTTATTTAAGGAAACGTGAAATCCAATTTCAACTCCAATTAGTTATCATGGAATTCAATTCCAACTCTAATTAGTTAGCATGAAATCCAAGTTTAAAATTAAAATAAATTTTTTATTTTAAGATTAAAATAAATTTTTATTTTAATTATAAAATTATTAAAAATATTATATATATATATATATATATATATATATATATATATATATATATATATATATATATTATAATAGCAAGCAAAAGTGATTCACGCCATATATACATAATATATACCAAAAGTGATTCATATATATATATTCCAGCAAAAGTGATTCACACCATATATATGATATATACCAAAGGTGGTTATCATGTTAACAGGATCATGCACCATATATATGATATATAGTAATAATTGAATCACATAGAATCACTCATGTTGCAGGATTCATTCATGTCAAGTGAATCTGGTGATTACCACTCTCCTTGATTAGCATAATAATAACCGAACTAGTCCCTTTTTTTTATAACGAAATCAATGCTCATAATTGATTAATTAAAAAAAAATCCACGGACTCAACGAATCACAGTACCGGTTTTTTAAAACAGGCTTTGCGATTTTTTTTTGATTTTTTTTTAAAAAATTATATAATAAATTATGCTCAATTAAATTATTTTAAACACATATCAATATACATATCAAATTAAAATAATTAATGATTCGCATAAAGGTTTGGCTTTAATGCCACTGTTAGGTTTGTAATATTCATGAACGCAATCAAATTGCACAAAATAAGCGAAAATGTGGAAAATTAGAGTTTTAAAATTTTACAAACCATATACCCAGATCATCCTTTATGCACAATTATTAATTAAACGAAAAGATAAAGAACAATAATCATACCCTTGAAGATTCGAGCTTCCTCAGGTACAAGTTCACCTCCAAATCCTTTCGCGTTCAACTTGAATCCACCGGGTTTTGTTCATTCCTTTGATCAACGTTAGCTACCCAAGTGTTTGGCCTCTAGAGGTGATCCACCAAGGAAGAAAAAGATTCAAGAAGATGAGTATTTGGCAAAACCCAAGTTTTTCTATCTCTCATAGAAAAGGGTGTACTCTCCCAACTATTGGAATTACGTATTCACATATTTTGTGAAAGTGTCAACCACTCTCACCCATAATAAGACTCCTCTTATTTATAGATGTGGGCAACCCTCCTGAATAATTAAGGAATTGGGTTTTATTTTAATTAATTAAATTTTTTTAATTAATTATGCTCCCAATATTATTAGAAATAATTAATTAAAATCTTTTAATTAATTAGCCTCCTAATCCTATTAGGAATAAATGAGAGTACTTTTATTAATTAATTTCTAAACTCATTTAGGAATTAAATAATAATAATAGTAATAATAATAATAAGACTCCTCTTATTAATTTATATTTAATATTTCAAAATATTAAATAATAAATATTAAGCTATTTAATTTATTCTATCACCATAGATTAAATTAAATACACTTAACTTATTTTACGATTATGTCATTTGCTTCTTAAATAATTATTCTTCCTTTTATGGTGTGACCCTTTAGGTTCTCCATATTAAACCGGTTGTGAATAAATCAATTACAACAATTCTAATATTATTTAAATAAATAAACTAAACTATTAATTTATTTAAATAAATAATATTTATTCTACAATAGGGATAAGTCTCCCTAGCGATTAACGACTTTCCAGATAATATAGATTTCAACATTAATCATAAAAGAACCTTTGAGTAAATAGTTACCGTACAATTCAATCCTTCCACCATACAATGTCCCAATTAAATAAAAGACATGGAATTACTGTTAAGTCTTATTTTATTTAATTATATGTATTTCGATCCTTAAATACACAACTCCAAATAATGCAAATTAGAAATTCCTTTCTAATTTTATTCTGCCTTGGCCAAGGACTACTGGGTTATCATTTATCGAATCATATAGGATATTTCTCTTCTTTTATTAGAAGCGGTAGATTCTTTATTAATCATGCATTATCTTCATGTACAACTTATTATACCCAAGCATACCCTTTGATATACCCTAAGGGTCTTAAGGAATAAGTCAAAGTATAACTCATCGTACACAAGATACTGTGATGATCTCAAGTTCAAGTATCACTTGTACTACTATCACTACAGGAATTCCTATTTACAGGCAAGTAAAACTCCATTAGGTATTCCTTAGCGAGCCACGTTCAGTGTATTTATTCTCTAATAAGTACCTACATACTTACTTTAGTGTCTCCACATAAATGATCATGAGATCAATCATCCTCATCCAATGAGCAAGTAACGTATGTATCAATCTATCCGGATTTACTAATCCCCAATTTAGTAATCCAATGATTGGAAATTATTTTAGTTTTAAACTTTCTAAGAATTTAGATCTCATTAGAATGATTATCATCATTATTCTAAAAGCATTGCTTAAAACTATGAGTTTATCACATATTATAAAACAACATCATGTAGATAATTAAAAGTCTTTAATAAATTAAAACTTTTTATTAATAAATAAATAATATTGTTACAAAGTATATGCTTTATCATCAAATATGATTGGCTTGTGTGCATACTACTTTCATCCTTAACATTATCAATTTGATTGAACAAAGTTGGACAACGGATTTTATCATGGATGGAGAGTTTAGCCAAGATTTGATCTTGCAGTTACTTCCGGGCTCCTTCTCGCAATTATTGTGAATTTTTCTTATGAACAAGCTAGATATCAGCTTCGCTGATTTGCTTAACATGTTAAAAAAATGTTGAATGTCACTTTTCAACCAAGAAAGACCAAGTCTTACTGGTAGGGGCCAAATGATCTTCTGAAAAGAAGAACAATTCAAAGAAGGTAAATAGAAAGGCAAAAACAAAGGATAATAAGAACAAAACTGATATGGATAACAAAGGAGTTTGCTTCCACTGCAATAAGTCAGGACACTGGAAAAGAAACTGCAAGAAGCATCTTGCAGAGCTAACCAAAAGAAGCTTAGTGAAATTTCGGTTACAAATACAATTTTGTTCATGATTTAAAATAAATTTTTCTTTAAGTCAAGGTTCTACTTGGGTATTGGATACCGACTTTGGTTATAATAAATATAGATTTATGAAGGAACCAAACAGAAGTAGAAAAACTAAACAAAGATAAGTAATTCTATGTGTGGAAAATGAAGCAAAGGTTGCTACATTAGCCATAGAAACTTAAAGTTTAGCAATGCCTACGGGTAAATCTATTAATTAACTCAATAAGCTGTTATTGTATTCCAGTTCTTGTTAAAAATATTATTTTTATTTTGTTGTTGGACAATAAAATCTTTGGTATTATATTTAAGAACAATTTTTGTTCTATTTATAATAATAATGTTTTGTATAGAACTAGAATATTACTTAATAAATTTTGTATACTTGACTTGCGTGAAAATAATTTTGCATATTGAACAAATTAGTATAAGAAAATAAGACGATCATTCAAATAGTTGAATGTGTGTATTTGCTGAAATACAAGTCTAAATTATTTAAAAAGTTCAAAGAATTCAGAAGTGAAACTAATTGAAAAGTATTAGAATTATTTGATCAGATTGAGGAAGGAATACTTGTACAATAAGTTTCTAGATCATCTGAAATAGTTTTCTCACAATGAACGCCTCTTGATACGCAATAATTGATTGATGTATCTGAAAGAAAAAATTGTACCTTGTTGGACATGGTGTGGTCCATAATAATTTTATCGACATTTCAGTATCCCTATGGGGTCATATCCTAGAAATGGTTGCATATCTACGAAAATGTAACCTCAAAATCCAGCCCCAAGACTCTATAAGAGTTATGGACAAAGAGGATTCCTAATCTTAAGTATGCTAAGATAAGGGGTTGTCCAACTTATGTGAAAAAGGTTTTAAAGGATAAGCTTGTGACAAGATTTGATAAGTACAGATTTGTGGGACATCCTAAAGTAAGTTTAGAGTATATGTTCTATAATCCTACTTAGCAAAAGGTGTTTGTTGCGAAACACGCTACCTTCTAAGATAAAGGTGATTATCATTAAAGGGGCTGGAGGGAGGATAATAGATTTTGAAGAGTTCAAGAACCACAAAACACTATAAGTCAAATAAGAGGAACCTGTAGATAGAACTATTGTACCACAACCGAATCATAAATCTGGAATAGTACCGAAGATACCTGGGAGGTATGGATTCATCATGGATGATGATGATGATGATGTACGTATCATAGAAGATGATGATCCAGTTACATACGATGAGGTAAGAGTTGTAGACAGTCAGAGAAATGGATTGAAGCAAGCTTCTCAAAAATGGAACATTCGTTTTGATGAAACAAATCAAAAGAGTTTGATTTTATCACAAATAAGAATGAACCTAGTGTGTACAAAAGGGTCAGTGGGAGCGTTGTGACATTCCTAATATTATATGTTGATATACTATGGATTAGGAATGACATACTAATGCTACAATCACTAAAGATAAAGTTGTCTAAATATTTTTCCATGAATGATTTGGGAAGAGTATCTTAATTGGGGATATAAATCTATATAGATAGATTTAAGAGGATGCTTGACTTAATCCAAGGAACGTATATTCATTTGATGCTAAAATCGTTTAGCATGGAATACTCCAAGAGATGTCTTATGTTGATAAATCATGGAGTGTATCTCTCTTAATAGTCCCCATAGACTCCTGAAAAGAGAGATCGCATGAGTGAAAATCATGTATACAATGAAATATTCGAGGCCTAATATTGATTGGTCATATTCTGGAGAAGATCACTGTAAGACAGTGAAAAACATCTTAAAGTACTTAACCGACACTAAGGATGTGATTAAAATTTATTGTGGGTCTAAATTAAAACTAGAGGGATTAAAAGACTCAAGTTTTTTCAGACAGACCAAGACGACAGAAAAACTACTTTAAGGTAAAGGGTTACCTTGAACAGTGGTGCAGTGAATTGAAAAGATTTCAAATAGCAAATAGTTGTTGAATTAGTGATAAAGACAAAGTAATAGCTATAAATGAAGCTACAAGTTGATTATTTGGATGAAAAGTTTATTACAGAACTAGGAATAGTTCCTAAGTCTCATCTTGGATCTAAACATGTGTTGTGGCACTTTCATTTGATTATAAAAATTATTAAAAGATGAAAAATCACAATAGAGATAGTGGACTCTCAAGAACAACATTACATATCCATTAACTAAAGCTTATCCAACAACAGGATAATCGTCACTTAGAGATGAATGGTATGAGATACCATGACGATTGGCTTTAGTGCAAGTGGGAGATTAAAGTAGTATACACAAAAGTCAATCATGTTTGATGATAAAGCATATATTTTGTAACAATCTTATTCATTTATTAATAAAACGTATTAATTTATTAAAGATTTTTAATTATCTACATGATGCTGCTTTATAATATGTGATAAACTCATAGTTTTAAGCAATTCTTTTAGAATAATGATGATGATCATTCTAATGAGATCTAAATTCTTAGAAAGCTTAAAACTAAAATAGTTCTCAATCGTTGGATTACTAAATTGGGGATTAGTGAATTCGGGTATATTAGTATATACGTTGCTTACTCATTGGATAAGGATGATTGATCTCATGATCATTTGTGTGGAGACACTAAAGCAAGTATGTAGGTGCTTATTGGAGAATAAGTACACTGAACGTGGCTCGCTAAGGAATACCTAATGGAGTTTTACTTACCTGTCAATAGGAATTCATGTAGTGATAGTAGTACAAGTGACACTTGGACTTGAGATCATCATAGTATCTTGTGTATGATGAGTTATACTTTGACTTATTCATTAAGACCCTTAGGGTATATCAAAGGGTATGCTTGGGTATAATAAGTTATATATGGAGATAATGTATGATCAATAAAGAATCTATCGGTTCTAGTAAAAAAAGAGAAATGTCATATGTGATTCGATAAATGACAACCCAGTAGTCCTTGGCCAAGACATAATGAAATTAGAAAGGAATTTCTAATTTACATTATTTGGAGTTGTGTATTTAAGGATCGAAATATATATAATTAAATAAAATAAGACTTGACAGTAATTTCATGTCTTATATTTAATTAGGACATTGTATGGTGGAAGGATTGAATTGTACGGTAAATATTTACTCAAAGGTTCTTTTATGATTAATGTTAAAATCTATATTATCTAGAAAGTCACTAATCGCTAGGGAGGCTTATCCCTATTGTAGAATAAATATTATTTATTTAAATACATTAATATTTTAATTTATTTATTTAAATAAGATTAGAATTGTTCTAATTGATTTATTCACAACCGGTTTAATATGGAAAACCTAAAGTGTCACACCATAAAAGGAAGAATAATTATTTAAGAAGTTAATGGCATAATTGTAATAATAAGTTAAGTATATTTAATTCAATCTATGATGATAAAATAAATTAAATAGCTTAATATTTATTATTTAAAATTTTAGAAATATTAAATATAAATTAATAAGAGGAGTCTTATTATTATTACTACTATTATTATTATTTAATTTCTAAAGTAGTTTGAGAATTAATTAATAAAAGTACTCTCATATATTTCTAATAGGATTAGGATGCTAATTAATTAAAAAGTTTAATTAATTATTCCTAATAAGATTAGGAACCTAATTAATCAAAGGAGTTTAATTAATTAAAATAAACTCCAATTCCTTAATTGTTAAGGAGGGTTGCCTACATCTATAAATAAGAGGATTCTTATTATAGGTGAGGTTGGTTGACACTTTCACAAAATACGTGAATACGTAATTTCAATAGTTGGGAGAGTACACCATTTTCTATGAGAGATAGAAAAATTAGGGTTTTGTCAAACACCCATCTTCTTGAATCTTTCTTCTTTCTTGGTGGATCACCTCTAGAGGCCAAACACTTGGATGACTAACGTTGATCAAAGGAAGGAATCAAACCCGGTGGATTCAAGTTGAACACGAAAAGGATTTGGAGGTGAACTTGTACCTGAGAAAGCTCGAATCTTCAAGGGTATAATTCTTATTCTTTATCTTTTCGTTTAATTAATAATTGTGCATAAAGGATGATCTAGGTATATGGTTTGTAAAAATTTAAAACTCTATTTTATCACATATTATAAAGCAGCATCATGCAGTTAATTAAAAGCCTTTAATAAATTAATAGGTTTTATTAATAAATGAATAAGATTGTTACAAAGTATATGCTTTATCATCAAATATGATTGGCTTGTGTGCATACTACTTTCATAGAATCGACAGGTATAGAAGCAGAGTGGATAAAGAATTTATTGGCAAACATACCGTTGTGGACTAAACCAATTCCTTCTATATCTCTACATTGTAATTCTCAAGCAGCTATTGGTAGGACAATGAACCATGTTTATAATGGGAAACAGAGACATATTTGCTTGAGACATAATATTGTACGAGGACTGATTAGTAACGATGTTATTTCCATGAAATTTGTGAGGTCTGAAAAGAACCTGGCGGATCCGCTCACTAAAGGATTGAGTAAAAAGGTTGTCCAAGAAGCATCCAGAGGGATGGGACTAGTGTCAACATTTTGAGTAAATAATATGTGATGGAAACCCAACCCATGTGATTGGAGATCCCATGAATTAGGTTCAATGGGTAACAACAAGTCATGTAATTATTTAATTAAAGCACTGCAATTATTTATATTTCTCCTTGTGTGCATGTGGTGCTTATTGACAAATTTTGATAGGATGAATCATTTAGATTCTTAATGAAACTCATAGCCCTAAAGGGTGGTGTATGTCAATTTACACTTTATGTGTTCACCTATATAAAGGTGGAAGTGTAGGCCGCTTCCTATAAGAGTCTTTGGCAAACTCTCTAGAGCCTTTGTGAAAAGTCTGGGATATGGTGCATGGCCTAGAACACGCCCAACCGCGAACTTGTGTGGATTTGGGTTTTTTGGGTATGTGTGCAAGTTCAACTGTTTGTATCATAGATAATGGGTTCAAGAAAATATAGTTCGCTTATAATCTACAATCATGAGCTTGTTCCACTAAGTGTCAATTCAAACCCACAAGGCATCGACGTTATGTATCAAAAATCCATTTCCCTTCTTACTTTCTTTTAATTTCTTCTCTCTTTGATAAATTTGAATCATGTGGGGGATTGTTGGTTGTGCTTCAAAATTCTTAGTTTTGGCAAAGTCCCACATTGCCTATTTTGAGAACCTTTCATGTGTATATTAGTACTTTATGAGTCGGGCTTAGTAACATGATTGAGGAAAAAGGGATGGGCTCGCGCACATGAGGATGACTAAGGAATTGGGCTGGGCCAAGCTTGGATCTTAGGACTTTCGGTTAGAAAACCTTAGTGCGTGTGTGCGCGCATTACGCCCTTGCAGGGGGGTGGTGCTGATCCGGTCGATTATGCCTCGCGGGTGCACTCAAATAGCCCACTATTTTGCTAAAATCCCTAACTTTTATTTCTTTTATTTATCAAGACTTTTATTATTACTTACTTGAGTCGCAAACCTATCCCAACATTCTTAACGTTGCCACATCTATCTCCAGTAACGTTCATCATGTTTTGTTCTGTAACGTTCCATCAATGTTAATTTTTTCCCAACGTTCTCTCTAACGTTCATAATTTTTCCAACGTTCTGATCATTCTTTTTCTTCTATAAATACCAGCTTGTTCTTCCAAGTTAACGCACAATATATATCACATTCTTTACTATAAACTCTATTATTCTGTGCAATCCAAATAAACAAGTCCAAAGTCTCCTTCTGTGAGTACACACGATCGGAGGCTTCACCGTTGAACCCTGGGAGTTGACCGCCGATAGCCCATTTGTACCTGAGGTTATTACCAGTAGGGGCGAAATCACTTTTTAGGATAGTATCTTATATATGCCTCTGTTTCTTTCATATACCAAATAAGTTGTTCTAATTTTATTGTTCAAATCGTCTTGTTAATTCTGCTCTGTATTCCAACAATAACGTTGCTCGATAATGCCTCGCTCATGAACGAGTCTTTGATTCGATCCAAAACCACCTATCCGATGTTTGACATTGTTGTAGGGGAGTCCAACAATGTCCCAACGCCCCGTACGCTTCACCCATGACAGCTTGCCCATGGCTCGGGTGACCTTCACGGAGCACCCCCCTATAGTAGCACTTATGAAAATTTTCAAGTTGTCACCACTGGATATCAGATGTGTCTGAGGAGTCATAATGCAAACCCTTTAGATTTGCTAGTTTTCTGACAAGTGCCAATTGCCTGCTAAGTGCGCCTAACGCCCCCACAATGTCGCCTTCTATCGCACAATGCTGCATAATGTCGCCCAAGATGAATGTCAAAGCCCAACTTTGGCATGTTGTTTGGCCAGAGCCCAAGTTCGCTGCACGCTGCGCCCAGCTGCCACACAATTTGAGTAGTAGCCTGCCTTGTCCACAATGTTCGAGTGTCAAGGCCTTTGGCATGCTGTTTAACTATTCCGTATGTCAAATTCGTGTCAAGCCAACAAGTGTCTAACACATGTCCATATGGAAAAACAACATGAAAATTTCTTAAGAAGCTCTCTTTTTTTTCTTAATAAATAAATATCAACATTTAGTGAATTACCCTTTGCAATAAAATACATTTTCTCATGGCTTCAAGTTTTTTTCTTCTTTTTTCTTATGGTAAAGTTCTCTTTTCCTCATGTTAATAGGTTTTCTATCCTTTGTTCTTTTCTTCTTGTTTTCATGATATCATCTTATTTTTTTTATTTTGCAGTCTTAATCAATTCTGCTGAAATTCGAGGCTCCATGAAATGAATAAGCTAACCTACTTGTGTTTGGGGGATATAAATCCAACTGGAGAAAAGAAATTCATTAAAGTAAGGAAAGGTAGTCAACAAAATTTATGGCTCACACACACAAATAACTTTGTAAATAAAACTTTCATTTTTAATTTTATTCCTTTTGTTTCTGGTGATTTATACTTGTAATTTAGCTTCCCCAAGAAAGAACACCATATTATGTAGACAATCCTAGCTTTATTTTTTTTCTCAAACAAAAGAATTAATGTGAAATTAATATGTATTATATTCTAATTAGCTTAACATGCATCTTAAGTCTTAACATTATATTTATGTATATATGAACATTAATTAATGAATAAAAAGTTCAAACATTTGCTTTTGGAATAGATTATTTTACTCTTCCACAATCCTTTTTTTTTTTGTCGGAAAGCCTCACTTTTTGGGGAATACAATATAATTTGATTATACATCATTAAGAACCAATTAAAACTCATCAAAGGAGTAAAAAATAAACTCACAAATAAGTCTCATATAAAGAGGAAACAAGTTTCGTATAATAGAAGAGGAAAAAATAAACTCACAAATAAGTCGCATATAAAAAAGAAACAAGCTTCTCATAATGAAAGAAATAAACTCAACTAAATGAGAATCAAACCTGAGACCTCATAGTACTACCTCAATTTTATCCACTAGGCTAAGTCATCATCGACTACTCTAATAAATATCAAAACAGCACTGCACTGGGCCTGACTTAAATATTTTTTGCACTAATCGGTTCGAATAAAAACCGGTTGGTTCGATGCAATTCAACCGATTTCGAATCAGTTTGATTCAATTTAAATTAGCATTCCTATCTTAGGATTTTATGAGGTACAATTTTTGACAATTATATAAATTTCTTTTTGAGAGTTTTTATCTTATTGGTGTTAGAGTATTATAATCTACCACTATTCCTCTGCGTCAAAAAAATATCTTGAGTTTCAAGACCCCAGATCTAAGGAGTACAAAGTTTAGGCTTCAGTACAATTTATTTTGAGAAAAAGCAAGAAACTACTTTCCAAGACAAGAAATTATAAATAATTAAAAATTTGCCTATAAAACTTATGAGATTTCTTCATCTATTGATGGAGTGAACTATTACAATAATAAGAGGACTGGATGTAACAGCACACCGTATGTATGTTGTGAACACAAGCAATATATTGAAACAAACACGCTTGAGAAATAATATAAAAAAAAGGCAAAAGATTTGTAAAAGTAAAATAATTTATTCAATCCCTACACCGTCTCCGTCTCCGTCTCCGTCTCCGTCTCTATCTCTAGATTATTTTTACCCTTCGCGCATCACACGTGTACGTATATACTAGTAGTACATATTGTATTGATTTCATTTTCTCAAACTAGAAATAAAGTTTTACTCAATATAATTTTATTTAGATAATAAATTATATATTTTTGGTCTAAATATTTAGTAGTAAAATTTTTTATTTCGAAAAAAATAAACAACATATTCAATATATTTATTTCGATAATATGATGTTTTTCTTGTTTCGCTTGTTATTAATTTGAGTTATAGTTTCCATTTATACAGCGAACAAGTTCATAATCTCAATTGAGTGATAATTAATCGTTAGATTGACAATCACCTAAAAAAATGTGTAAAGTTTTATTCATATGATATTATACTCCCTCTCGTCTCCAAAAAGATGAAAAAAAATTAAAAAAAATTATCTCTAAAAAGATGAGATAAAAATACATAAAGTGAATGATAAACTTAAGTTGTTTAATAGGTTTATTAGTATAAAAGAAGAGTAAGGGGTTGTTTGTTTAGCACTGAATATATTTGAATGGCTGAATGACTGAATCAGTCAGCTAGTAAGTGTGTTTATTTCGGAAAAAAATCGCCTGAATGACTGAATCGGTCAGATGATTGAGCTGAATGACTAAATCAGATTTTTTTGGTTGAATGACTGAATGAGCAGCTGAATAAAGTAAAAAAAATTTAAAATTTATAAAAAAATATTAACTATTATATTAAGTAATATTAAATAAATTTACAATAACTTTAAATTTTTTCAGAGGGATAAAATAATAAAATTTTATCATTCAGATGTTTCAGATATGTTAATTAACAAACAACTTTTTTTTCATTTAGATTCAGATTCAGATTTATTTAGTTTTAATCAAACACCCCCCTTAAAGGTATAGATACATCATATTTACTCCCTCTTTCCTGAATCCACTATAAAAGGAAAGGAAAAAAACAAGTGAGGTGGAGGCCCACCTATGAATTATCTCACTCCAATTTTGTCTTTCAAATATTTTCTTTTTTTTTAGTTTATATAATTTTGTGGGGCCGCAACTTTTGGAGACGGATGGAGTACCATTTATATCCTTCTCAACACAAACCATCAAATCAAACCCTAATTTAATTTAACAAGTTATGTTTCCCAACCTACAAACCTTAATTAAAACTTGATGTAGAGCATGATTTGGACGCTGATTTGGAATTGAAAGTTGATTCACAAGTTAGAAGGTGGGCTTTCGTCATGTAAACTTTAAACGTACATAATTTTTGATTCGTTTAAACTTACAGAACCCATAATATATCAAATTGAAACTCTCAACGAACTCTACCAAACTGATGAATGAATGCAGTGTTGTATACCGTTTTAAGCCCAAAAAAACTTTTTTAAAGTGGTTTAATCGTCCGTTAAAATTTTGGTCAAACTTCAGATTATTTTTAACTTTTTAGTATTTCGTTATTATCTTTTCTAATTAGAGTTGGAAAGTGCTTTAGACTATAAATATGTTGTTTTAGGGCTTTGGAATTATTCTTTTAACTATTATTATTGTGACGCCCCCAAAATAGGTATACACAACTCATTCTGAGTCGCCAAATATATGGTACATAATTTAAATACAAACTTCATTTATACAATACGACAAAACGTAACTGTGAGTTTTAACACGAATATTGTCTCGTAGACATTTATTATCACACTATTTTATAGAATAGTGAGGACTACTATAGCCACCATCTTGGACCATCACTTCATTTTTCGACTAGTCCCGACTATATTCTCATTTTTTGAAGAGAACAATGAAAGCAAAGGGTGAGCTCAACTAACTCAGCAAAGAATATTATGACTAAGATAATGCAGAATAAATTATCGTTAGCCTTCAATAGTGTAAAACTGATAGAATATAATAGACAACAAGTCTAACTACAGCGGAACAAACAATCTATTAGAAGAGTCAAGTAGAGCATAATATCTACTATCTTTTATGATTTAAAAGTTTGTCAATAATATTTTATCGATGTAACACAACTCAATAAATAATCCATATCATCGAATTATTCATGCACTACGGGCCAATGATATTCGTTAGTATCACATCCATGAATTATCCATGCACTACGGGCCATCAATTCATTATTATCACATCCACGAATTATTCATGCATTACGGGCCAATGATATTCGTTAGTATCACCAGTGGTCATGATCATGCCAACAACTGTCCATCAATGCACTACGGGCCAATGAGGACTTTTATCACATTATTTGTAACATTATATGTCATGAGTATACCGATACATAATCATAATCATACCAATCAACATTCCATCTATGCACTACGGGCCAAAGATGATTTTCATCACAATATAAGCATGAGGATGATGACAATGATTTAAAAAGTCAATTAAGTAAGAGCAAGGATAAATTTTAAAGATTTATAAATCAATTTACCCAGAGTTCAAGGATGCCCAAATTGTCAACATGATAACTGCTTTAAAGAGTAAAATTCAAGAATCATGTTCATGTATTAAAATAATTTGGAGAGAAAAGAAATCAATTTTTGTCATGAATAGTTTTCCGGGTGAATCTTCATGAATAGTACCCCATGAATAGTACCCGACATGAAAAGATCAAAATTTAACAAGAATGTTCAGAAAAATATTCTTGTGAAACGATACTAGATGAAACGCAAATTTTAAGGATATTCTACTAATTTTAAGAAGTATAGAAGCAATACTTAACCAAATAAGTGTAGAAATCGGAATCTGAAACGAAATAATATTACTTACATACTACAGAGTATGGAAGAAAATATTATTTTTTACGAATATTGAACAAAAATAATATCCCTTACAATTGCTAAACGAAAATAATATTCCTTACGAATATTAAACAAAGATAATATTCCTTACGAATATTGAACGAAAATGATATTCCCTACAAATATTGAACAAAAATAAAATTCCTTATGAATATGAAAAATAATATCGTAAGCTAATATGAAATAAATAATACCCCTTACCTTAAAAAGAGAGCAATTCTGACTGGTATAGCGAAAATATTCTTGAAGAAAAACTTGGACTATTTGCTACACTCAAAGTTTTCTTAACTCAAAAGAAATACACTTAATATTATAGAAGAAGAATTCTCTGATTCTGGTGTGATTTTTAATTTTAAACTGAGCATCATATTTATAGGAGAATGATAGAATACTATTTGGACGCATAGTAGGGGAAGAATCACGGGCGAAGTTCACGAATTTTCGACGAAAATTTTTAATTTTACTATGCTGCACTATGCAGTACTATGCAAACACTATACAGTATTATGCATATAATAAAATATAATATATTCTATTTAATATAAAAAAATAAAACTTTTAATATTATATATATATAATATTAATACTCTCCCCCCCCCCCCCCCCGTGACCTTAATTCCCCCCCATGACTTTGATTATATATATATATATATATATATATATATATATATATATATATATATATATATATATATATATATATATAACAAAATTCAGATAACTTTCCACCGACAGTTTTGTAATATGGGTAAGTGGGGGTCCAAATAATACGTCAAACTTACAACAAATACTTTATAAAATTTCTCACTATTTATCTCAAATCACTTAGCTTCTCAAAACACATTTTTGATCAACAATTATTCATCACTAATATTATAATTCATAATATTAACAACCAGATCATTCCCAAGAAAGAGGGGGCTTTCCGATAAGGATTTCTTCTTATTAGCGCGCAATTAAGTGACCAAACCCCTTTCCTCGACAGAACTTTCTAGACATCGTCAATAATACCAATAATAATATGAATAACTTTGACATCTCAATTATTAATTTAATAATATAAAATATTATGCAGATGATACTGTGATAATAATTGAATCAATAATATGAGATATTATGCAGCAATTACTGTGACAATAATTGAGTATAACTGAGTGACTTCTCATGTAAGCATCAATAATCAATATCGTGTGCTACTATGCAACCACACATATTACTATAATTTTATCATCGGGTATTTCAACAGTTAACGGTAAAACTTTTGCCGTTATTTTTATAAAAAGTTATTTCTGTCGTTTTCTAACTCCGACAGTAATTTCGTTGTGGGGTCCACCAATGATTGTGCCGTCGTACGAATATTCCCTGATAAAACAAATATTCCCCGACCAAACGAATATTTCATGACAACTTGCTTACTTTGTGAAATTTATAAATATTACCTACAACTATAACATTATATCAAATTCACACTTTATTATTCAAAAAGATATTTCGAGAAAATTAAATCTTTATTCATAAAAGTTGGGGTCTTACAACCTCCCCTTCTTATGAAATTTCGTCCTCAAAATTGGTGTACGTACCTGGTATGTCAAAGAGGTAAGGATATAAATCTCCCGTTATCTCGTCTAGTTCTAATTCAATAATGTGGCTCGGGTCTTCCATTTATTTACGTAAAATAGATATGTGAAAAACGTTATGAACACGAGACACACTTGGCGGTAAAGCGAGCCGATAGGTCACAATTGCTACTCGATCGATGATTTCAAATAGACCAATAAATCGAGGGTTGAGATTTTCTCTTTTCATCGACTCTTACATCTGGAATAACACGTTCTTATACTTTCTTCTTTATATTCATCAGCTCCGAGTGTGTAGCTTGAGCGTCTTTAACTTTTATCGATTAAAGTCGGTTCTACTCATATATTTGACATCATCACGTAGGTCCCTAGAGTCTTTAACTCTATCTTCATCTTTTGTAAGTTATACCAAATGGGCCTTTGCGTTGACAATATCGCACTCGTACCCGCATATGATCTTTTACTCAACGCGTCAGCTACTACGTTTGCTTTTCCAAGATGGTATTGAATGGTATAATCGTAATCTTTCAACAGCTTGAGCCAACGTCTTTGGCGCATGTTACGTTCGTTTTGGGTGAAAAGATATTTGAGGCTTTTATGATCCGTATAGATCTCCACCTTCTCCTCATACATGTAATGCCTCCAGATCTTTAGCGCAAAAACGACTACTGTCAACTCTAGATCATGAGTAGGATAATTCCTCTCATATTCTTTGAGTTGTCGCGAGGCATAGGCTATGAATTTCCCATGTTGCATGAGAACACATCCTAACCCTCTACCTAAAGCATCACTATAGATGACAAATCCCTTCGAACCAGATGGTATAGTCAGAACATGTGCTGAAATGAGTCTCCTCTTGAGTTCTTGAAAACTCTTCTCACATTCCTCGCTCTAATTGAATTTTATATTTTTTTGAGTCAGCTGAATTAACGGAGTGGTGATTCGAGAAAACCCTTCCATAAATCTCCAATAATAACCAGATAAGCCCAGAAAGCTACGTACTTCGGTCACTGACTTAGGTTGCTCCCAGCTTTGTATTGCTTCAATCTTTGTTGGCTCAACAGATATTCTGTGATTCGATATCACGTGCCCAAGGAATGCTACTTCCTCAAGCCAGAACTCGTATTTCTTCAACTTGGCATATAGATTATTTTTACAAAGCTTTTGGAGTATCAGCCTCAAGTGTTGCTCATGATCTTCATGGCTGTTGGAGTATATGAGGATGTCATCAATAAAGACGACCAAAAAATGATCCAAATATTCCTTGAATACTCAGTTCATCATATCCATGAAGGCAGTAGGAGCATTAGTCAATCTAAAAGACATGAGTAGGAATTCGTAATGCCCGTACCGAGTTTTGAAAGCAGTCTTTGAAATGTCATCAGTTTTAATCTTTAACTGATGATATCCGGAACGAAGATTGATCTTTGAAAAGAATTTGGCACCCTGCAACTGGTCAAACAGGTCATCAATGCGAGGTAACGGATACCTATTTTTGATGGTGACATGATTCAACTCCCGATAGTCAATACAAAGTCGCATACTCCCATTTTTCTTCTTTACGAACAGAACAGGAGCACCCCAAGGAGACGTACTATGATGAATGAAACTAATGTTTGGATTTTTAACTCCTGAAGTTCAATAGGAGCCATTCGATATGGGATTTTTGAAATGAGTTTTGTACCGAGTTCAAGGTCGATATAAAATTCGATTTCACGCTCTGGGGTAGGCCAAGAAGTTCTTCAGGGAATACGTCAGGAAATTTATTAACAATAAAAATTATCATTCAAATCTGACGTATTTTTGTTTAAATCCGTGACATGGGCTAAGAAAGCTTGACATCCGTTTTTCAATAAATGAATGGCTTTATGGCTTGATATGACAGTGATTAACTTTAGTGATTTGGTTACTGAATTCGTGTGACGCCCCCAAAATAGGTGTACATCAACCATTCTGAGTCGTCAAATACATGGTACATAATATAAATGCAAATTTAATTATACAACTGTCGTGTAACATAAGTTGAGAGTTTTAACACGAATATTATCTTCTAGACAATATCCAAACTCAAATAGAGTCCTCATTACATTTATTATCACACTATTTTATAAAATAGTGTGGACTACTATAGCCACCATCTCGGACCATCACTCCGTTTCCCGACTAGTTTCCAGCTATATTCTCATTTCCTAAAGAGAATAATGAAAGCAAAGGGTGAGCTCAACTAGCCCAGTAAAGAATATTATGACTAAGATAATGCAGAATAAATTATCGTTAGCCTTCAACAGTGTAAAACTGATAGAATATAATAGACAACAAGTTTAACTGCAGCAGAACAAATAATCCATTAGAAGAGTCAAGAAGAGCATGATATCTATTATCTTCTATGATTTAAAAGTTTATCATCAATTTTATCGCTGAGACTCAGCTGAATAAATAATCCACATCACTGAATTATTCATGCACTACGGGCCAAAGATATTCATTATTATCACATCCATGAATCATCCATACACTACGGGCCAAGGATATTTGTTATTATCACCAATGGTCATGATCATGCCAATAATTGTCCATCAATGCACTACGGGCCAATGAGGACTTTTACCACATCATTTGTAATATTTTAGGTCATGATTATACCAATACAAACTTTTCTGGTCATAATCATACCAATTAACAGTTCATTTATGCATTACGGGCTAAAGATGACTTTCATCACAATATAAGCATGATGATGATGACAATGATATAAGAATTTAATTAAATGAAAGCAAATGATAAATTTTAAAGATTTATAATTCAACTTATCCAAAATTCAATAATGTCCAAATTATCAACTTGATACTGCTTTGTGGAGTAAAATTCTAAAATAATATTGTATCAAAAATGATTTGGACAGAAAAGAAATTAATTTTTATCATGAATAGTATCTCGTGTGAATAGTACTTCAGGAATAGTACTCCGACATGAAAAGTGCCCCGAATCCCCAAGTGAATAGTAATTCATGAATAGTACCCCGTCATGCAAAGTACCCCAAATTCTTGAGTGAATAATACCCGAGTGAATAGTAACCCATGAATAGTACCCCAGGTGAAAATATTAAATTTTAATAAGAAAGTTCAGACCAATATTCCAATGAAACGATACTAGATGAAGCGCAAAACTCAAGGATATTCTACTAATTTTAGAAATTATGGAAGCAATACTTACCCTAGTAAGTTTAGATTTAAGAATATGAAAAGAAATAATATACGAAACTACAAATGGATTTTCATCTATCATGTGGTACGTAATCCACGTAGACATGTTATTCCCGCATATTAAAGGATGAATACGAAAAATGATATTCCTTACGAATATGAAAGAAATTATATCCTTACGAATACAAAAGAAATAACACCCCTTACCATGCGAAAATAGCATCCCTTACCTTAGTAGAAGACTGGATACTGTAATAGTGAAGTAGCAGAATACTATTATTCTTTCTCTATATAGTTTCTCTCTCTACCAATACTCTTGTGAGTTTTAATGAATTGGTGAGAATGAAAGAAAAATTAAGCTTCTATTTATAGGAAAATGAACTAAATAGTAACTGATTCACAGACGGTCCAGATTGATTTACTATTAAAATGGACGGTCCATATTGATTTACTATTAAAACCATAACTAACGGTCCATATTGATTCACTATTAAAACCACAACTGACGGTCCAGATTGATTTACTATTAAAACCACCACCGACGGTCCAAATTGATTTACTATTAAAACCACCACCTACGGTCCATATTGATTTACTATTAAAACCACCACCGACGATCCAGATTAATTTACTATTAAAACCACTACCTGCGGTCCAGATTGATTTATTTATTACACTTTGGTACCCCTAAAGTTTTCCAAGTTTGCATTATTCCCCTTTAACTTTTGTAATTCACTTCTCTTCAATAAACACATTCTTAATATTTCAAAAATTATTCATCATTAATATTATAACTTACAATATTGATAACTAGATCATTTCCAGGAAACAGGGGGCTTTTAGATAAAGATTTCTCTTTATTGACGCACAATTAGATGACCAAACCCCTTTCATCGACAGAACTTTCTAGACATTGTCAATAATGTAAATAATCATATGAATAAATGTGTTGTCCCAATTATTGATTTAATACTATAAAATATTGTGCAGATGATATTGTGACAATAATTGAATCAATAATATGAGATACTATGCAGCAACTACTGCTGTAATAATTGAATAAACTGAGTGGCTTCTTACGTAAGCATCAATAATCAGATATACTATTCAATACTGTGTGTTACTGTGTAATCACACGTATTACTGTACTTTTATCACTGGATATTTCAACAGTTAACGGTAAAACTTTTGCCGTTATTTTTATAAAAAGGTTATTTCTGTCGTTTTCTAACTCCGACAGTTATTCTGTTGTGGCATCCACCAATGATTGTGTCGTCGTACGGATATTCCCCGACAAAAAGAATATTCCTTGACCAAACGAATATTCCTCAACACAACGAATATTTTATATCAACTTGCTTACTTGGTAAAATTTTCACATATCACCCTTAACTTTAACCTTTTATCAATTTAACCATTTACTAAATAGAATAACAATTATAAGAAAATTGAATACTTTCATTTCATAAAATTCGGGGTCTTACAATCTCCCCTCCTTCTGAAATTTTGTCCTAAAAATTAATGTATGTACCTGGTATGACGAAGAGGTGAGGATACCTTAATTTCATTTCAGGTTCTAACTCCCAGGTCATTTCCTCAATATCATGGTTTCTCCACACAACTTTGACTTGAGGTATAACCTTTGAGTGTAGAATATGTTCTTTCTTATCCAAAATTTTAACAGGTACCTCTTCATACGTTAAATCTTCCGATATCTCGTCTGGTTTTAATTCAATAATGTGGTTTGGGTCTTCCATATATTTACGTAACATAGATATGTAAAAAACGTAATGAACACGAGACTTACTTTGCGGTAAGGCGAGTTTGTAGGCCACAGTTCCTACTCGATCGAGGATTTCAAATAGAACAATAAATCGAGTGTTTAGATTTCCTCTATTCGTCAATTCTTGCTTCTAGAATAGCACCTTCTTGTATTTTTTTCTTCATATTTATCAGCTCCGAGTCTATAGCTTGAGCAGCTTTAACTTTATCGATTAAAGTCGGTTTTACTTGTATGTTTGACATCATCACGTGGGTCTCTAGAGTCTTTAACTCTATGTCCATCATTTGTAAGTCATACGAAATGGGTCTTTGTGTTAACAACGTCGCACTCGTAACCGCATACGATCTTCTACTCAACGCGTCAGCTATCACGTTCACTTTTCCAAGATGGTATTGAATGGTATGGTCGTAATCTTTCAACAGCTCGAGCCAACGTCTTTGGCATTCGTTTTGAGTGAAGAAATATTTAAGGCTCTCATGGTCTATGTAGATCCACACTTTCTCCCCATACAAGTAGTATCTCTAGATCTTTAACGCAAAAATGACTACTACTAACTCTAGATCATGAGTATGCTAATTCCTCTCATATTCTTTGAGTTTTCGCGAGGCATAGGCTATGACTTTCCCATGTTGCATGAGAACACTGTCAGGAATAAGCATGTGAATGATATTCCTATTTACATATAATTTGATTATGATATAATTATGAATGAATATGCAAGTATGCTTGTATTAAGAAAAGCTGTAAAGTCCTTTGATAAATAATAGAAACATGTGTACAAGGACTTAGAATGAATTGATCAAATATGTTAGGTTGATCCTACATAAGCAAAATAGCTTTGTAAAGTCCTTAAAAAGAAATGATGTACAAGGACTATAAATATAAAAAGATCAAGCATGTTAGGTTGATATTATTATGTAATAGATAGGCTTGTCTGATCGTCGAGCACTACACCAGAAATCATAGTCTGCCGAGAGAGTCAAGGAAAGCTCGAGAGCTATCGAGGCAGAATCGTAGTCTGCAAGATAGTAGATCTCGGAGTTCGTAGACTGCCAAGGGAGATGAAGAAGGATCGTAGTGTGTCGAGAAGAACTTCCTCGGAGCCGTAGTCTTCTGAGGAAGTCATATTCAGAATCATAGAGACAGCCTGCCTACGAGCCGACCGAGCATCTGCCAAAGCCAAGTCAAGAATTGTAGACTACACCTGGAGTCGCAGAGTCTACTGATGCCGAAGCCAAATCAGGATCGTAGACTACACTCGAAGTCATAGAGTCTACTGATCATATCTGAGGCAGAGATCGTAGTCGAGCAAGATCAGAAGACAACGAGCACAAGGACAGATATCGTAGTGTGCCAAGATCTGATCTCGGAGTCATAGTGTCTGCACAGCTGAAGCTGAATCGTAGAGTGCAGAACTAAGATGTGCTCACAACGCTAAGGCAGAATCGTAGAGCATATACGATTCTCAACAAATGAGCACTCCCAGAATATCCAAAGAAATGAAGCCTCTGGTCGAAGCTGTAATGTTACATCCAACCAGAAGGAATCCAGAGAGCACTCAACGAATGGCATTCAAGCTAACTGAAGATCTAAGCACCAACCCAATCAGCATTCAGATTGAGATGAAAAGCCATTCGAGATGAAGTCTTCCACAAGTTGATCAGAAGAAGACTTCAGTAACTGACTAAGGAAAAGTCAGCAAGTGTAGTAGCTGTCAAGTGAATAGAAGACAACGATCTTGGAAGCAACCAGGATCGTAGTGTTTGCCACACAAAGGAGGAACTAATGGAGTATACCCAGAGATACTGGTTAGCCTCTGAAGAACAAGGCTAAAGTGATTAAGCATTGGGTTAGTCCATTGATGATAAGTCAACGGGAGATCACAAGGAGAAAGCGAACTGGACACGCCACAAATCTAAAGTGTCTTGCTATTCAGAAGGGACCAGAGCAAGGAGTCAAGCCATCAGTATCTGAGATCAGTTGAGGAAAATAGAAGTGTTGAAGCACTGCACAAAAGAAGGAAGAGGTGTTCTACATTGAAGATTCAATGAACACTCTTCGAGATCGTTGTGTTAACTCTTCCAGTCAATAAGCAACATTCAACAAGACACTACGATCAGGTCCAAGACGGCATGCATCAGAATCGTAGAGTTCAGTCATCCGAACATTGAAGCATTGGCAATGGTTCAATCTGAAGAGTGATATTCGGACAGGAGCTTATTGAGAGTATCGATGCAAAAGGACAAAGACATGTCATGTCACATCTGTAGTCTACCTCAAAAAACTCGAGATCTGTGAAGAGATTTGAATAACTCCCAACGGCTACATTCCAACAGGAAGATTGCAAAGGAGTATAAATCAGCAAGAGCTTCAAAGATCAAGGGTTGCTAGAGTTACTTTTTGGAGAGATGGTGGACTGATCTAAATAACGTAAAATAGTGAGTGACCAAAGAAGGTCCAAAAGCCCACTCTACGATCCACCAAGAACACTTGGAGATAAACAGAGTAAGAAGTAGAAGTGAAAGTTCTACTATGTAGAAGTGAGAGTTCTACTACAAGAAGAGTGTTCTGAACTACCAAGAGAAAGAAGAGCATCAATGTCATCTTAATGTCTATTATGGGAAGACTCTAAGTACCAGAGAAAAGAGCTTACAGTCATCTTAGCAAGTCCATCATGAGAAGGCATCAAGTATCAAGGAAGAAGATCACCAACGTCATCATGGTGTCAAGCATGAGAAAGTTTCTAAGTACCTAACAGAAGAGCTTACAGTCATCTTAGAAACTCATCATGTGCAGCCATCAAGTATCAAGAAGAATGATCTTCACTGCAGTTCAACAAGGGATCATCAGAAGTGGTTGAGTATCTGAAGAAGCTGAGCATCATGCAACACTCAACTGCACCTCAAGGATGATCACGTTAAGCTGCTAAGCATTCAGAGATGAAGAGCTTAAAGAACATCTTAGCAGCACCTCTAACAACAACAACAAACAAACAACAAGAAGCCAGGGCCTTAGGGGTCCTTGTCCGGAGGGACTAAATGAAGTTCCAAGCATGCTAGATTTGAAGAGTTCCTAGGGAACTAGAGAAGTTCCAAGGCTGCTGGCCTTGAAGAGTTCTTAGTGAACTGAAGTCCCAAGGCTGCTGGCCTTGAAGGAATCTTAGTGATTCAGGGTGCTGCCCTTCCTTAGTGGAAATCCTGTTAGTTCAAAGCAAAAGAGTGGATTAAGAGCTTGAGTCTCTGAACCACTTAAAGCCCCATGTGTCTTTTACTTTATGTCATTTACATTATGCACTTAACTGCTATAACTGCTATGTATGTATTAACTGCTTACAACTGAACTAACTCTAAGAACAATGTATGTTTGATTATGAATATATCAATGAAGGGGATCTTTTACTTATTCTGCTGTGCTTGAAAAGATTCTTATGTTTGTCATATGCTAAATCATTAGCAATACAAATTAAACGAGAAAAGTATTTGAAATTTAAAAACGATCTATTCAACCCCCCCTTCTAGATCTATATTGTGCCTACTGGGAACTAACAATTGGTATCAGAGCAGGTTCTCATGCTATATTCAAAAGCTAATCGCTTTGAGTCTGATCCCAGGCACAAACATTGTTCTAAACTTAGTTTAGTTGTAAGTCACTTGTTATATGCAGATGAGCTCACACGTTCGAAATATTATGTACGGGTAAATGCGTATATACACCTGAAGCTGCTCAGATTGGTCCATGTTCTTGATTGCCATACCAACAAGACCAATCCTTGCCAGTGGTCAATCTTGTAGTCTGAAGACCAGGCTAGGAAGCTCAAGAGACATCAACAAAAAGGAGTCAAACATCCACCAAGCCTGAAAAGATGAAAAGACCATGCATTCTAAGAAATGCTTATTCAAAGAAGAAAGGAGAACTTCTCAAGGATGCCAAAGAACCAAGGATGCTGAGAGTCCCTTAGCTTACATCTTCAAAACCTCGACTGATTGATTGAAGGGCAACTGGAGCAACAAGATGTCAGGATCAAATGTGAAGCTATGCACATCAATGCTTATATTCAGTATATCTAAGTTAAATGACTGTTAAGAAACTGATAGTAAAAAGGTACGGTTTCTCACTAATATAAATACGTACATCATGTTGCACCTCCTTATGCACTATAACAGTACCCTGTTAAGAAATCATAATCTACCTAAAAAGGTGAAGAGAGAGAGTACACTAAGGTTGAAAAATCAAATGCTTACAAACTTTCTCTCCATCCAAGTTTTAGGTTGAAGATGACATCTTGAAAGAAATCTGAAATAGGTCATAAGCATATCAAAGGTTAAATTAATTTTGTGTGGGGAAATCTTTGCTGATGGGTTAGTATGTATGTACAAACCTATGTTCTGAGTGTTTGATAACATTCAGAGTATGATCAGTTCTACAAGAGTATCTTGAAGATTCGTAGAAACTGATCACCTCTATGAATCTATCAGATATGCATAAGTAATAGCGTTGATTCTCACTCTGTGAACATTTAAACTCTGTGAACATAACCAAGCAAATGATGAAATCCATCAAAGGAAAAGAGTGTTTTATTAAAGTGGCAAATCTTTCACACACTCAACATCATGCATCTCAAAATGTAATATCTAAATTAGCTGCATGCATGAATATGATTATTGGTGATCAATATGATGTTAATTCTAATATATGAGGAATAGGGATTTTGAAAACTAACCTGGCAGGACCCATTTAACCATGGGTACCAAAATAGAAATATATCTAACCTGCAGGTACTTGGTCTACTGAAGCAGAAGACTTCAGTCAAGAAGACTCAACCAGTAGAAGGCTTAGGACTGTTCAGAAATGATTTTGATAAAATTCCTATATGTCAAAGCCTGTCCTTGAAGACCTACTGAGCTAATCTGAATAAAGCTCACATGGCTACTGATCTTTATATGGAAGCAGACCATTCAACCAAAGATGAAAAAGGTCTTATATACTCAATCAGGCAAAGCATGATATATGAGAAGAATCCTCAAGGAAGCTCACATCAGAGGAACATCGAGCATCAGTCATGAAGAACTCATTATGGAAGCAGAACTCAGTAAACACAGACTGTCAAAGAAGACTACGTTCGTAGCGCTGTCAAATGATAGTAGAGTGATCTGTCCTGAAGATATCCATGCTTACGATATAAGGAGGTTCAATTGATAATGGTGATTTCAGTTGGAAAGAGATATACAAGGCTGCCTTCTAATATACCTAAAGAAATCACATCCCTCTAAGAAGACAGTATCAACCATGGGGGAGCAGTGATTTGTTAAGGAACAACAACACTAAGATGTACTATGAAGTAATGTACCAGCTACAAAGTCCCAAAACTTTATGCATGATGAACCAAATAAAGATCCATAGTCAGTAGGAACGTCTCAAAACGTACTACTGATAACCTATCAGCCACCCAATTCAAAATTATGGAGTGCCTACGATCAAACATCTGATCGTAGTGTAAGAGCAGGAGGACGCCACGACTACAGCCAATGCAAATGTCTAAAAGTTGGTAGAGGATCTCCCCAGCAGAAAAGGTCAAATGAGATATCAGTTCAAATCGCTTCTAAAGTATTTCATCTAGAAAGCGCCTCAGGGACAAACCTGACCCTTAGTTCACTCTAAGACGTTGGCCCTTCCTGAGCTACCTTAACCCAGAAGGATTGCTTAGTCAAGTTCATCTCAAGGACCAAGACAGTCAACGATCGTAGAGTAGAGTTTGAAGCGAACTCATTGATCGTGGTGCAACCTCAACGATCGTAGGACCAGACTCGACGATTGCAGTCCTTCCAGAATACACTAGCTCTTGAAGAGCTCGGAAGAACTAAACAATTGCTCAACCATTCAAAGTATGAGGAGATAAGGTCGAACAGCAGTTAGAAAGATGTCCTGCAAAAGAAAAGTGCCCAAACCTTCATTAAGTACATCAGTGGTTAAGCTATGCAGTCTCAAGATGAGGATTAATGCCAAAATCATCCACTGCAGCATCACTCAGAAGTAGATCGTTGAGTCAATAAAGAAAAATATGGAGTCCATAGCTATCTCACCAAGCTACTCTACGACCAAAAAGGTCAACGGTCAACCCACGTTAATTAAACGTCTACTCTCTTAAAAGAAATATCTAACTGAACAGTTAATGGGGAGTTACAGCTCATTACTGGGCATCGTGCAACCAATGGCTGGCTGACACATCACAGCCTATGCAGAGCCAAAAGGAAAATTCATAAAGACATATTCAAAATCTTCAAGCAGTTATCAGAAACTATCGAACATTTCTCCCTCCCTTTTTCAAACCTTAGAATTCTCTTCGAAGCCAAGATTAACTAACCCTTCAAAGCCTTGCTCAAATCACGATCAGTTATCTCTCATAATTCTCTCTGAATCAAATACCCATATTCCTTGAACTCTTCAAATGGCAGAATGGCAAGTTATTACCGGAATCCAACTCGGCTTCAAAAAGTTTAAAAGATCAGAAAAGAAGTTCAAGGACATACTTGAGCTCGTAAAGAAGGTTGGGTTCTCTGAGTGCCTAGAGGCCGACACTCCAGTCTATACAAAACTAGTGAAGCTGTTCTACTCAAATGCATCAATGGATTCTGGGCTTCTGACCACGAAGGTGAAAGGAGCAAGTCTGAAGATAAGATCATCAGACATTAATCAATGTCTAGGGTTTTCCAACCAAGATCTGATAAACCTAGATGAAGTCAACATTGAAGAAGGCAAGAGGCTAATGCGGTACCAAAGAAACCCTTGTCTGAGGGATATGACGAAAAAGGAGTTTCCTAAGGAATTTGAGTTCCTTGCTGAGATAGTGGGCAAATGTATACTGTGCAAAGATACTGCACATGACACTGTGCTTGATCAGTAATTGAAAATTATGTCAGCTATAGTTCTGAAGAAGCAAATTAACTTTGGAGACATCTTGTTCGATCAGATCTCCAAATGGGTAGAAAAGGCTGAGGTGAAGAAGTCTACAGAAAAATCTCTGACTAAGGTCTTTTATGGAAGACTGCTGAGTATCGTGATGAAGAAGAAGCTGGGAAACAAGATCAAGGATGATGAGGGAGAGCCTCTAAATGTTCATAAAGTGATGTCTCCACAGCTGTTCATAAACTGGAAGAAGAACCCAAAGGAGAACAGGACACTAACAACTACTAGGAGCAGCAGCAAAGTCTGTGTAAAGAAGAGAAAGGAGAAGGAGGTGAAAAGTTCTAAATCTGGTGACTCTGCACCAGTAGCAGCCACACTAGTAAGGAAGAGATCCAGGAGTGTGAAGAAAACTGAGACCCGACCAAGAAGTCTCTCCACTGGAGACGAAGATGAAGGTGAAAAGGTCTTAACTGCACCAGAGACCACCAAGAGAAGAAGCAACAGACTGCTTCAAGGGCCATCAAGCAAGAAAGCTAAGGTGGTAAACCAGCCAGCCTCAGTTCCCCAAGAAAGTCCATCTGACAAAGAAGAGGACGTAGAGTCAGAAGAAGAGAAGGGAACTGACAGACTCAAGTCAGAGTCCTCAAAGAGCAAATCCAGTAATGAAAGTGAAGCTGGATCAATGAAAGAAATTGTAAAATCTGCTGATAAAGAAGAGTATAAAAGCCCTATGTGACACCCCCAAATCCGGGTTACCTGACCCCCGAGTTTGGTGTTCACGATCCACAATATAAATAACATTTAACTACCCATTTATTTATAAATAGGAACATACACTTCATTAACTGATATAGTTAATACATTACCCCAGGTTCTCTAACCTTAACATTACAAACATACCCTTTAGTTATACAAAAAGGGTTCACAAATACAACATAATAATAATGTTAGTCATAACTAATTAATCACTATGTCTTTGCCTTTGTTCTTCACAGTATCTTCTGCAACTTCGTCCCTAGCTGAAAAGTTTTATTTAGCAAGGGTGAGCAACAAATTTACCCCGCAAGTTAAGCTATACAATGAATGTATAAGTATCAAAATAATAGACTATCTATTTTGATAGAATGATACCAAAGTTCAGGAAACTTTGAAATAGCTAAACAATTCGCTAATCAATAATAAGTTTTCTCGTATTCTAGGCAACGCAGTAATATGATAATGAAAGAGTACAATGCTTTCAAAGTTTCTACGATATTATATTGATTAAACAAGAATCAGCTCTACGTAATAACAAAGTGGAATAATTTCCAGATTTATGCTGAGTGATCTCACCAGATATTTGAACTTATTTTCTCGGGTATCTATCAAAAATTTACTTTGATACATACGCAGGCGTATCAGATAACTATAAAGATTAAATCATACCCAGAATGTACCCTAAACCCTAAACCTTAAAACGTACTTTTGGGTTACCCAGAATGTACACGGTCATGGTTGGTCAACCGACTTTGACCGACTATATCTTGTAATCTAGAAAGCGAATAGCTTGGTTTCAACTTCCAGATCATAGAACTCGTGACAGAGTACTGATCCAAAACATAAAACAACAAAAAAACACTAACAGACAAGGATTTATAGCCCCTGACATTACGTTGTCAGACGACCTTTAAAGCTCAAGAATAGTTTTGAAAAACTTCGATTTTACCAACTTTGATGATATGGATCTATGATAGATAGATCATCTAAAAACATCTTATAATACTTATATAAACACAAAAAGCACAATTTTAACCGAAGCATACAAGATCAAAATAGGTTTTCGGGTTTATACCTCTTTGTTCTAAATCTTGATCTTTGATCTCCAATCTGATCTTGGGTTAGTAATGAGCTGTTTATGTGACTGAAACACTTTAAGAATTCGGAGGTTTGGAGAGAAGGTGAGTTGGTGAGAGCTTGAATACAAAATAAGCCAAATACTAAACTTTCTCTCTCTCAAATCTCTTATATACCACTTAGATACATTGAATGATCTCATGTAGCTGTCAAATAAGGGCTAAATTGCTAGAGAGTTTGTCCCAAAGTCAAAGTAGTTGGTGAACAACTAAAGTTTTTGCCAATTTTGCAAGTTAACTTACTAAAATAAACAAAAGGGCATTTTGATCTTTCTCTAAATATTTTTAATGGAAATTTGGACAACAACCAAACCCTTAGGGTTTAAGGTTTGGGTTAGGGTTTGAACCCTTTAGGGTTTAGGATTTGAACCCTAGGTTTTCAATTTAATTCCCAAGATTTCCGAATTTCGGTTTTCAAAATAGAAAGTTAATATTTCTAAATTAGAATTAGAATTTTCTAATTATATTAAAATTTCTTAATCATACTAAAATATTGCTAATTAGGATTAATAATTCCTAATTAAAATTGCTAATTAAGCAATTAGGGTTGTAATTGGTCATTATGGTTTACAACCCACGAATTAGGGTTTCTAAATAGAAAAATAAAATTTCCAAATTACAATTAGGTTTGTAAAATAGAAAATTAAGACAACTAAAATATAATTAGGGTTTTCAACAGTGCAATCAATTTTCTAAATCTAAGATTAGGGTTTCTAATCCCTTATTAGGGTTTATTAATATTAAACCTTATCCTATCAATCATTGATCAATAAATCTATACAGTACAAACATGTACTCATTAATATAATTATTTTAATTATATTTTCTATCGAATCCCTATCCAGACTTAGGGTTAGGATTTTTATTCCTGTTAAGCACAACTCTACTCTAATTTCTTAGTCAATATACAAATTGACTCATTCTCTAAACTCTTATCACAGATACTTGTCACTAAATTGATAATTAATATTAATATTAATAAAAAAAAATTATTCACAAATTCGGATTATTCGAAATCCCGGGTTATCACATTCACCCCTCCTTAAAAGGATTTCGTCCTCGGAATCACCGCTTTCTTATTCTCTACAATATTTTAAAGTTGTATCATCAATTCATTTTTTTATTAACACAATATAAATTTGTGTTTCAAATTCTAACATGTGACTTGGATCGTATAAAAGAAAACAAATCACAAGAATATCTAACTCGTATTTCTCGCGTAATTTAATTTCTATCCGAACTCGTTACCTGTCGCCTCTTCATGGGCAGCTGCTGCATTTGGAACTGTCATGCTAAAAGTGAATGTTGTTGGTCTTCTTGGCTGTGCAGGTCCTCGAATCACCAAGGTTCTGCTACCGGGTCCCTTGTTGGCACTTTTCCTCTCTACATTTCTCTTCGAACAATTCCGGACCAGATGATCAGTCAATCCACACGCAAAACAACCTTGTGTCTTCTTTGGAATGGGACACTGGGGTGACATGTGTCCTTCTTGACCACAGTTGTAACAGACTCCTTTGTTCTTCAAACAAACTCCTTGATGATGCTTCCCGCAAACTACACACGGCACGCCTTTCTTCCTAATCTCTACTGGATTATTTCCTAAATTAATATCACCATCCCTCTTACGTTTATTAAGATTACTACCTCCACTACCACCTATCATAATATTTCCTTCAGCCTCCCTTCTTTGTTCTTGACTATTCTTCAATACAGCTTCAATTTCTCCTTCAGCGATAATGGCTTTTTCTAATAACGTTGAAAATGAACTAATTTGCAGCACATCCAACTTCTCGAGTACCAACGATTTCAATCCGTTCCTAAAACATCGTGCTTTAAGCTCCTCAGTGTCCACTCGATGTGGAGCAAATTTTGCTAACTCGTTGAACTTGACAAAATATTCTGTCACCGTCATATCTTCCTGCTTCAGATTCAAAAATTACTCTTCCATATTTCTCTTTAGACTTCCCTTCCTTGGCGGCATTATCTGATAAAAATCTTATATTAATTCTTCTTCTTTACACAGATTCTTATTAATAACACAATAAGAATAAAAAAAATTCTCATATAATCGTATATTTATTCAAATAGCACACAGTACATTTAGCTCTTAACACATAACACTATTCCTTTTTAAATAATATCAGGATTAACAACACAACTTTAAACAAAAGTTGTAATTCTCTAACTTTATACAAAAAGTTTTAATTCTCTATTCACACATAACTATTCCCAGTTCATCAAACTTACCACACCTAGGGGTTCAGGAACTTGCCACAATTATATGAGTGTATAAACTTATCCTAGTCAGACCTTTGGCGTCCATTCGCTGAGGGGTTCAAAACATTTCATATAATTATGAGTCATTAACTTACCATAAGTATGAGTTTTAAGAACACACAAATTAATCTTAATCTTATATTCATATAGAAAATAAAGTTTTCATTCATACAAACATATTTATATTTACATATGTTCACACCTCATTTTTTGATATTACAACACTTAATATCATAAACTTCTACCCAAAAGATACTATTACATATATCTAAGTTGTCTACCGACCACTCCTTTCACCCGTCTTCTTCTTACTGGGACACTTGTTGAATCCGTGACCCGTTCTCCCACATGAGTCTTTCCACACTTGCTGCAGACTTGCTTCTTCTTCGGGTTTGAACTTTCAGAATCATCACTGTCGTTGTCCCTCTTTCTCTTTTTCTTGCCTTTCTGCTGCTTGATTGTTCCTTCAGACGATCCATCACCTTCGGTCTTCATACTTTCCACATGCGCCTTTAGCTCGTTTCGTTCTTCGGTCATTTCGCATAACGCTCGCTCTGTCTTCCACAACTCCTCTAAGAGAAATACTTTTCTCTCGAGTTCTTGAACTTTTGCAGATATTTGATCTTGTTCTCCGACTTTGACCTTAATCTCTTTCTCCACCTTAGCTTCTTCAGACTCCGCCTCCTTATCACCATTCAGATACATCTCGGGATAATTGTCATGATCGCTCCCCAGATTGACCATAAGTTCATCTTTTCCCACCTCTTCAACTAACTCGCTTTGCGCTGGCACCTCGGCTACTGGCACTAGTACAACAGCCGTTAGCATCTCCGTACTCATTTCATCTTCTCTAGACATCCTACAATCAGTCTAAATGACTTGATTAATACTTCTCCAGTACCAACTTCTCACACTATGTGTCCATATATCTCACTATCTATACGTTTCGGCAATCCCTCACTTAGTACTCTAAATGAGTTTTCTAGATTTCCCTCATGGTTATAATCCTAGGGTTTTCCCACCCCACTTAAAGTTTATAACCTATAGCTCTCCTACCAACCACTGACATCTTGGTCACTACAGCTTTGATACCAACCTGTGACACCCCCAAATCCGGGTTACCTGACCCCCGAGTTTGGTGTTCACGATCCACAATATAAATAATATTTAACTATCCATTTATTTATAAATAGGAACATACACTTCATTAACTGATATAGTTAATACATTACCCCAGGTTCTCTAACCTTAACATTACAAACATACCCTTTAGTTATACAAAAAGGGTTCACAAATATAACATAATAATAATGTTAGTCATAACTAATTAATCACTATGTCTTTGCCTTTGTTCTTCACATCATCTTCTGCAACTTCGTCTCTAGCTGAAAAGTTTTATTTAGCAAGGGTGAGTAACAAATTTGCCCCGCAAGTTAAGCTATACAATGAATGTATATAAGTATCAGAATATTAGACTATCTATTTTGATAGAATGATACCAAAGTTCAGGGAACTTTGAAATAGCTGAACAATTCGTTAATCAATAACAAGTTTTCTCGTATTCTAGGCAACGCAATAATATGATAATGAAAGAGTACAACGCTTTCAAAGTTTCTACGATATTCTATTGATTAAACAAGAATCAATTCTACGCAATAACATAGTGGAATAATTTCCAGATTTATGCTGAGTGATCTCACCAGATCTTTGAACTTATTTTCTCGGGTATCTATCAAAGATTTACTTTGATACATACGCAGGCGTATCAGATAACCATAAAGATTAATTCATACCCCTCTGCAAGTATAACAAGTGATCAGCTTTATTTTACCCTATACTATGCATAATACTTAACAGCGCACAATGGTCGAATATACGACCCAAAATGTTCTCTTTATATAAAAGGTTGTTCTTCTCAGTCTCAGAATCAAGATTTTTGATTTAACAATGAAATACTATGATTTCAAATTCTATCTACTTAGTGATCTATCCGAAATAATTGGCATCGATCTATCAATAACAATTGATTTCTCTTCTCGTATTTATCAAGTTCTAACAAATGTTCGTCTAGCCAAAATAATTAGCTAAGACATTTCTCAATATAATTTGATAATAAACAGAAATTATCTATACTGTCAATATTAGTTTTTATAGTTATAAATATCCAACAACAGTAATTCTACGAATATATATTTTTCGAATCTGTAATTCAATTTGAATTATTAATCATGCACTAACTGCGAATAATCAACAACAACTTCCCTGGACATGGTATAATTAGCAATAATTAACCATAATAATTGAATAAATATAACTCAAGGTTGAGTTAGAAAACTTGCCTTTCGCGTTGATTACAGCTACACAATATAATTAACTGCGTTCGTAAGACCTATAATCAACAATGTCGGTCTCACAATTAGCACAATTATTTATAACACGTAACACTGTATTCTACAGTCACACTTCTCCTAGGCACATTACCACATAGTCACATCAATGTTTATAACCTATATAAACACTTAACAAGTCTAACTAGTTCGGTCTGGTTAGATTTCTGTCCATTCTCGGTATTTTGGTCACCCTATCCGACAATTAACACATTGATTGTCAATTAAACTTGGTCTCTAAGCTTCAATATTATTTTAGATAAGTCAAATATCATTTATAATATTTCTCGGAAGCTTTTAATAATTTATAAACAATTATTATAATTTATAATAATTTTTTAAACACTTAAATCATTTTTAAATGATTTAATTATCAAATAATCTTATCATTATTAATATTTAAAAATATTAATAATATACTTGTCAAAATATTAAAGTTATTGTTAATAACTTAAAATATTTTTAAATCATCAATATTCTACTTAAATGATTTTTAAAGTAATTAAAATTATTTTTAAATCATCACCATTAATATTTAAATATTAATATAATTATTATCAAAATATTAAAAGTCATTAATTATAACTTAAAATACTTTTAAACTATTTTTCTCATTTTTAAATGATTTTTAAATCAATAAAATTATTTTTAATTCCTTTATTTAATTTAATAAATAAATAATCTAATATCATTAATATTAAATTATTAATGAAAATTCTCTAAAAATATTAAAAATTATATTTTATAATTCAAAATATTTTTAAATACATTATTTTTATTTAAAATAATTTTTCATAATATGAAATTATTTTTCTCTAATTTATTTAATACACTAATTAAATAAATTAAATACTTTTAATATTTAAATAATTATAAATATTAAAAAATATTCCAATTGGTCAAAAATTATTTTTCGTAATTTAAAATAATTTTTAAAACCATTTTTGGTAATTTTTAGAATTTATTTCTATTTTTAATTAATTTTAGGAATACTCAGAAATTAAAATAAATCAAACCGTCGCTAAAGGGCTTTAGCGACACAAAGTGTCGCTGTTGGTGTTCTTGAGCTCAAGAACACTGACAGTCAGTGCTCGAGGGTCTTAGTTTGTTAGTTTGACCTCTTGTAATTCTCGGCTTAATCACGTTCTAGGCAATGTTAAACACTGATCATGTAGTGGTTTTGTAACACTACATGAATCAATCATCATCTTAGTCATATAACAAATCATCAAGGTGATCTGGACATACAAACCTACTGTCAGACGCCACCTGGGTTTTCTGGGTAACCCAGAAACCCGGCCAGCTTCGAGGGTCTACATTTGAGCTCCATTAATTGTATGTCCCGGTCTTTGATTCATGTTATTTAATGGTTTACACTTAGAGTCCATGTGTCAATGAACATAAATACAACAACATTACAGTTCAACAACCACATACACGCCAGATCCAATCCGGTCAAACGCTGTCAGAAAGTGTGTTCTTCGTGTATCTGGAAAATTCCCAGAAATGCAAATCAGTGTAAGTGGCCTACTTTGACCACCTGTTACGGTTGATCTGTTGATTGTTTAAGCATTCTAAGGCCATGGATCTAGAGTCCATCTTATAGGCTACAACATGGTTACAAACACATCAACAATACACATACAACCTGTCAGATACAAGCGTTATAAATAGCTGTCAGACGCTAAAAACGTACTTCTGGGTTACCCAGAATGTACACGGTCATGGTCGGTCAACCGACTTTGACCGGCTATATCTTGTAATCTAGAAATCGAATAGCTTGGTTTCCACTTCCAGATCATAGACCTCATGACAGAGTACTGATCCAAAACATAAAACAACAAAAAAACACTAACAGACAAGGATTTACAGCCCCTGATATTACGTTGTCAGACGACCTTTAAAGCTCAAGAATAGTTTTGAAAAAATTCAATTTTTACCAACTTTGATGCTATGGATCTATGATAGATCATCATAGATCATCTAAAAACAACTTATAATACTTATATAAACACAAAAAGCACAATTTTTACCGAAGCATACAAGATCAAAATAGGTTTTCGGGTTTATACCTCTTTGTTCTAAATCTTGATCTTTGATCTCCAATCTGATCTTGGGTTAGTAATGAGTTGTTTATGTGACTGAAACACTTTAAGAATTCGGAGGTTTGGAGAGAAGGTGAGTTGGTGAGAGCTTGAACACAAAATAAGCCAAATACTAAACTTTCTCTCTCTCAAATCTCTTATATACCACTTAGATACATTGAATGATCTCATGTAGTTGTCAAATAAGGGCTGAATTGCTAGAGAGTTTGTCCCAAAGTCAAAGTAGTTGGTGAACAACTAAAGTTTTTGCCAATTTTGCAAGTTAACTTACTAAAATAAACAAAAGGGCATTTTGGTCTTTCTCTAAATATTTTTAATGGCAAATTGGACAACTTCCAAACCCTTAGGGTTTAGGATTAGGGTTAGGGTTTGAACCCTTTAGGATTTAGGGTTTGAACCCTAGGTTTTCAATTTAATTCCCAAGATTTCCGAATTTCAGTTTTCAAAATAGAAAATTAATATTTCTAAATTAGAATTAGAATTTTCTAATTATATTAAAATTTCTTAATCATACTAAAATATTGCTAATTAGGATTAATAATTCCTAATTAAAATTGCTAATTAAGCAATTAGGGTCGTAATTGGTCATTATGGTTTACAACCCACGAATTAGGGTTTCTAAATAGAAAAATAAAATTTCCAAATTACAATTAGGTTTATAAAATAGAAAATTTAGATAACTAAAATATAATTAGGGTTTTCAACTGTACAATCGATTTTCTAAATCTGAGATTAGGATTTCTAATCCCTTATTAGGGTTTATTAATATTAAACCTTATCCTATCAATCATTGATCAATAAATCTATACAGTACAAACATGTACTCATTAATATAATTATTTTAATTATATTTTCTATCGAATCCCTATCCGGACTTAGGGTTAGGGTTTCTATTCCTATTAAGCACAACTCTACTCTAATTTCTTAGTCAATATACAAATTGACTCATTCTCTAAACTCTTATCACAGATACTTGTCACTAAATTGATAATTAATATTAATATTAATAAAAAACAAAAATTATTCGCATATTCGGATTATTCGAAATCCCGGGTTATCACACCCTATGTCTAACTATTAGAGCATTCACTCTGATGATGAAGAAAAGCTACAAGATGAGCCAACTGCATCTTCAAATGTAAATGCTCCAACTAGCCCATAGGATGGGTCAAACGATGCTGAGTCGGAAGAAGAAGGACCTGCCACTGCCAACGCTGAACATCAAGGAAGTCTGTCTGATGATTCAGAGGCCTCAGAATCTGAAGAAAAAGAAAAGTCCGTCTCTCCCATAGCTAAACCCTCAAGAAGAAGAAAGGGCTACAGACTAATTGCTAAGTTTGCCTCCAAGAAGAAAAGTGATCACTCTACTGCAGTCATTGAAGTAAGTGATAATGAATCTGAGTCAAAGGAAGAAAGTGCTGAAGATGGTACTAGTAATGAAGAAAATGAAAATCAACAAGAAGGATTCACTGATGAATCTGATCAAAATGATTCAGGCTCAGAAAGAGAAGAAATGGAGAAAGATTCTGATTCTGCACATCAGGAATCAGAGGAACCAGAATTCTATCATGTCCTCTCTCCAGCAAAAATCACCAGAAGAACAGTGGTGGAAGTCTCTGAAGAACCACCAGAAGTACCTCCAGAAAGATGGGTAAACTATGGAAATGAACAGCTTAAGGTTGTAAGGATGACTGCATTTGAAGTGTTTAAAAATTAGAACAACATGGAGATGGACTGCACTACTATCCTCTACAATCCTGATGATCCGCTGATTAGATGGTTTTTCCAATGGATGCCTTAGTTAAAGGCACATACTGAAAGAGATGAAAGTTACTTCAGCTGGTGCTACTCTTAGTTTCTAAGCCTAGAGCTGGTGGCTCAGAACTTCCCAAGGGTGAAGAAGTTTGTAACCAAAATGATCAAAGACCAGCCCCACTTCAAAGTCTATCGACATGCTGGAAATCACTACATTCCTTATGATAGTAGAGTGGACTCTGATGGCAGAAGGATTATGGCCAAGGAGATGATCATAGAGTCTGTTCACTCTACCACTAATATTGATCAAGTCCAAAATGAGAAGTTTCCATCTTCCCAAGCACAGCTTTCTGACATTCCTTCATCCTCCAACAGCGATTGGTACTCAACGATTTTTCAGTTTCTCAATGCTTTCAAAAATCTATCCAAGGATGAAAATAGTATAGTCCAATCTGGTGTTCAACAAGAGGCTACCCAACCAGATGACCAAATTCCTATGGAGCAGGAGCTATTGAAAAATTCTACTGAGTTGGCTGAGAACATATCTCTAATCAATGTAGAGTCAAAGATGTTGACAGCAGCAGAAAATAACTCAGTTCATGACAGACTCCAAGCCACTATGGTTGATGTATCTCTCAAACTCAAAGAGAGAGATCACATCTATCTAAAGGCCATAAATGATCAGAAGGCAGAAGCTCTACGAGCATAGAAGGCCAATGAAGAACAGATCCAAGTCCTCTCTGACAAGATTGACAACATGAATCAGTCTTTCTCTCTCCAACTTGAGCTGAGTCAACAAGAGCTAAAGATTGAGGTTGGTAATTCCTCCTACCTGATGGAGCAACTTATGTCCAACATGGAGCAGCTCTCTCAAGTGATTAATGACAAAAAGGGAGAGAAAAAGAGGCATAGAAAGAGGAAGAGCAAGAGGCATTCAAGGAAGAGCAAGGAGAGCAGAAGGAGTGAAGACAAGAAGGCCAAGGGAAAGTCAAAGAAGAAAAAAATAGAAGAAGAAGCAGTGTCATCATCTGAGGGGGAGCCAAAAGATGATGATCATATGATCGCAAAGTTTGAGGGAGAGCAAACTAAGCAAGAAGATCATAAGTCTGAAGGGGAGCAGAGCAAAGATAGAAAGTCATCATCCCAGGGGGAGCAGGAACAAAAAGGTCAAACAGATGAATAGCTGATCAACTGACATCTTGGAAACATACATGGAGCCAAAGAGGTACATCTCTAACTTGGTAGGTATGTTCTGGATCCAGGATGTAAAATATCATAGTGCATTAAATTCCATATCATTATAAATGATATTCATGATTACCTGTTTTAGAAATACAGCTGCTCACTGTATGTAAGATTCATTCATAACATGCATAAGCACTTATTTTTTTTGTCATAATCAAATAGGGGGATATTGTCAAGAATAAGCATGTGAATGATATTTCTATTTACATATGATTTGATTCAGATAAATATACGAATGAATATGCAAGTATGCTTGCATTAAGAAAAGTTGTAAAGTCCTTTGATAAATAATAGAAACATGTGTACAATGACTTAGAATGAATTGATCAAATATGTTAGGTTGATCCTACATAAGCAAAACAGCTTTGTAAAGTCCTTAAAAAGAAATGATGTACAAGGACTATAAATATAGAAAGATCAAGCATGTTAGGTTGATCTTATGATGTAATAGATAGGCTTGTCTGATTGTCGAGCACTACATGTAAGACCCCAAATTATTAATAAATGAAATTTAAATTCTCTCTATTTATTATTTTGAAATAATAAGGGTTAAATTGATTAATGAGGTTAGTTATGGGTAAAATGCGCAAATATTTTAAATAAGCAGGTGGTTATATTTTTGTGGTTAAAAATGAAGGAGTTAATGTTGAGATTTTTATCAGTATTTTTGTCGGAATGGAGGTATTAAAAATCAGTATTTTTGAGATATTTTGCGGGGGTTATAATTTTTAATCCGACCGTTGGATCGTGGTAATTTTTGGATATGTTATACATATATAAGTTGAGTATATGTCCACAAATTTTGAACCGTTAAAAATGAACGTATGATTTATTATGAATTTTACGAGATGACTGGTTCAGGAATTGTTGAATTTTCGGAGTTTATCATTTTGGTAGAAAATTCTAGAATTGGTGGGCCCCACTCTTGGTTGGTGAAGAAATGTGCTGAGATTTTTATTCAAATGTGGTAAGCTTGAATAGTAGCAGGTAAAGCCATCAGGTTGCAGGTTAAGTCTGCTTCGGCGTGCTAATATTTTTCTATAAATAGAGGGCTAAGTTAGAATTGAAAATCACATCAGAAACAAGTTTTTTCTCTTTCTCTCTCTAGATTATTGAGTGTATTTTGTGAGTATTTAGATACTTTGAGAGTTTCTATTCATCAGAGCAAGTTTCTTTCAGCCTTATACCGGTATTCCGACCAGAAGTACTGTCTTTACGAGGTAAGGGATGTTATTTTATTCGAAAATGATATTATTTCTTCAATATCATTATGCCGAAATATTGGTTGGAAATTTTTATCAAATTTGGAACTTTTCACGTCGGAGTTACTATTCATGAGTTACTATTCACGAGTTACTATTCATCGAAAAATAAAATTTTTTTCTTTTCGTCCAAAATATCTATTCTGGGTACTAGCTTTGATTGTATCCATGTTTTGATCATTCTTGAATTTTACTTCACTATGAATAATTATAAGGTATTTTTAAACATGGATAAATCGAAATACGAATCCTTAATATTTGTTATTTTGTTTCACTGGATTCGTTTTCTTTAAGATATTTTTCATCATCCTCAATCCTAAATGATGATATTACTGAATATCTTTGGCCTGTAGTGCAAAGATGAATGATTAACTGATGAATATCTTTGGCCCGTAGTCCAAAGATGAACAGGTGTTGAGATGAACATGACCGACTGGTGATACAAATGAATATCGTTGGCCTGTAATGCAAAGATGAATATTTGATTAAAGATGGTTATTGATTGTTGTTACAGGGATAAAATATTGATAATGGACTTTTAAATCTTAGAAGATAGTAGATGTAACAACCCCAAAATAGATCCATTCCATCCAACCTATTCTGAGTCGCCAAATACATGGTACAGAAAATAACTACAACTTTATTACAACAATTGTCGTGAAAAATACAACGACATATATGTTGTGAGTTTGGATACAAATATATACCAAATGTGACTTATGTCCCAACCGTGGATAGCACCTCACAATGACACCTTACATAAAGGTATAGTCAAAAACTGTTTTAGAAATTAGAATCTTTGGGAAGTGCTCAAGGAAACCTTCGTACATGGGAGGCCATGCGTCTAGGTTATGATAGATATCATATGACCACAGAATTATCCTTGGTTGACCCAATAGACCCCAAAAAAAATGAGAAGATTACTATCATATTCTTCCCAATGGTGAGTCTTCTCTTGACTTATCATTATCTCCACTGTCTTTAATCGTGAATTATACTTCAAACAAATACCAAGATTATATAGGTAGTGCTCATAGATATACTCAGCAAGTGGATGAGCATATCCCTGTCTTATGATGATACGAGGTTGTAGGTCATTAGACATCTTGTATGATAGTGATAAAACACCCTTCCAACGTTGGGTTCGCCTCACCCTCAACAGCTATAGACCACCATTCTATTCCCCTGTTATCCCCCACTCGACCCAGCTACACTTTTAATACCTGAAAGGAATTGTGAAGCAAAAAGGGTGAGCATAACTAGCCCAGTAAAGAATATCATGACTAAAGATAAATAAATTATCAATAGTCTTCATCAATAATAAATCAGAGATTTAGAACATATGGTAGATGATAAAAATTTCAACCATAGTTGCAGCGGAACGAGTAATCTATTAGAAGAGTCAAATAGACTAAAAAGTCTATTATCTTCTCCATGTTAAAAATCCACCAACAATGTTTTATCCCTGTAACATCACTCAACAGTTTCTTTCCACAATCATATGAATAACTCATAGTCATAATTGTGATTCTAAATTTTTCTTCGCACCCAGGACGAAGAATATTTTCATCACCTGTCTTTACCTGAAACATCAAAGAACATGGTTATACTAAATCACAGTTCCTGTTCATAATCATGCTAATAAATCCATCTTCGCACTACGGCCAAAGATATTCATCAACAAACCATCTTTGCACTACGGGCCAAAGATATTCAACAACGGTTCATCTTCGCACTACATGCCAAAGATATTCATCAATAATTCATCTTTGCACTACAGGCCAAAGATATTCATCAATAATTCATCTTTGCACTACAGGTGTTGAATGATTTCGCAACCGTAAAACACGCACAAGTATACGCGGTCTTAACAAGTAATATAAGAAAGTAGAGTGTCGAACCCACGAGGACAAAGATTTAATCGGAAACAAATACTAAGGTAAGATCGTTACTAAACTTATCTAAACGATTGGAAGCAAAGGTTGGTTAAGCTATTTTAATCAGAAAACTATCTAAGAGACGTTGGTTGTGCTAGGAGGGTAAGATAGGATTACAACTCCCCTAATGCTTCGCCTAATCTTCTAACTCTCCGCAATACAAACGAATCAAGGAATGGTCGACCTAGAACAATAATAGGCATAAACTTCTGTCGAAGGTCAAATGCACATCCCTAGCAAGTTAGAACACCATATGTCTATGGGTGGAAATAACTGGGTCGAGGTCATTAAGCACATTCACAAGGTCACACAAGGCAAATAAGGATATGTCTATCCTATTGGCACATTAAGCCCCACATTCAAATGTCAAGGTCATAACAGGTGTTGCTGCATTTAAAGACAAACAGTAATATCCATTTATCAATTTCCATTACTATCAGTACCAATTTCTTTATCAAGAAATCAAACAATATAAGCAAAATACAACAACCCATTCCAACATGCTTCATTATATAAAACGAGAGAGAAAGTCGATTAAGCTAATCAAAAGGTTACATTGCAATCCTAAAATGGAGTTAGTTCATAACTATGAGACTAACACAAATTTCTACTGCACTATCCATTATCAGACAAATACAATAAAAATAATATTTGCAATAAGAAAAACCCCTGTAGGAAGAAGTTATCTTCTGCCAAATATTCTCTTCACGCGCACAGTCGGAAAATATGGAGAGCAATTGATCTCTTTTTCTTCAAGCTTCTTTTTTTTTCTCTCTTGTTATCTCCTCTCTTTCTTTTCTCCAAGTCTCCTCTCTCCTCCTCTTCTTTTTTGCCCCCTCCTCTCCCTTTTTGCTAGGTCAAACAAAGTCCATGTATGCCTGGGAACCGGAGGTGGCGCCGCGGCGCGGGTCACCAGGTATTGAGCAGCGCTGCGGCGCGACAGTATGAAATGGGACACGGTGATCGCGCTGCAGCGCGAGACAAAGAGGGATGCATGGCGCCGTGGAGCGGCTTACGCAAGCTGGGGGCAGGACATGGCGCTGCGGCGCGGAAATTAATCCTGGAGATGGCGCCGCGGCGCGAACATTGGCAAAATGACTGCTTTGCCCCTTTAAAGCTGCAAAAACACTGTGAAGCTTTTCAATGCAACGATTAAACACACTAACACTATATTTCTATGATACTACAACAGAAAACTACGAATTCAGGCGAATATTTAAGCCATAAGGTATCCGATTCGCGGGTTTAAATCACACTCATCAACAGGCCAAAGATATTCTTCAACGGTTCATATTTGCACTATAGGCCAAATATATTAATATCTCAAAGAAATATATAATCATTTCAGAATTATATAAACAATAATTATAACCATGTTGATCAATTCACCTTTACACTTAAGCTAAAGATATTCAGTTATAAATTCAATGGTCATGATCATACCAGTCAACAATTCAACTTTGCACTACTTGCCAAAGAGAACTCATAGTCATGATCATACCAACAATCTACCCATCTTTACACTCAAGTGAAAGAGAATTTTAACATCAGGGTTATAAAAATGTTATATATGATAATAAAAATAATATGATCAAAATATAGATTTAATTTCAAGAGTAATATTCATAAATTAACTATAATTTGGTCAGAAAAAGAAACCAATTTTGTCGTGAATAGTAACTCGTGAATAGTAACTCGTGAATAGTAACTAATGAATAGTAATCCCGACACAAAAAGGTAGAAATTCCACAATAAAATTTATACCAATATTTCGGTATAATGATATTGAAAGAATAACATTTCTTAAATTTATAAACAATTTATTTTAATTGTTTACACTTTACTAAATAATACATTTAATCATCTTAAAATGCCAAACTCATAAGAATTCATTACCAATAAACAAAAACCCTCATCAAAAATCTGCATATACCTCATATAGGATTCTCAAACCATAACATCATATTTTCCAATTTTCTTACTTCACATAACATATTTAATTCATTTACTCATAACTAGTCTATTTTTATGAAAAATACCAAATCAGTTCCATATATATTTCTTTTCTGGGATTTAGCAGAATATAGTCACATATTGAACATATATTTTTCTTATAATTTTTAAAACTCATTTACTATTTTTCGTATGACCAAAACAGCCAAATATTTAGACATTTATCATAAATTGTAATTTTATCCAAAAATTCCGAAATTCAAAGAATACACTGATATTATATAGATATACTTCCAATAAAAATTTCATCAATTTTGGAGTTAACCACAAGGAGTTATAAGTAGTTATTTTTAAAATAGTTTTTTCTCATAAAATTCATAACTCTTAATCTATACATCCAAAAATCACCATTTTTGGCACAATCAAGAAAACTCATCAAAATATCATTTCGAATTTTTCCAGAATTTTCTGAAGGTTGGAAGAAGTACGAACTGAAAAACACAACAACTCTTAAAATCCCTTACCTCAAAAGAGCAGTATTTCTGACTGAAATATCGGATGAAAAATCGAAGGAAACTTCTATTAAATAGCAACTCCCAAAGTATCTAAATACTCTCAAAAATATGCTTGATGATATAGAGAGAAAGAAAACTTATTTCTGGTGTGATTTTTAATTCTAACATAAGTACCTATTTATAGGAAAATGCTAGAACGCCAAAGGAGACTAAATTAATAAAATAATATTAATTCTTTCTTAACATCTACGCATGCCCACCTTGGAAAATCAGCAGCCACCAGCCTTGAACAACAATTCCAACACATGTTTTCAATATAAACCAAAATGGGTCCCACCCTATAATTTAATAAAAATTATTTTATTTTCCGAAACTTCAAAAATACATAGAAAATAGCCTTTTTATCAGAAAATTCAAATCTCCCGACTTTTTATAGGAAATTCAATTCTCTACAACTTTGCAGAATAAAGTATTTCTAAATTCCAAATAGAAATTGACCGAAATCCATAAACGGCCGATTTTATAGGCTATAATCAAATTTCAGTCAAGAAATGGGGTCCATCGACACACAAAACATGTGTTAATCATTTAATACAACAAAAAAAATACTCTTCCTCCTTATATACTCATATATCCCACATTTATTATAAAACTATCACCATTATTATATTATTAAATATAATAATAAATTATTTTATCAGAAAAGATAAAATATCATTTTTCAACAATTGTCACTTTAAAAATTTTTCTCCATCTATATTCACATAAAATTAATATCATATAAATCAATAATTAATTATTCACAAATAATATTACAGAATCACAGTACTGGCAACCAGACCGTTCCCAGGAAAGAGGGGGCTTTCCAATAAGGATTTTTCCTTATTGGCGCGCAATTAGATAACCAAACATCTCCTTAGACAGAACTTTCTAGACATTGCCAATAATGCTATCTAATAATATTATTCAAATAATATGAATTATTGATCTGATAATGGAGATGATGTGCAGCAACAATTATTGAAACAACAATAATATAAAATATCAACGCAGCAATTATTGAATCAATAAAATAAAATATTAAACAGTAATTACTGTGACAATTATTCAGTAGTGCCTTCTTACGTAAGAATCAATAATTTCAAAAATACTGTGCAATATCGTGTGTTACTGTGCAATAACGTGTATTACTGTATTTTAATCACCGGGTATTCCAACAGTGTTAACGGTAACAACTACGCCGTTAATTATAAAAACTCAATTTTTGTCGTTATCTTCATCCGACCGTTTTCCGTTATGGGGCCCATAAATAGCTGCGCCGTCGTATGAATATTCCTCGACAGAAAGAATATTCTACGACCAATGAATATTCTCCGACAGAAAGAATATTTTACGACCACTTGTTTATTTTGAAAAAATTTCACATTTCACCCATAATTTTAATTTTTTATCAATTTAACCATTTACTGGATTGTAATTATAAGAAAAATTGAATACTTTTATTTCATAAAATTCGGGGCCTTACAATAGAACTCATTCTCTACTTGACTCTTCTAATGGTTTGTTGTTTCCGCTACAGTTATTGATTTAAAACTTGTTATCTATTGTATTCTATTAGATTTTTCCCTGTTGAAGCCTAACGATAATTTGTTCTGTATTATCTTAGTCATAATATTCTTTACTGGGCTAGTTGAGCTCACCCTTTTCTTTTTTGTTTCATTTTTCTCAGGAGGCGAGAATGTAGCGAGTACTAGTCGGGGTATGGAATGATGGTTCTAGAAGTTATTTTAGTAGTACTCACCATTTTTGTGAAATAATGTATCAATAATTGTAATGAGGACTTATTTGAGTGTGGATATTGTCTAGATGACAATATTTATATTTAAACTCACAGTTCTTATGTTGTAACAGTAAAGATGTAGTTATTTCTGTACCATATATTTTGGCGACTCAGAATGGGTGTTGTATACCTATTTTGGGGGCGTCACAGTTGGTATCAGAGCTTAGAGATATGATCTCGGGCGGAGAACGGAGAATAGAACTAGGAGGGGAGAGACGAATAAATCCTTCGCTAGTGTGTCCTACCTAAGCTTATTTATTGGTCAGTCATAATATAGGGGTATTATGTGATTTGTTAATTTATTTAATTAACCCTTGTTTTATGGTAGTATTTGAGAATGTTGACTGAGAATGTTAGCAGTGGAGTAAATGAGCCCGTAGAGACGCCGGTGCTTACCAATGAGGAGAACGTGCAACAGGCTGGCAATGTTCCTCATGTGAACAACACCAATGAGCAGATGATGAACGATGGAATGTTTAGAAGTTTTTTGCAATTCATGCAAAACCAGACGAGGGAGACTCGTGTTCAAAATACAGGAGGAAATGATAGCAATTCACGATTTGTCACAGCCAAACAGTTCAAAGAATTGGGACCACCAGAATTTAAGAGAAAATCGGATCCGATCATGGCGGAAACGTGGGTCAAGAAAATTACCAAGATATTCGATGTCTTGGGATGCACGGAGGAACAGAAGGTTCCATTCGCCGCCTTTATGTTCCGTGGCGAGGCAGACTACTGGTGGGAGTCTGTGAAGCGTACGCATCTAGCCGCACTCAGCATGTCTTGGGAGACATTTCAGAAACTGTTCAATGACAAGTACTTTTCTGAAAGTATTCGTCATATGAAGGAGGTAGAGTTTATTAGACTGGAGCAGAATAACATGACGGTGTCTCAGTACGAGGCGAAGTTTGCAGAGTTGTCCAGGTTTGCACCTCATTTGGTGGAGAATGAGGAACGTATGACGAGGATGTTTCTGAGAGTTTTGAAACCCGGCATACGTCAATATCTCATTTCTCATAAATTTTCTCTCTATTCAGATGTTGTCAACATGGCTCAATTATTAGAGCGAGATAACAAGTACGGTCAACTGAGGGACCACAACCAGGATCATATCAGTGACAGCAGTCATTAGAACAATGATAACCAGCGGAGAAAGAAAAATACAACGCTTTCAAAGTTTATACGATATTCTAGGGATTAAACAAGAATCAATTCTACGCAATAACATAGTGGAATAATTTCCAGATTTATGCTGAGTGATCTCACCAGATCTTTGAACTTATTTTCTCGGGTATCTATCACAGATTTACTTTGATACATACGCAGGCGTATCAGATAACCATAAAGATTAAATCATACCCCTCTGCAAGTATAACAAGTGATCAGCTTTATTTTACCCTATACTATGCATAATACTTAACAGCGCACAATGGTCGAATATACGACCCAAAATGTTCTCTTTATATAAAAGGTTGTTCTTCTCAGTCTCAGAATCAAGATTTTTGATTTAACAACGAAATACTATGATTTCAAATTCTATCTACTTAGTGATCTAGCCGAAATAATTGGCATCGATCTATCAATAACAATTGATTTCTCTTCTCGTATTTATCAAGTTCTAACAAATGTTCGTCTAGCCAAAATAATTAGCTAAGACATTTCTCAATATAATTTGACAATAAACAGAAATTATCTGTACTGTCAATATTAGTTTTTATAGATATAAATATCCAACAATAGTAATTCTACGAATATATATTTTTTGAATCTGTAATTCAATTTGAATTATTAATCATGCACTAACTGCGAATAATCAACAATAACTTCCCTGGACATGGTATAATTAGCAATAATTAACCATAATAATTGAATGAATATAACTTAAGGTTAAGTTAGGAAACTTGCCTTTCGCGTTGATTACAGCTACACAATATAATTAACTGCGTTCGTAAGACCTATAATCAACAATGTCGGTCTCACAATTAGCACAATTATTTATAACACGTAACACTGTATTCTACAGTCACACTTCTCCTAGGCACATTACCACATAGTCACATCATTGTTTATAACCTATATAAACACTTAACAAGTCTAACTAGTTCCGTCTGGTTAGATTTCTGTCCATTCTCGGTATTTTGGTCACCCTATCCGACAATTAACACATTGATTGTCAATTAAACTTGGTCTCTAAGCTTCAATATTATTTTAGATAAGTCAAATATCATTTATAATATTTCTCGGAAGCTTTTAATAATTTATAAACAATTATTATAATTTATAATAATTTTTCAAACACTTAAATCATTTTTAAATGATTTAATTATCAAATAATCTTATCATTATTAATATTTAAAAATATTAATAATATACTTGTCAAAATATTAAAGTTATTGTTAATAACTTAAAATATTTTTAAATCATCAATATTCTACTTAAATGATTTTTAAAGTAATTAAAATTATTTTTAAATCATCACCATTAATATTTAAATATTAATGTAATTATTATCAAAATATTAAAAGTCATTAATTATAACTTAAAATACTTTTAAACTATTTTTCTCATTTTTAAATAATTTTTAAATCAATAAAATCATTTTTAATTCATTTATTTAATTTAATAAATAAATAATCTAATATCATTAATATTAAATTATTAATGAAAATTCTCTAAAAATATTAAAAATTATATTTTATAATTCAAAATATTTTTAAATACATTATTTTTATTTAAAATGATTTTTCATAATATGAAATTATTTTTCTCTAATTTATTTAATACACTAATTAAATAAATTAAATACTTTTAATATTTAAATAATTATAAATATTAAAAAAAATATTCCAATTGGTCAAAAATTATTTTTCGTAATTTAAAATAATTTTTAAAACCATATTTGGTAATTTTTAGAATTTATTTCTATTTTTAATTAATTTTAGGAATACTCAGAAATTAAAATAAATCAAACCGTCGCTAAAGGGCTTTAGCGACACAAAGTGTCGCTGTTGGTGTTCTTGAGCTCAAGAACACTGACAGTCAGTGCTCGAGGGTCTTAGTTTGTTAGTTTGACCTCTTGTAATTCTCGGCTTAATCACGTTCTAGGCAATGTTAAACACTGATCATGTAGTGGTTTTGTAACACTACATGAATCAATCATCATCTTAGTCATATAACAAATCATCAAGGTGATCTGGACATGCAAACCTACTGTCAGACGCCACTTGGGTTTTCTGGGTAACCCAGAAACCCGGCCAGCTTCGAGGGTCTACATTTGAGCTCCATTAATTCTATGTCCCGGTCTTGATTCATGTTATTTAATGGTTTACACTTAGAGTCCATGTGTCAATGAACATAAATACAACAACATTACAGTTCAACAACCACATACACGCCAGATCCAATCCGGTCAAACGCTGTCAGAAAGTGTGTTCTTCGTGTATCTGGAAAATTCCCAGAAACGCAAATCAGTGTAAGTGGCCTACTTTGACCACTTGTTACGGTTGATCTGTTGATTGTTTAAGCGTTCTAAGGCCATGGATCTAGAGTCCATCTTATAGGCTACAACATGGTTACAAACACATCAACAATACACATACAACCTGTCAGATACAAGCGTTATAAATAGCTGTCAGACGCTAAAAACGTACTTCTGGGTTACCCAGAATGTACACGGTCATGGTCGGTCAACCGACTTTGACCGGCTATATCTTGTAATCTAGAAATCGAATAGCTTGGTTTCCACTTCCAGATCATAGACCTCATGACAGAGTACTGATCCAAAACATAAAACAACAAAAAAACACTAACAGACAAGGATTTACAGCCCCTGATATTACGTTGTCAGACGACCTTTAAAGCTCAAGAACAGTTTTGAAAAAATTCAATTTTTACCAACTTTGATGCTATGGATCTATGATAGATCATCATAGATCATCTAAAAACAACTTATAATACTTATATAAACACAAAAAGCACAATTTTTACCGAAGCATACAAGATCAAAATAGGTTTTCGGGTTTATACCTCTTTGTTCTAAATCTTGATCTTTGATCTCCAATCTGATCTTGGGTTAGTAATGAGTTGTTTATGTGACTGAAACACTTTAAGAATTCGGAGGTTTGGAGAGAAGGTGAGTTGGTGAGAGCTTGAACACAAAATAAGCCAAATACTAAACTTTCTCTCTCTCAAATCTCTTATATACCACTTAGATACATTGAATGATCTCATGTAGTTGTCAAATAAGGGCTGAATTGCTAGAGAGTTTGTCCCAAAGTCAAAGTAGTTGGTGAACAACTAAAGTTTTTGCCAATTTTGCAAGTTAACTTACTAAAATAAACAAAAGGGCATTTTGGTCTTTCTCTAAATATTTTTAATGGCAAATTGGATAACTTCCAAACCCTTAGAGTTTAGGATTAGGGTTAGGGTTTGAACCCTTTAGGATTTAGGATTTGAACCCTAGGTTTTCAATTTAATTCCCAAGATTTCTGAATTTCGGTTTTCAAAATAGAAAATTAATATTTCTAAATTAGAATTAGAATTTTCTAATTATATTAAAATTTCTTAATCATACTAAAATATTGCTAATTAGGATTAATAATTCCTAATTAAAATTGCTAATTAAGCAATTAGGGTCGTAATTGGTCATTATGGTTTACAACCCACGAATTAGGGTTTCTAAATAGAAAAATAAAATTTTCAAATTACAATTAGGTTTGTAAAATAGAAAATTTAGATAACTAAAATATAATTAGGGTTTTCAACTGTACAATCGATTTTCTAAATCTGAGATTAGGATTTCTAATCCCTTATTAGGGTTTATTAATATTAAACCTTATCCTATCAATCATTGATCAATAAATCTGTACAGTACAAACATGTACTCATTAATATAATTATTTTAATTATATTTTCTATCGAATCCCTATCCGGACTTAGGGTTAGGGTTTCTATTCCTATTAAGCACAACTCTACTCTAATTTCTTAGTTAATATACAAATTGACTCATTCTCTAAACTCTTATCACAGATACTTGTCACTAAATTGATAATTAATATTAATATTAATAAAAAACAAAAATTATTCGCATATTCGGATTATTCGAAATCCCGGGTTATCACACCCTATGTCTAACTATTAGAGCATTCACTCTGATGATGAAGAAAAGCTACAAGATGACCCAACTGCATCTTCAAATGTAAATGCTCCAACTAGCCCATAGGATGGGTCAAACGATGCTGAGTCGGAAGAAGAAGGACCTGCCACTGCCAACGCTGAACATCAAGGAAGTCTGTCTGATGATTCAGAGGCCTCAGAATCTGAAGAAAAAGAAAAGTCTGTCTCTCCCATAGCTGAACCCTCAAGGAGAAGAAAGAGCTACAGACTACTTGCTAAGTTTGCCTCCAAGAAGAAAAGTGATCACTCTACTGCAGTCATTGAAGTAAGTGATAATGAATCTGAGTCAAAGGAAGAAAGTGCTGAAGATGGTACTAGCAATGAAGAAAATGAAAATCAACAAGAAGGATTCACTGATGAATCTGATCAAAATGATTCAGGCTCAGAAAGAGAAGAAATGGAGAAAGATTCTGATTCTGCACATCAGGAATCAGAGGAACCAGAATTCTATCATGTCCTCTCTCCAGCAAAAATCACCAGAAGAACAGTGGTGGAAGTCTCTGAAGAACCACCAGAAGTACCTCCAGAAAGATGGGTAAACTATGGAAATGAACAGCTTAAGGTTGTAAGGATGACTGCATTTGAAGTGTTTAAAAATTAGAACAACATGGAGATGGACTGCACTACTATCCTCTACAATCCTGATGATCCGCTGATTAGATGGTTTTTCCAATGGATGCCTTAGTTAAAGGCACATACTGAAAGAGATGAAAGTTACTTCAGCTGGTGCTACTCTTAGTTTCTAAGCCTAGAGCTGGTGGCTCAGAACTTCCCAAGGGTGAAGAAGTTTGTAACCAAAATGATCAAAGACCAGCCCCACTTCAAAGTCTATCGACATGCTGGAAATCACTACATTCCTTATGATAGTAGAGTGGACTCTGATGGCAGAAGGATTATGGCCAAGGAGATGATCATAGAGTCTGTTCACTCTACCACTAATATTGATCAAGTCCAAAATGAGAAGCTTCCATCTTCCCAAGCACAGCTTTCTGACATTCCTTCATCCTCCAACAGCGATTGGTACTCAACGATTTTTCAGTTTCTCAATGCTTTCAAAAATCTATCCAAGGATGAAAATAGTATAGTCCAATCTGGTGTTCAACAAGAGGCTACCCAACCAGATGACCAAATTCCTATGGAGCAGGAGCTATTGAAAAATTCTACTGAGTTGGCTGAGAACATATCTCTAATCAATGTAGAGTCAAAGATGTTGACAGCAGCAGAAAATAACTCAGTTCATGACAGACTCCAAGCCACTATGGTTGATGTATCTCTCAAACTCAAAGAGAGAGATCACATCTATCTAAAGGCCATAAATGATCAGAAGGCAGAAGCTCTACGAGCATAGAAGGCCAATGAAGAACAGATCCAAGTCCTCTCTGACAAGATTGACAACATGAATCAGTCTTTCTCTCTCCAACTTGAGCTGAGTCAACAAGAGCTAAAGATTGAGGTTGGTAACTCCTCCTACCTGATGGAGCAACTTATGTCCAACATGGAGCAGCTCTCTCAAGTGATTAATGACAAAAAGGGAGAGAAAAAGAGGCATAGAAAGAGGAAGAGCAAGAGGCATTCAAGGAAGAGCAAGGAGAGCAGAAGGAGTGAAGACAAGAAGGCCAAGGGAAAATCAAAGAAGAAAAAAATAGAAGAAGAAGCAGTGTCATCATCTGAGGGGGAGCCAAAAGATGATGATCATATGATCGCAAAGTTTGAGGGAGAGCAAACTAAGCAAGAAGATCAGAAGTCTGAAGGGGAGCAGAGCAAAGACAGAAAGTCATCATCCCAGGGGGAGCAGGAACAAAAAGGTCAAACAGATGAATAGCTGATCAACAGACATCCTGGAAACATACATGGAGCCAAAGAGGTACATCTCTAACTTGGTAGGTATGTTCTGGATCCAGGATGTAAAATATCATAGTGCATTAAATTCCATATCATTATAAATGATATTCATGATTACCTGTTTTAGAAATACAGCTGCTCACTGTATGTAAGATTCATTCATAACATGCATAAGCACTTATTTTTTTTGTCATAATCAAATAGGGGGATATTGTCAAGAATAAGCATGTGAATGATATTTCTATTTACATATGATTTGATTCAGATATATATACGAATGAATATGCAAGTATGCTTGCATTAAGAAAAGTTGTAAAGTCCTTTGATAAATAATAGAAACATGTGTACAATGACTTAGAATGAATTGATCAAATATGTTAGGTTGATCCTACATAAGCAAAACAGCTTTGTAAAGTCCTTAAAAAGAAATGATGTACAAGGACTATAAATATAGAAAGATCAAGCATGTTAGGTTGATCTTATGATGTAATAGATAGGCTTGTCTGATTGTCGAGCACTACATGTAAGACCCCAAATTATTAATAAATGAAATTTAAATTCTCTCTATTTATTATTTTGAAATAATAAGGGTTAAATTGATTAATGAGGTTAGTTATGGGTAAAATGCGCAAATATTTTAAATAAGCAGGTGGTTATAAAATATTCATTGTTGTCGGGGAATATTCGTTTGGTCGTGGAATATTCTTCTTGTCGGGGAATATTCGTACGATGGTGCAGTCTTTTGTGGGCCCCAAAACGAAAAGCGATTGGATGAAGAAAACGACAAGTATAAGTTGTTTATAAATAACGGCGTAGTTGTTACCGTTAATACTGTTGGAATATCCGGTGGTTAAAACACAGTAATACGCGTTGTTGCACAGTAGCACACTGTATTGCACCAATTATTGATTCTTACGTAAGAAAGCACTACTCAATAATGGTTACAGAAATTACTGTTCAGTATTTTATTTTATTGATTCAATAATTGCTGAGTTGATATTTTATATTACTGTTGTTTTAATAATTGTCACTACACAGTATTTCCCATTATCAGATCAATAATTCATATTATTTGAATAATATTATTAGATAACATTATTGGCAATGTCTAGAAAGTTCTGTCTAATGAGAGGTTTGGTCATATAATTGCACGCCAGTAAGGAGAAATCCTTATTGGAAAGCCCCCTCTTTCCTGGGAACGGCCTGATTGTCATAAATATGATTCTGTAATATTATTTGTGAATAATTAATTATTGATTCATATGATAAGGAAATACTTATTTTATGTGGATATAAATGAGGGATATATTTTTGTGGTTAAAAATGAAGGAGTTAATGTTGAGATTTTTATCAGTATTTTTGTCGGAATGGAGGTATTAAAAATCAGTATTTTTGAGATATTTTGCGGGGGTTATAATTTTTAATCCGACCGTTGGATCGTGGTAATTTTTGGATATGTTATACATATATAAGTTGAGTATATGTCCACAAATTTTGAACCGTTAAAAATGAACGTATGATTTATTATGAATTTTACGAGATGACTGGTTCAGGAATTGTTGAATTTTCGGAGTTTATCATTTTGGTAGAAAATTCTAGAATTGGTGGGCCCCACTCTTGGTTGGTGAAGAAATGTGCTGAGATTTTTATTCAAATGTGGTAAGCTTGAATAGTAGCAGGTAAAGCCATCAGGTTGCAGGTTAAGTCTGCTTCGGCGTGCTAATATTTTTCTATAAATAGAGGGCTAAGTTAGAATTGAAAATCACATCAGAAACAAGTTTTTTCTCTTTCTCTCTCTAGATTATTGAGTGTATTTTGTGAGTATTTAGATACTTTGAGAGTTTCTATTCATCAGAGCAAGTTTCTTTCAGCCTTATACCGGTATTCCGACCAGAAGTACTGTCTTTACGAGGTAAGGGATGTTATTTTATTCGAAAATGATATTATTTCTTCAATATCATTATGCCGAAATATTGGTTGGAAATTTTTATCAAATTTGGAGCTTTTCATGTCGGAGTTACTATTCATGAGTTACTATTCACGAGTTACTATTCATCGAAAAATAAAAATTTTTTCTTTTCGTCCAAAATATCTATTCTGGGTACTAGCTTTGATTGTATCCATGTTTTGATCATTCTTGAATTTTACTTCACTATGAATAATTATAAGGTATTTTTAAACATGGATAAATCGAAATACGAATCCTTAATATTTGTTATTTTGTTTCACTGGATTCATTTTCTTTAAGATATTTTTCATCATCCTCAATCCTAAATGATGATATTACTGAATATCTTTGGCCTGTAGTGCAAAGATGAATGATTAACTGATGAATATCTTTGGCCCGTAGTCCAAAGATGAACAGGTGTTGAGATGAACATGACCGACTGGTGATACAAATGAATATCTTTGGCCTGTAATGCAAAGATGAATATTTGATTAAAGATGGTTATTGATTGTTGTTACAGGGATAAAATATTGATAATGGACTTTTAAATCTTAGAAGATAATAGATGTAACAATCCCAAAATAGGTCTATTCCATCTAACCTATTCTGAGTCGCCAAATACATGGTACAGAAAATAACTACAACTTTATTACAACAATTGTCGTTAAAAATACAACGACATATATGTTGTGAGTTTGGATACAAATATATACCAAATGTGACTCATGTCCCAACCGTGGATAGCACCTCACAATGACACCTTACATAAAGGTATAGTCAAAAACTGTTTTAGAAATTAGAATCTTTGGAAAGTGCTCAAGGAAACCTTCGTGCATGGGAGGCCATGCGTCTAGATTATGATAGATATCATATGACCACAGAATTATCCTTGGTTGACCCAATAGACCCCAAAAAAAACGAGAAGATTACTATCATATTCTTCCCAATGGTGAGTCTTCTCTTGACTTATCATTATCTCCACTGTCTTTAATCGTGAATTATACTTCAAACAAATACCAAGATTATATAGGTAGTGCTCATAGATATACTCAGCAAGTGGATGAGCATATCCCTGTCTTATGATGATACGAGGTTGTAGGTCATTAGACATCTTGTATGATAGTGACAAAACACCCTTCCAACGTTGGGTTCGCCTCACCCTCAACAGCTATAGACCACCATTCTATTCCCCTGTTATTCCCCACTCGACCCAGCTACACTTTTATTACCTGAAAGAAATTGTGAAGCAAAAAGGGTGAGCATAACTAGCCCAGTAAAGAATATCATGACTAAAGATAAATAAATTATCAATAGTATTCATCAGTAATAAATCAGAGATTTAGAACATATGATAGATGATAAAAATTTCAACCATAGTTGCAGCGGAACGAGCAATCCATTAGAAGAGTCAAATAGACTAAAAAGTCTATTATCTTCTCTATGTTAAAAATCCACCAACAATGTTTTATCCCTGTAACATCACTCAACAGTTTCTTTCCACAATCATATGAATACTCATAATCATAATTGTGATTCTAAATTTTTCTTCGCACCCAGGATGAAGAATATTTTCATCACCTGTCTTTACCTGAAACATCAAAGAACATGGTTATACTAAATCACAGTTCCTGTTCATAATCATGCTAATAAATCCATCTTCGCACTATGGCCAAAGATATTCATCAACAAACCATCTTTGCACTACGGGCCAAAGATATTCAACAACAGTTCATCTTCGCACTACAGGCCAAAGATATTCATCAATAATTCATCTTTGCACTACAGGCCAAAGATATTCATCAACAGTTCATCTTTGCACTACAGGCCAAATATATTCATCAATAATTCATCTTTGCACTACAAGCCAAAGATATTCTTCAACAGTTCATATTTGCACTATTGGCCAAATATATTAATATCTCAAAGAAATATATAATCATTTCAGAATTATATAAACAATAATTATAACCATGTTGATTAATTCACCTTTACACTTAAGCTAAAGATATTCAGTTATAAATTCAATAGTCATGATCATACCAGTCAACATCTCAACTTTGTACTACTGGCCAAAGAGAACCCATAGTCATGATCATACCAACAATCTACCCATCTTTACACTCAAGTGAAAGAGAATTTCAACATCAGGGTTATAAAAATGTTATATATGATAATAAAAATAATATGATCAAAATATAGATTTAATTTTAAGAGTAATATTCATAAATTAACTATAATTTAGTCAGAAAAAGAAACTAATTTTATCGTGAATAGTAACTCATGAATAGTAACTCATGAATAGTAACTCGTAAATAGTAACTAATGAATAGTAATCCCGACACAAAAGGTAGAAATTCCATAATAAAAATCATAACAATATTTCGATATAATGATATTGAAAGAATAACATTTCTTAAATTTATAAACAATTTATTTTAATTATTTACACTTTACTAAATAATGCATTTAATCATCTTAAAATGCCAAACTCATAAGAATTCATCACCAATAACCAAAAACCCTCATCAAAAATTTGCATATACCTCATATAGGATTCTCAAACCATAAAATCATATTTTCCAATTTTCTTACTTCACATAACATATTTAATTCATTTACTCATGACTAGTCCATTTTTATGAAAAATACCAAATCAGTTCCAAAAATATTTCTTTTCTGGGATTTAGCAGAATATACTCTCATATTGAACATATATTTTTCTCATAATTTTTAAAACTCATTTACTATTTTTCGTATGACCAAAATAGCCGAATATTTAGATATTTATCATAAATTGTAATTTTATCCAAAAATTTTGAAATTCACAGAGTACACTGATATTATATAGATATACTTCCAATAAAAATTTCATCAATTTTGGAGTTAACCACAAGGAGTGATAAGCAGTTACTTTTAAAATAGTCTTTTTTCATAAAATTCATAACTCTTAATCTATACATCCAAAAATCACCATTTTTGGACACAATCAAGAAAACTCATCAAAATATCATTTCAAATTTTTTTAGAATTTTCTGAAGATTGGAAGAAGTACGAACTGAAAAATATAAGAACTCTTAAAATCCCTTACCTCAAAAGAGTAGTATTTCTGACTGAAATATCGGATGAAAAATCGAAGGAAATTTCTACTGAATAGCAACTCTCAAAGTATCTAAATACTCACAAAAATATGTTTGATGATATAGAGAGAAAGAAAACTTGTTTCTGGTGTGATTTTCAATTCTAACATAAGCACCTATTTATAGAAAAATGCTAGAACGCCAAAGGAGACTAAATTAATAAAATAATATTAATTCTTTCTTAACATCTACGCATGCCCACCTTGGAAAATCAGCAACCACCAGCCTTGAACAACAATTCCAACACATGTTTTCAACACCAACCAAAATGGGTCCCACCCTATAATTTAATAAAAATTATTTTATTTTTCGAAATTTTAATAATTCATAGAAAATAGCCCTTTTATCAGAAAATTCGAATCTCGCGACTTTTTATAGGAAATTCAATTCTCTACAACTTTTCAGAATAAAGTATTTCTAAATTCCAAATAGAAATTGACCGAAATCCATAAACGGGCGATTTTATAGGCTATAATCAAATTTCAGTCAAGAAATGGGGTCCACCGACACACAAAACATGTGTTAATCATTTAACACAACAAAAAAATACTCTTCCTTCTCATATACTCATATATCTCATATTTATTGTAAAACTATCACCATTATTATATTATTAAATATAATAATAAATTATTTTATCAGAAAAGATAAAATATCATTTTTCAACAATTGTCACTTTAAAAATTTTTCTCCATCTATATCCACATAAAATTAATATCATATAAATCAATAATTAATTATTCACAAATAATATTACAGAATCACAGTACTGGCAACCAGGCCGTTCCCAGGAAAGAGGGGGCTTTCCAATAAGGATTTCTCCTTATTGGCGCGCAATTAGATAACCAAACCTCTCCTTAGACAGAACTTTTTAGATATTGTCAATAATGCTATCTAATAATATTATTCAAATAATATGAATTATTGATCTGATAATGGAGATGATGTGCAGCAACAATTATTGAAACAACAATAATATAAAATATCAACGCTGCAATTATTGAATCAATAAAATAAAATATTGAACAGTAATTACTGTGACAATTATTCAGTAGTGCCTTCCTTCTTACGTAAGAATCAATAATTTCAAAAATACTGTGCAATACCGTGTGTTACTGTGCAATAACGTGTATTACTGTATTTTAACCACCGGGTATTTCAACAATGTTAACGGTAACAACTACGCCGTTAATTATAAAAACTCAATTTTTATCGTTATCTTCATCCGACCATTTTTCGTTATGGGGCCCACAAATACCTGCGTCGTCGTACTAATATTCCTCGACAAAAAGAATATTCTACGACCAACGAATATTCTCCGACAACAATGATTATTTTATAACCACTTGTTTATTTTGAAAAATTTTCACATTTCACCCATAACTTTAATTTTTTATCAATTTAACCATTTACTGGATTGTAATTATAAGAAAAATTGAATACTTTTATTTCATAAAATTCGGGGCCTTACAATCTCCCCTCCTTATGAAATTTCGTCCCCAAAATTTACGTACCTGGTATTTCGAAGAGTTGAGAATACCTTGCTTTCATTTCAGATTCTATCTCTTAGATCATCATGATTTCTCCATTGCTCATCTCCCATGATAACTTCATTTGGGTTCCTCATTTGTTGGGAAGTCATGACAACCGCCATCCCTCGAACTACTCGGCTTTGACTTGTCTGGAGCAACATTTGGTGTCATCACTACCGTTGAAATATACTTTTCTATAGGGCATATTTCTCCCTCAACTGCCTCGCCGTACTCCTCATTCATGATCTGAATCATCAATCTTCGATCCATATCAGATTTAGGTTGACCGCTATGTACAGGGTAATTCAAAACTCGATGTTGGGTTCTCCCAATTTCTTTCCAAAAAGAGAAATTCATATCATCTATTTTAGCCTTCTTAGATCGGACATCTTTTTCCACAATATCCAAGTGTCGTGCGGCTTTTACCCATGCATCACTCATTCTTACTCGTTCAGTTTTTTCTTCTTTCAGCTCAGATTCCATCTTTATCATCTTATACTCTGCCAAAGAATACTTCTGTTCAAGCATCACATATCGGGTAACACAAGCTTGAATTGTTGCATCCTTTTGCTCCACGACTACCTGTCGTTCTTCAGCTTGCTCTTCTAACTCATGAATACGATTTTGAAATTCTACATTTTGATTATATAATACCTCTAATAAACTCTCCTCAGGTGCTTCTTCTTCCTCACTCTCAGCTGCTACCTCTACGACTAGCTCGGGTGCAACTATCAATTCTTTACTCACCACAAGAATATCTCTAATTCCTTCTTCGTCTGACATCACATTATTATGATTAGTGATTTAGGTATCCCCACAGTCTCATTCACTCCATTGTTAGCATTCTCAGCTGTCATTCTCAAATACTGCCATAAAACAAGGGTTAATTAAGCAAATTAACATATCACATAATATCCATATATTATGACCAACTAACAATTAAGCTTAGGTAGGACATACTAGCAAAGGATTTACTCATCTCTCCCCTCCTAGTTATATTCCCTGATCTCCGCCAGAGACCATATCCCTAAGCTCTGATACCAAATGTAACAACCCCAAAATAGGTCTATTCCATCCAACCTATTCTGAGTCGCCAAATACATGGTACAGAAAATAACTACAACTTTATTACAACAATTGTCGTGAAAAATACAACGACATATATGTTGTGAGTTTGGATACAAATATATACCAAATGTGACTCATGTCCCAACCGTGGATAGCACCTCACAATGACACCTTACATAAAGGTATAGTCAAAAACTGTTTTAGAAATTAGAATCTTTGGGAAGTGCTCAAGAAAACCTTCGTACATGGGAGGCCATGCGTCTAGGTTATGATAGATATCATATGACCACAGAATTATCCTTGGTTGACCCAATAGACCCCAAAAAAAACGAGAAGATTACTATCATATTCTTCCCAATGGTGAGTCTTCTCTTGACTTATCATTATCTCCACTGTCTTTAATCGTGAATTATACTTCAAACAAATACCAAGATTATATAGGTAGTGCTCATAGATATACTCAGCAAGTGGATGAGCATATCCCTGTCTTATGATGATACGAGGTTGTAGGTCATTAGACATCTTGTATGATAGTGACAAAACACCCTTCCAACGTTGGGTTCGCCTCACCCTCAACAGCTATAGACCACCATTCTATTCCCCTGTTATCCCCCACTCGACCCAACTACACTTTTAATACCTGAAAGGAATTGTGAAGCAAAAAGGGTGAGCATAACTAGCCCAGTAAAGAATATCATGACTAAAGATAAATAAATTATCAATAGTCTTCATCAGTAATAAATCAGAGATTTAGAACATATGGTAGATGATAAAAATTTCAACCATAGTTGCAGCGGAACGAGCAATCTATTAGAAGAGTCAAATAGACTAAAAAGTCTATTATCTTCTCCATGTTAAAAATCCACCAACAATGTTTTATCCCTGTAACATCACTCAACCGTTTCTTTCCACAATCATATGAATAACTCATAGTCATAATTGTGATTCTAAATTTTTCTTTGCACCCAGGACGAAGAATATTTTCATCACCTGTCTTTACCTGAAACATCAAAGAACATGGTTATACTAAATCACAGTTCCTGTTCATAATCATGCTAATAAATCCATCTTCGCACTACGGCCAAAGATATTCATCAACAAACCATCTTTGTACTACGGGCCAAAGATATTCAACAACGGTTCATCTTCGCACTACATGCCAAAGATATTCATCAATAATTCATCTTTGCACTACAGGCCAAAGATATTCATCAATAATTCATCTTTGCACTACAGGTGTTGAATGATTTCGCAACCGTAAAACACGCACAAGTATACGCGGTCTTAACAAGTAATATAAGAAAGTAGAGTGTCGAACCCACGAGGACAAAGATTTAATCGGAAACAAATACTAAGGTAAGATCGTTACTAAACTTATCTAAACGATTGGAAGCAAAGGTTGGCTAAGCTATTTTAATCAGAAAACTATCTAAGAGACGTTGGTTGTGCTAGGAGGGTAAGATAGGATTACAACTCCCCTAATGCTTCGCCTAATCTTCTAACTCTCCGCAATACAAACAAATCAAGGAATGGTCGACCTAGAACAATAATAGGCATAAACTTCTGTCGAAGGTCAAATGCACATCCCTAGCAAGCTAGAACACCATATGTCTATGGGTGGAAATAACTGGGTCGAGGTCATTAAGCACATTCACAAGGTCACACAAGGCAAATAAGGATATGTCTATCCTATTGGCACATTAAGCCCTACATTCAAATGTCAAGGTCATAACAGATGTTGCTGCATTTAAAGACAAACAGTAATATCCATTTATCAATTTCCATTACTATCAGTACCAATTTCTTTATCAAGAAATCAAACAATATAAGCAAAATACAACAACCCATTCCAACATGCTTCATTATATAAAACGAGAGAGAAAGTCGATTAAGCTAATCAAAAGGTTACATTGCAATCCTAAAATGGAGTTAGTTCATAACTATGAGACTAACACAAATTTCTACTGCACTATCCATTATCAGACAAATACAATAAAAATAATATTTGCAATAAGAAAAACCCCTGTAGGAAGAAGTTATCTTCTGCCAAATATTCTCTTCACGCGCACAGTCGGAAAATATGGAGAGCAATTGATCTCTTTTTCTTCAAGCTTCTTTTTTTTTCTCTCTTGTTATCTCCTCTCTTTCTTTTCTCCAAGTCTCCTCTCTCCTCCTCTTCTTTTTCGCCCCCTCCTCTCCCTTTTTGCTAGGTCAAACAAAGTCCATGTATGCCTGGGAACCGGAGGTGGCGCCGCGGCGCGGGTCACCAGGTATTGAGCAGCGCTGCGGCGCGACAGTATGAAATGGGACACGGTGATCGCGCTGCAGCGCGAGACAAAGAGGGATGCATGGCGCCGTGGAGCGGCTTACGCAAGCTGGGGGCAGGACATGGCGCTGCGGCGCGGAAATTAATCCTGGAGATGGCGCCGCGGCGCGAACATTGGCAAAATGACTGCTTTGCCCCTTTAAAGCTGCAAAAACACTGTGAAGCTTTTCAATGCAACGATTAAACACACTAACACTATATTTCTATGATACTACAACAGAAAACTACGAATTCAGGCGAATATTTAAGCCATAAGGTATCCGATTCGCGGGTTTAAATCACACTCATCAACAGGCCAAAGATATTCTTCAATGGTTCATATTTGCACTATAGGCCAAATATATTAATATCTCAAAGAAATATATAATCATTTCAGAATTATATAAACAATAATTATAACCATGTTGATCAATTCACCTTTACACTTAAGCTAAAGCTATTCAGTTATAAATTCAATGGTCATGATCATACCAGTCAACAATTCAACTTTGCACTACTGGCCAAAGAGAACTCATAGTCATGATCATACCAACAATCTACCCATCTTTACACTCAAGTGAAAGAGAATTTTAACATCAGGGTTATAAAAATATTATATATGATAATAAAAATAATATGATCAAAATATAGATTTAATTTCAAGAGTAATATTCATAAATTAACTATAATTTGGTCAGAAAAAGAAACCAATTTTATCGTGAATAGTAACTCGTGAATAGTAACTCGTAAATAGTAACTAATGAATAGTAATCCCGACACAAAAGGTAAAAATTCCACAATAAAAATCATAACAATATTTCGATATAATGATATTGAAAGAATAACATTTCTTAAATTTATAAACAATTTATTTTAATTATTTACACTTTACTAAATAATGCATTTAATCATCTTAAAATGCCAAACTCATAAGAATTCATCACCAATAACCAAAAACCCTCATCAAAAATTTGCATATACCTCATATAGGATTCTCAAACCATAAAATCATATTTTCCAATTTTCTTACTTCACATAACATATTTAATTCATTTACTCATAACTAGTCTATTTTTATGAAAAATACCAAATCAGTTCCATATATATTTCTTTTCTGGGATTTAGCAGAATATAGTCCCATATTGAACATATATTTTTCTTATAATTTTTAAAACTCATTTACTATTTTTCGTATGACCAAAACAGCCAAATATTTAGACATTTATCATAAATTGTAATTTTATCCAAAAATTCCGAAATTCAAAGAGTACACTGATATTATATAGATATACTTCTAATAAAAATTTCATCAATTTTGGAGTTAACCACAAGGAGTTATAAGTAGTTACTTTTAAAATAGTCTTTTCTCATAAAATTCATAACTCTTAATCTATACATCCAAAAATCACTATTTTTTGACACAATCAAGAAAACTCATCAAAATATCATTTTAAATTTTTTCAAAATTTTCTGAAGGTTGGAAGAAGTACGAACTGAAAAACATAACAACCCTTAAAATCCCTTACCTCAAAAGAGCAGTATTTCTGACTGAAATATCGGATGAAAAATCGAAGGAAACTTCTACTGAATAGCAACTCCCAAAGTATCTAAATACTCTCAAAAATATGCTTGATGATATAGAGAGAAAGAAAACTTATTTCTGGTGTGATTTTTAATTCTAACATAAGTACCTATTTATAGGAAAATGCTAGAACGCCAAAGGAGACTAAATTAATAAAATAATATTAATTCTTTCTTAACATCTACGCATGCCCACCTTGGAAAATCAGCAGCCACCAGCCTTGAACAACAATTCCAACACATGTTTTCAACACAAACCAAAATGGGTCCAACCCTATAATTTAATAAAAATTATTTTATTTTCCGAAACTTCAAAAATACATAGAAAATAGCCTTTTTATCAGAAAATTCAAATCTCCCGATTTTTTATAGGAAATTCAATTCTCTACAACTTTGCAGAATAAAGTATTTCCAAATTCCAAATAGAAATTGACCGAAATCCATAAACGGCCGATTTTACAGGCTATAATCAAATTTCAGTCAAAAAATGGGGTCCATCGACACACAAAACATGTGTTAATCATTTAATACAACAAAAAAATACTCTTCCTCCTCATATACTCATATATCCCACATTTATTATAAAACTATCACCATTATTATATTATTAAATATAATAATAAATTATTTTATCAGAAAAGATAAAATATCATTTTTCAACAATTGTCACTTTAAAAATTTTTCTCCATCTATATCCACATAAAATTAATATCATATAAATCAATAATTAATTATTCACAAATAATATTACAGAATCACAGTACTGGCAACCAGGCCGTTCCCAGGAAAGAGGGGGCTTTCCAATAAGGATTTCTCCTTATTGGCGCGCAATTAGATAACCAAACATCTCCTTAGACAGAACTTTCTAGACATTACCAATAATGCTATCTAATAATATTATTCAAATAATATGAATTATTGATCTGATAATGGAGATGATGTGCAGCAACAATTATTGAAACAACAATAATATAAAATATCAACGCAGCAATTATTGAATCAATAAAATAAAATATTGAACAGTAATTACTGTGACAATTATTCAATAGTGCCTTCTTACGTAAGAATCAATAATTTCAAAAATACTGTGCAATACCGTGTGTTACTGTGCAATAACGTGTATTACTGTATTTTAATCACCGGGTATTCCAACAGTGTTAACGGTAACAACTACGCCGTTAATTATAAAAACTCAATTTTTATCGTTATCTTCATCCGACCGTTTTCCGTTATGGGGCCCATAAATAGCTGCGCCGTCGTATGAATATTCCCCGACAGAAAGAATATTCTACGACCAACGAATATTCTCCGACAGAAAGAATATTCTACGACCACTTGTTTATTTTGAAAAATTTTCACATTTCACCCATAATTTTAATTTTTTATCAATTTAACCATTTACTGGATTGTAATTATAAGAAAAATTGAATATTTTTATTTCATAAAATTCGGGGCCTTACAATAGAACTCATTCTCTACTTGACTCTTCTAATGGTTTGTTGTTTCCGCTACAGTTATTGATTTAAAACTTGTTATCTATTGTATTCTATTAGATTTTTCCCTGTTGAAGCCTAACGATAATTTGTTCTGTATTATCTTAGTCATAATATTCTTTACTGGGCTAGTTGAGCTCACCCTTTTCTTTTTTGTTCCATTTTTCTCAGGAGGCGAGAATGTAGCGAGTACTAGTCGGGGTATGGAATGATGGTTCTAGAAGTTATTTTAGTAGTACTCACCATTTTTGTGAAATAATGTATCAATAATTGTAATGAGGACTTATTTGAGTGTGGATATTGTCTAGATGACAATATTTATATTTAAACTCACAGTTCTTATGTTGTAACAGTAAAGATGTAGTTATTTCTGTACCATATATTTTGGCGACTCAGAATGGGTGTTGTATACCTATTTTGGGGGCGTCACAGTTGGTATCAGAGCTTAGAGATATGATCTCGGGCGGAGAACGGAGAATAGAACTAGGAGGGGAGAGACGAATAAATCCTTCGCTAGTGTGTCCTACCTAAGCTTATTTATTGGTCAGTCATAATATAGGGGTATTATGTGATTTGTTAATTTATTTAATTAACCCTTGTTTTATGGTAGTATTTGAGAATGTAGACTGAGAATGTTAGCAGTGGAGTAAATGAGACCGTAGAGACGCCGGTGCTTACCAACGAGGAGAACGTGCAACAGGCTGGCAATGTTCCTCCTGTGAACAACACCAATGAGCAGATGATGAACGATGGAATGTTTAGAAGTTTTTTGCAATTCATGCAAAACCAGACGAGGGAGACTCGTGTTCAAAATACAGGAGGAAATGATAGCAATTCACGATTTGTCACAGCCAAACAGTTCAAAGAATTGGGACCACCAGAATTTAAGAGAAAGTCGGATCCGATCATGGCGGAAACGTGGGTCAAGCAAATTACCAAGATATTCGATGTCTTGGGATGCACGGAGGAACAGAAGGTTCCATTCGCCGCCTTTATGTTCCGTGGCGAGGCAGACTACTGGTGGGAGTCTGTGAAGCGTACGCATCTAGCCGCACTCAGCATGTCTTGGGAGACATTTCAGAAACTGTTCAATGACAAGTACTTTTCTGAAAGTATTCGTCATATGAAGGAGGTAGAGTTTATTAGACTGGAGCAGAATAACATGACGGTGTCTCAGTACGAGGCGAAGTTTGCAGAGTTGTCCAGGTTTGCACCTCATTTGGTGGAGAATGAGGAACGTATGACGAGGATGTTTCTGAGAGTTTTGAAACCCGACATACGTCAATATCTCATTTCTCATAAATTTTCTCTCTATTCAGATGTTGTCAACATGGCTCAATTATTAGAGCGAGATAACAAGTACGGTCAACTGAGGGACCACAACCAGGATCATATCAGTGACAGCAGTCATTAGAACAATGATAACCAGCGGAGAAAGAAAAATACAGACAAGAACGGTAATCACTCTGGTGGTAATCGTGGCTATGAAAGTAGAAGAAGCGAGTCGGGAGAAGATTTTAAAAAGAGAAGATTTAACAATGACAATACGAAGACGTCAGCACCAGCAACAACTGGTTCCAAGGGAGGAGAACGACCATCGGTTATATGCTATAAGTGCGGAAAAGAAGGACATATCAGCCCAAACTGCCCACAATAATTTAAGGTATGTTATAATTGTGGAAAGGAAGGACATATCGCTCGAGATTGCACTGTAGCAAAACCAAGTCCAGCGGGAATGGTGACTCAAAAAGCTATCCCAGAAAAGATAAAGTCAACGGTTCCTGGAAGAGCGTTTGTCGTGACTGGTCAACATGCGAGGAACCCAAACGAGGTGATCACGGGTAAGCTAATCATAAATTAATGCGAAGTTTATACCTTATTAGATACCGGTTCTACCCATTCTTTTATCTCTCCTGCTTGTGCTCAACGTTTAAACTTGACTCCGGAGAAGTTAGACGTTGATTTATCTGTGGAGACTCCTTTAGGAGAAACTTTCATCACATTCACTGTTTATAAATCTTGTTTGATCCAAGTTGGCACCATCACATTACCTGTTGACCTTATCACTTTAAAGATACTTGCTTTTGATGTGATTTTAGGGATTGATTGGTTAACTACTCATCATGCCAAAATTGATTATTTTTGTAAGGTTGTTAGTTTTCATATTCCTAACCAACCTGTTGTACAAATTCAAGCAACTAAGCCATTAAAATCAATCACTGTTATATCAAGCCATTCGTTTATTAAAAAATAAATGTCAAGCTTTCTTAGCCCATGTTATGGATTTGAATAAAGACACGTCAAATTTGAATAATATTCCTGTTGTTATTGACTTTCCTGACGTATTTTCTGAAGAACTTCCCGGTCTACCCCCAGAACGTGAAATTGAATTCTTTATTGATCTTGAACCTGGTACAAAGCCCATTTCTAAAATCCCATATCGAATGGCTCCTATTGAACTTCAGGAGTTAAAGGTCCAACTACAAGAGTTGTTGGACATCGGTTTCATTCGTCCTAGTACATCTCCTTGGGGTGCTCCTGTTTTATTTTTAAAGAAGAAAGATAGGAGTATGCGACTTTGTATTGATTACCGAGAATTAAACCATGTCACTATTAAGAATAGGTATCCGCTACCTCGTATTGATGACCTGTTTGACCAGTTACAAGGAGCACAATTCATTTCAAAGATCGATCTTCGTTCTGGATATCATCAGCTGAAGGTTAAAACTGAAGATATTCCAAAGACTGCCTTCAGAACTCGGTACGGGCATTATGAATTCCTAGTCATGTCTTTTGGATTGACTAATGCTCCTGCGGCTTTCATGGATATGATGAACCGAGTATTCAAGAATTATTTGGATCAGTTCCTTGTTGTCTTTATTGATGACATCCTCATATATTTTAAAAGCCGTGAAGATCATGAGCATCATTTGAAGCTGGTACTCCAAAGGCTGCGTGAAAATAAGTTATATGCTAAGTTGAAGAAATGCGAGTTCTGACTTGAGGAAGTAGCATTCCTAGGGCACGTGGTGTCAAAACATGGAGTATCTGTTGACCCGGCGAAGATTGAAGTAATACAAAGTTAGGAGCAACCAAAGACGGTGACCGAAGTACGTAGCTTTCTGGGCTTAGCTGGTTATTATCGGAGATTCGTGGAAGGGTTTTCTCGAATCGTTACCCTGTTAACTCAACTGACTCGGAAAGATATCAAATTCGTATGAAGCAAGGAATGCTAGAAGAGTTTTTAAGAGCTTAAGAGGAGACTCATTTCGGCACCTGTTCTGACCATACCATCTGGTTCGAATGGATTTGTTATCTACAGCGATGCTTCAGGAAAAGGGCTAGGATGTGTTCTCATGCAACGTGGGAAAGTTATAGCCTATGCCTCGTGACAACTTAAAGAATATGAGAGAAATTATCCTACTCATGATCTAGAGTTGGCAGCAGTCATTTTCGCGCTAAAGATCTGGAGGCACTATCTATATGGGGAGAAAGTGGAGATTTATTCAGACCATAAAAGCCTCAAATATTTCTTCACTCAAAAAGAACTCAACATGCGGCAACGACGTTGGCTCGAGCTGTTGAAAGATTACGACCACACTATTCAATACCATCCTGGAAAAGTAAACGTGGTAGCTGACGCGTTGAGTAAAAGATCATATGCAGGAACGAGTGTGATGATGTCAAGTATACACATAGAACCAACTTTAATTGATAAACTTAAAGTTGCTCAAACCACAGACCCGGAGCTGATGCGTATGAAGAAGAAAGTGCAAGAAGGTGCTATTCCAGAAGCAAGAATCGATGAAGAAGGAATACTTTGAGTCCACTCCAGACTTTGTGTTCCTAACGATTCTGATTTGAAGTACAAGATCATGATGGAAGCACACAATACACCATTTGCAATCCATCTTGGAAGTACCAAAATGTATCGTGATCTTCGACATACATTTTGGTGGAATAATATGAAGAGAGAGATTGCAAAGTTTATCTCGAGGTGTTTAACTTGTCAACGTGTAAAGGCAGAACATCAAGTGCCAAAGGGTCCATTGCAACCACTTGAGATTCCGAAATGGAAGTGGGAACACATTACCATGGATTTTGTTACGGGTCTTCCCACGGTTTCTCAAGGCATAAATGCTATTTGGGTTATTGTTGATAGATTAACCAAGTCTGCTCATTTCTTGCCAATACGGGAGACTTATTCCCTTGAACGTCTTGCTCGTATATACATAGATGAGATTGTGAGACTGCATGGCATGCCAGTATCCATAGTTTTGGATCGTGACCCAAGATTCACTTCAAGATTTTGGGTTAGCTTGCAAAAAGCTATGGGCACAGATTTACGATTTAGTTCGGCATACCATCCTCAAACGGACGGATAATCAGAGAGAACTATTCAAACTCTTGAAGATCTATTAAGACTTTGTGTCCTAGATTTCAAAGGGAGTTAGGATAAGTACCTACCATTGATGGAATTCTCCTACAATAATAGTTATCAGGCAAGTATAGGTGTGGCCCCAGTTGAAGCATTATATGGACGAAAGTGTCGCTCTCCAGTATGTTGGGATGAGGTGGGAGAAGCAACGTTGCAAGGACCAGAGTTGGTACGAATGACTATAGAAAAGATCCAAACGATTCGACAACGTATACAAACGGCACATGATCGATAAAAGAGTTATGCGGATCTTCATCGAAAGGACGTGGAATTTGACATTGGGGATCATGTATTATTGCGTGTAGCTCAATGGAAAGGAGTTACAAGATTTGGAAAGAGAGAAAAGCTCAATCCACGATTTATTGGTCCATTTCAAATTCTTAACCGAGTAGAAAATGTGGCCTATAGACTCGCGTTACCTCCAAGTATGTCTCGTGTTCATAATATTTTTCATATATCTGTGTTACGTAAATATGTGAAAGACCCAGACCACGTTATTGAGTTAGAACCGGATGAGATAGCTGAAGACTTAACGTACGAAGAGGTACCTGTCAAGATCTTGGATAGAAAGGAGCATGTCTTACGCACGAAGGTCATACCACAAGTTAAAGTTTTGTGGAGAAACCATGCTATTGAAGAAATGGCCTGGGAGTTAGAAACGGAAATGAAAGCGAGGTATCCTCATCTTTTCGAAACACCAGGTACGTACGTCAATTTTGAGTACGAAATTTCATAAGGAGGGGAGGTTGTAAGACCCCAAATTATTAATAAATGAAATTTAAATTCCCTCTATTTATTATTTTGAAATAGTAAGGGTTAAATTGATTAATGAGGTTAGTTATGGGTAAAATGCGCAAATATTTCAAATAAGCAGGTGGTTATAAAATATTCATTGTTGTCGGGGAATATTTGTTTGGTCGTGGAATATTCTTCCTGTCGGGGAATATTCGTACGACGGCGCAGTATTTTGTGGGCCCCATAACGAAAAGCGATTGGATGAAGAAAATGACAAGTATAAGTTGTTTATAAATAACAGCGTAGTTGTTACCGTTAATACTATTGGAATACCCGGTGGTTAAAATACGGTAATACGCGTTGTTGCATAGTAGCACACTATATTGTACCAATTATTGATTCTTACGTAAGAAGACACTACTCAATAATGGTTACAGTAATTACTGTTCAGTATTTTATTTTATTGATTCAATAATTGCTGCGTTGATATTTTATATTACTGTTGTTTCAATAATTGTCACTACACAGTATTTCCCATTATCAGATCAATAATTCATATTATTTGAATAATATTATTAGATAACATTATTGGCAATGTCTAGAAAGTTCTGTCTAAGGAGAGGTTTGGTCATCTAATTGCGTGCCAGTAAGGAGAAATCCTTATTGAAAAGCCCCCTCTTTCTTGGGAACGGCTTAGTTGTCATAAATATGATTCTGTAATATTATTTGTGAATAATTAATTATTGATTCATATGATAAGAAAATACTTATTTTATGTGGATATAAATGAGGGATATATTTTTGTGGTTAAAAATGAAGGAGTTAATGTTGAGATTTTTATCAGTATTTTTGTCGGAATGGAGGTATTAAAAATCAGGGTTTTTGAGATATTTTGCGGGGGTTATAATTTTTAATCCGAACGTTGGATCGTGGTAATTTTTGGATATGTTATACATATATAAGTTGAGTTTATGTCCACAAATTTTGAACCGTTAAAAATGAACGTATGATTTATTATGAATTTTACGAGATGACTGGTTCAGGAATTGTTGAATTTTCGGAGTTTATCATTTTGGTGGAAAATTCTAGAATTGGTGGGCCACACTCTTGGTTGGTGAAGAAATGTGCTGAGATTTTTATTCAAATGTGGTAGGCTTGAATAGTAGCAGGTAAAGCCATCAGGTTGCAAGTTAAGTCTGCTTCGGCGTGCTAACATTTTTCTATAAATACAGGGCTAAGTTAGAATTGAAAATCACACCAGAAACAAGTTTTCTCTCTTTCTCTCTCTAGATTATTGAGTGTATTTTGTGAGTATTTAGATACTTTGAGAGTTTCTATTCATCAGATCAAGTTTCTTTCAGCCTTATACCGGTATTCCGACCAGAAGTACTGTCTTTACGAGGTAAGGGATGTTATTTTATTCGAAAATAATATTTCTTCAATATCATTATGACGAAATATTGGTTGGCAATTTTTATCAAATTTGAAATTTTTCACGTCGGGGTTACTATTCATGAGTCACTATTCACGAGTTACTATTCACGAGTTACTATTCACCGAAAAATAAAAAATTTTTCTTTTCGTCCAAAATATATATTCTGGGTACTAGCTTTGATTGTATCCATGTTTTGATCATTCTTGAATTTTACTTCACTATGAATAATTATAAGGTATTTTTGGACATGGATAAATCGAAATACGAATCCTTAATATTTGTTATTTTGTTTCACTGGATTCGTTTTCTTTAAGATATTTTTCATCATCCTCAGTCCTAAATGATAATATTACTGAATATCTTTGGCCTGTAGTGCAAAGATGAATGATTAACTGATGAATATCTTTGGCCCGTAGTGCAAAGATGAACAGGTATTGAGATGAACATGACCGACTAGTGATACAAATGAATATCTTTGGCCTGTAGTGCAAAGATGAATATTTGATTAAAGATGGTTATTGATTGTTGGTACAGGGATAAAATATTGATGATGGACTTTTAAATCTTAGAAGATAGTAGAACTCATTCTCTACTTGACTCTTCTAATGGTTTGCTGTTTCCGCTGCAGTTATTGATTTAAAACTTGTTGTCTATTGTATTCTATTAGATTTTTCCCTGTTGAAGATTAACGATAATTTATTCTGTATTATCTTAGTCATAATATTCTTTACTGGGCTAGTTGAGCTCACCCTTTTCCTTTTTGTTCCATTTTTCTCAGGAGGCGAGAATGTAGCGAGTACTAGTCGGGGTATGGAATGATGGTTCTAGAAGTTATTTTAGTAGTCCTCATTATTTTTGTGAAATAATGTATCAATAATTATAATGAGGACTTATTTGAGTGTGGATATTGTAAAACCCCAGATTCTATGAATAAAGATTTAATTTTTCGAAATATTTTTTTTTAATATTATGGTGTGAATTTGAGATAATGTTATAGTTATGGGTAGTATTTATAAATTTTGTAAAGTATGCAAGTTGTTGTATTATATTCGATTGGTCGGAGAATATTCGTTTTAGCAGGAAATATTCGTACAACGACGCAATCATTGGTAGACCCCACAACGGAATTATTGTCGGATTGAAAAAACGACAAAAATATTTTATGAAAATAACGGCGGAAGTTTTACCGTTAATACTGTTGAACTACTCGGTAGTAAAAGTACAGTAATACGTGTGGTTGCATAGTAGCATACGGTATTTATTAGTGAGACTTACGTGATTAGTCACTCAGTTTGATTCAATTATTGTCAATTAATATTATGAATTATTTAGCGATAATGAAGTTTTGTTTTATTCGTATTATTAACGTAATAAAATAGAAACATCTTTTTATATAAAACAGAATACTTTATTAAAGTTATTCTATAAATAGAATATATTATATTTTATTTAAAAGATTTTTCTTTAAATATGGACCGTCAGTTTAAAGTAAATCAATCTGGATCGTTCATGGATTAGTTACTATGCATTCCATTTTTCTATAAATAGAAGCTCATTCCTTCATTATTTTCTTACGAATTTACTGAAACTCTAGAGAGAGAAAATATAGAGAGTTCTTCTTCTATAATCTTGAGCGTATTTCTTTAGAGTTTAAGAAAACTTTGAGCGTAGTACAAGTTTCTTAGAGTATATTCTCGCCCTACCAGTCGGAATACTCTTCTTTCAAAGGTAAGAGATATTATTTGTTGTACCTGTAAGGGGTATTATTTCTTTTATATTCATGAAGAGAACTTATGTTATTCTATTATTAATTATTCTGTTGGAATAACCTGTATACGCGGACTACCCTATACTTGGTGACATTCTTCTATTATTTTGCCTTTATTATTATTCTGTTAGAATATCCTGTCTGTGTGTTTTATACCGGACCTGGTTCCGTCTTTATTATTATTCTGTTGGAACATACTGTCTGTGTGTTTTACACCGGACCTGGTTCCGTCTTTATTATTATTCTGTTGGAATATCCTGTCTGTGCGTTTTACGCCGGACCTGGTTCCATTATTTATTATTCTGTCGGAATATCCTGTCTGTGTGTTTTATGCCGGACCTGGTTCCGTCTTTATTATTCTGTTGGAACATCTTGTCGGTGTGAATTTCACCTGACCTGGTTCCGTTATTATTATTCTGTTGGAATAACCTGTCTATGCGAAGTACCGCATGCATGGTGATTTCTTTTGTTATTCCATTCTTTATTATACTCAATTGGTTAAAGTTTTGACTTCTATACTCCATGAAATTAGTAGAATATCCTTGATATTTGCGCTTCATCCAGTATCTTTTCATGAAAATATTCTTCTGAGCATTCTTGAATTTTACTCTACACAAAAGTATAATGTTGACAATTTGGACGTTATTGGTTCCTGGACAAATTAATTCTTGAACTTGTTTTATTGAATTCTTATATCATTGTTATCATCCTCATGCTTATATTATGTTGAAAGTCATCTATGGCCTGTAGTGCATAGATGGACTTGGTATGATTATGATCAGGGATTATTTGGTATAATCATAACAGTAATGTTACAAATGATGTGGAAAAAGTCCTCATTGGCCCGTTGTGCATTGATGGACAGTTTTTGGTATGATTATGGCTATGGATTCTCTTTAGCCGTAGTGCAAAGATGAATTATTTTATGGTATGATCAGGACCGTTGATGAAAACACTATTATCTTTGGCCCGTAGTGCATGGATAATTCGTGGTCGTGATACTAAAGAATATCCTTGGCCGTAGTGCAGGGGTGATTCGATGATGTGGATTATTTTTTTAGCTGTGTCTCAGCGATAAAAGTCATGAAAAACCTTTTAAATCATAAAAGATAGTAGATTTTATTCTCTACTTGACTCTTTTAATGGATTATTGGTTCCGCTGCAATTAAACTTGATGTCTATTGTATTTTATCAGTTTAACATTGTTGAAGACTAATGATAATTTATTCTGCATTATCTTAGTCATAATATTTCTTACTGGTCTCTTCAGGAAATGAGAACGTAGCTGGGACTAGTCGGGAAATAGAGTGATGGTCCTAGATGATAGCATTAGTAGTCCTCACTATTCTATGTAATAGTGTGATAATAATTGTAATGAGGACTCCTTTTGAGTATGGATACTCTCTAGAAGATAATATTTGTATTCAAACTCACAATTTATGTTCTGTCGTATTGTACACGACAGTTGTATTATTAAGTTGTATTTGAATTCTGTACCATGTATCTGGCGACTCAAGATGGGTGATATATACCTAATTTTGGGGGTGTCACAGATATTGTCTAGATGACAATATTTGTATTTAAACTCACAGTTCTTATGTTGTAACAGTAAAGATGTAGTTGTTTCTGTACCATGTATTTTGGCGACTCAGAATGGGTGTTGTATACCTATTTTGGGGGCGTCACACTACACCAGAATCGTAGTCTGCCGGGAGAGTCAAAGAAAGCTCGAGAGCTATCAAGGCAGAATCGTAGTCTGCAAGATAGTAGATCTCGGAGTTCATAGATTGCCAGGGGAGACGAAGAAGGATCGTAGTGTGTCGAGAAGGACTTCCTCGGAGCCGTAGTCTGCTGAGGAAGTCATGTTCAGAATCGTAGAGATAGCCTACCTACGAGCTGACCGAGCATCTGCCAAAGCCAAGTCAAGAATCATAGACTACACCCGAAGTCGTAGAGTCTACTGATGCCGAAGCCAAATCAGGATCATAGAATACAAATATCCATTCTGAGTCGCCAAATAAATGGTATAGAATACAAATACAAACTTAATTATACAACTGTCATGTAACATAAGCTGAGAGTTTTAACACGAATATTGTTTTCTAGACAATATCCAAACTCAAATGGAGTCATCATTAAATTTATTATCACACTATTTTATAAAATAGTGAGGACTACTATAGCCACCATCTTGGACCATCACTCCGTTCCCCAACTAGTCCCAGCTATATTCTCATTTCCTGAAGAGAACAATGAAAGCAAATGGTGAGCTCAACTAGCCCACTAAAGAATATTATGACTAAGATAATGCATAATAAATTAGTGTTAGGCTTCAACAATGTAAAACTGATAGAATATAATAGACAACAAGTTTAACTGCAGCGGAACAAACAATCCATTAGAAGAGTCAAGAAGAGCATGATATCTACTATCTTCTATGATTTAAAAGTTTATCATCAATTTTATCGTTGAGACTCAACTCAATAAATAATTCACATCATTGAATTATCCATGCACTACGGGCCAATGATATTTATTATTATCACATCCACGAATCATCCATGCACTACGGGCCAAAGATATTCGTTATTATCACCAATGGTCATGATCATGCCAATAATTGTCCATCAATGCACTACGGGCCAATGAGGACTTTTACCACATCATTTGTAATATTTTAGGTCATGATTATACCGATACAAACTTTTCTAGTCATAATCATACCAATTAACAATACATTTATGCATTACGGGCTAAAAATGACTTTCATCACAATATAAGCATGATGATGATGACAATGATATAAGAATTTAATTAAATGAAAGCAAATGATAAATTTTAAATATTTATAATTCAACTTATCCAAAATTCAATAATGTCCAAATTGTCAACTTGATACTGCTTTGTGGAGTAAAATTCAAAAATAATATTGTATCAAAAATGATTTGGACAGAAAAGAAATTAATTTTTATCATGAATAGTATCTCGTGTGAATAGTACTTCGGGAATAGTACTCCGACATGAAAAGTGCCCCGAATCCCCGAGTGAATAGTAACTCGTGAATAGTACCCCGTCATGCAAAGTATCCCAAATTCTTGAGTGAATAATACCCGAGTGAATAGTAACCCGTGAATAGTATCCCAGGTGAAAATATTAAATTTTAATAAGAAAGTTCAGACCAATATTCCAATGAAACGATATTAGATGAAGCGCAAAACTCAAGGATATTCTACTAATTTCAAGAATTATGGAAGCAATACTTACCCTAGTAAGTTTAGATTTAAGAATATGAAAAGAAATAATATACGAAACTACAAATAGATTTTTACCTATCATGCGGTACGTAATCCACGTAGACATGTTATTCCCGCATATTAAAGGATGAATACGAAAAATTATATTCCTTACGAATATGAAAGAAATAATATCCTTACGAATACAAAAGAAATAACACCCCTTACCATGCGAAAATAGCATCTCTTACCTTAGTAGAAGACTGGATACTGTAATAGTGAAGTAGCAGAATACTCTTATTCTTTCTCTATATAGTTTCTCCCTCTACCAATACTCTTGTGAGTTTTAATGAATTGGTGAGAATGAAAGCAAAATTAAGCTTCTATTTATAGGAAAATGGACTAAATAGTAACTGATTCACAGACGGTCCAGATTGATTTACTATTAAAATGAACGGTCCATATTGATTTACTATTAAAACCACCACTAACGGTCCATATTGATTCACTATTAAAATCACAACCGACGGTCCAGATTGATTTACTATTAAAACCACCACCGACGGTCCAAATTGATTTACTATTAAAACTACCACCTACGGTCCATATTGATTTACTATTAAAACCACCACCGACGATCCAGATTAATTTACTATTAAAACCACCACCTGCGGTCCAGATTGATTTACTTATTACACTTTGGTACCCCTAAAGTTTTTCAAGTTTGCATTATTCCCCTTTAACTTTTGTAATTCACTTCTCTTCAATAAACACATTCTTAATATTTTAAAAATTATTCATCATTAATATTATAACTTACAATATTGATAACTAGATCATTTCCAGGAAATAGGGGGCTTTTTGATAAAGATTTCTCTTTATTGACGCATAATTAGATGACCAAACTCCTTTCCTCGACAGAACTTTCTAGACATTGTCAATAATGTAAATAATCATATGAATAAATGTGTTGTCCCAATTATTGATTTAATACTATAAAATATTGTGCAGATGATATTGTGACAATAATTGCATCAATAATATGAGATACTATGCAGCAACTACTGTTGAAATAATTGAATAAACTAAGTGGCTTCTTACGTAAGCATCAATAATCAGATATACTATTCAATACCGTGTGTTACTGTGTAACCACACGTATTACTGTACTTTTATCACTGGATATTTCAACAGTTAACGGTAAAACTTTTGCCGTTATTTTTATAAAAAGGTTATTACTGTCGTTTTCTAACTCCGACAGTTATTCTGTTGTGGAGTCCACCAATGATGGTGTCGTCGTACGGATATTATCCGACAAAACGAATATTCCTCGACCAAACGAATATTCTCCGACACAACGAATATTTTATATCAACTTGCTTACTTGGTAAAATTTTCACATATCACCCTTAACTTTAACATTTTATCAATTTAACCATTTACTAAATAGAATAACAATTATAAGAAAATTGAATACTTTAATTTCATAAAATTCGGGGTCTTACAATTCATATAATAGGTTGGTTGGGAATATGAAAGCTAGCAACCTTACGAAAATAATCAATTTCAGCATGATGAATAGTTAACCAATCAATCCCTAAAATCACATCAAATGCAAGTATTTTCAAGGAGATAAGATCGACAAGCAACGTGAGCGTGCCGATTTGAATCAAACAAGATTTATAAACAGTGAATTTAATGAAGGTTTCTTCCAACAGAGTTTCAACAGATATGTCAAAGTCTAATTTCTCCGGAGTTAAATTTAAACGTTAAGCGCAAGTAGGAGAAATAAAAGAATGGGTAGAACCGGTATCAAATAATGTATAGACTTCGCAAGAGTTTATGATATAACTTCGTTCAGGTTCCTCTCTTTTTGGGAAGTTACGAAAAGCGCTCTCACTTGAACCACCGACTTTGACTTTTTCGGGATAGCCTTTGGTGTCATCATTACCGTTGAAACTGACTTTCACTTTAGGGCATATTCCACCCTCAACTTCTTCGTCGTACTCCTGATCCATGATCTGAATCATTAATCTTCGATCCATATCGAATTGGAGTTGACTGCAATGTACAGGGTAATTCAAAACTCGATGTTGGGTTCTCCCAATTGTTATCCAAAAAGAGAAATATATATCATCTATTTTAGCCTTCTTGGATCGGACTTCTCTTTCTACAATATCAAGGCGTCGTGCCGCTTTTACCCATGCATCATCCATTCTCACTCGTTCAATTGTTTCTTCTTTCAGATGATCTTTGACATTTGCATTCTCAGATTTTAGCTCTATTATCATATACTCTGCCAAAGAGAGCTTTTGTTCAAGCATTGCATATCGGGTAGCAAAATCTTAAATTGTTGCATCCCTTTGTTCCACAACCGCCCGTCATTCTTTACCCTGCTCTTCTAACTCATGAATATGATTTTGCAGTTCTACATTTCGATCATAAAGTTCTCCTAATAAATCCTCCTCAGGTTCCTCTTCTTCCTCACTCTCAACTGCTACCTCTGCGACTAGCTCGGGTGCAACTATTAATTCTTCACTCATCACATGGATATCTCTAATTTCTTCTTCGCCTGACATTCTACAATCAAGTTTAATAACTTAATTAGTACTCCCCAATAAAAATCTTTATTATAACAAGATATTATACTCCAATATTTATTCTTTAAATGAATCTCCTCGATTCATAACTTAAAACTCTATATGAGTTCATCTCTTGATTTACAGATGTCATTCTCAAATACTGCCACAAAATAAGGGTTAATTGACATGTCACATATTATCCCTATATTCTGACCGACCAATTAAATAACAAATAAGCTTAGGTGGGTCATACTAGCGAAGGATTTACCCGTCTATCCCTTCCTAGTTCTAGCCTCAAATCTCAGACATGGATCATATCCCTAAGCTTTGATACCAACTGTGACGCCCCCAAAATAGGTATACACAACTCATTCTGAGTCACCAAATACATGGTACAAAATTTAAATACAAACTTCATTTATACAATACAACAAAATGTAGCTGTGAGTTTTAACACGAATATTGTCTCGTAGACAATATCCAAACTCAAATGGAGTTCTCATTACATTTATTATCACACTATTTTATAGAATACTGATGACTACTATAGCCACCATCTTGGACCATCACTCCATTCCTCGACTAGTCCCGGTTATATTCTCATTTCCAGAAGAGAACAATGAAAGCAAAGGGAACTAGCCCAGTAAAAAATATTATGACTAAGATAATGCAGAATAAATTATCGTTAGCCTTCAATAGTGTAAAACTGATAGAATATAATAGATAACAAGTCTAACTACAGCGGAACAAGCAATCCATTAGAAGAGTCAAGTAGAGCATAATATCTACTATCTTCTATGATTTAAAAGTTCATCAACAATATTTTATCGCTGTAACACATCTCAATAAATAATCCACATCATCCAATTATCCATGCACTACGGGCCAATGATATTCGTTAGTATCACATCCATGAATTATCCATACACTACGGGCCAAGGATATTTATTATTATCACGTCATCCACGAATTATCCATGCACTACGGGCCAAGGATATTCGTTAGAATCACCAGTGGTCATGATCATGCCAACAACTGTCCATCAATGCAAGATGGGCCAATGAGAACTTTTACCACATCATTTGTAACATTACAAGTCATGATTATACCGATACATAGTCATAATCATACCAATCAACAGTCCATCTATGCACTACGGGCCAAAGATGACTTTCATCACAATATAAGCATGAAGATGATGACAATGCTATAAAAAGTCAATTAAGTAAGATCAAGGATAAATTTTAAAGATTTATAAATTAATTTACCCGGAGTTCAAGAATGTCCAAATTATCAACATTATAACTGCTTTGTGGAGTAAAATTCAAGAATCATATTCATGTATTAAAATAATTTGGACAGAAAAGAAATCAATTTTTATCATGAATAGTATCCTAGTTAAATAGTATCCAAGTGAATAGTACCCCATGAATAGTACTTCGTAAATAATATTTCGTGAATAGTACCCCGACATAAAAAGATCAAAATTTAATAAGAATGTTCAGAAAAATATTCTTGTGAAACGATACTAGATGAAGCACAAATTTCAAGGATATTCTACTAATTTCAAGGAGTATAGAAGAAATACTTAACAAAATGAGTGTAGAATTCAGAATCTGAAATGAAATAATATTACTTACATACTACAGAGTATGGAATAAAATATTATTTCTTACGAATATTGAACAAAAATAATATTCCTTACAACTTTTAAACGAAAATAATATTCCTTACAAATATTAAATAAAAATAATATTCCTTGCGAATATTGAACGAAAATAATATTCCCTACAAATACTGAACGAAAATAAAATTCCTTACGAATATGAAAAATAATATCGTAAGCGAATATGAAATAAATAATACCCCTTATCTTAAAAAGAGAGCAATTCCGACTGGTATAGCGGAGATATTCTTGAAGAAAAACTTACACTATTTACTACACTCAAAATTTTCTTAACTCAAAAGAAATACGCTTAATATTATAGAAGAAGACTTCTCTGATTCTGGTGTGATTTTTAATTCTAAACTGAGCATCCTATTTATAGGGAAATGGCAGGATACTATTTAGACGCACAGTAGGGGAAGAATTATGGGCGAAGTTCACGGATTTTCGATAAAAAAATTGATTTTACTATGTAGCACTATGCAAACACTATACAGTACTATGCATATAATAAAATATAATATATTCTATTTTATATAAAAAACAAAACTTTTAATATAATATATATATATATAT